>CM020620.1:17812710-17990756 GCA_009829735.1 Pyropia yezoensis
TCCGCACCCGTTATCATGTCCTATCCCCAGGTGCTTGAAGAGGAGGAAGACCTCCTGATCGGGGAGGAGATGGAGGACGACGCGCCTGTCCGGTCCCGACGCCGCGCGTTACGGGGTGAGCTCGTCTGACGACGACGGGCCTGCGGTGTCCGTCCGTCTGTCGGCCGGAGGACTGTCGTCCGTGTGCAGCGGCACGACGGTGCCGTCGGCCGGAGGTCAACCCGGCGGTCAACCGCGCGCGGCGGCTTCTACCCCCTCTCTGCCGGCTGCCCGGATGGGGCCTGGTGCCGGTGCCGGCTCACCGCAGGTACCTCAAGATGGTCCGCCCTGCGGCGGAGGTGGCGACCCGCAGCCGACTCCGGCTGGTCAAGGTGGTCCGGGGGGTCCGGGCGGTGACTCCTCGAGGCGGTCCCGACGTTGACGCGGGTGGTGGTGGCGGTGCGACACCCGGTGCGGTGGGTCAAGACGGTGCGGGTGTCCGCACGGCCGGGCTCCGGCTCCGGAGGCTGTCCAAGTGCCTTCCACTTCCGAGGCGGGGGCTACGCCGACGGGTGGTGCCGGCGCCGGTACCATACCTGCGGTGCCGCGGGTGTCGAGCGGTCAGACGCTCCTTCTCCCATGGCGGTTGACACCGGGAGTTACTCCGGGCGGGCGCCCGCCCTTCTTCTTCCTCCTCGGCCTCGTCCATCTCCGACGTCGGCCCCTCTGCCGGTGGTGCGTCCCCCGGCGCCCCCGATTCTTCCTGGTCCTGCCCGGGTTGCCCCGTTGGGTGGCGGCGTCGCCGTGGCGGCGGGTCAACCCGCCATGTCGGTGTCCGACTTGGTGGCTCGGGTTCGAGGCCTCACGGTGCAAGAGTCGATGGAGTCCGATGGGCGTATGCGGGTGGACTTCCACCTGGTGCATCCCCGTGGGAATCCTCCCGGCGCGTCAAGGTGGACCCGTGCTGGGAGCGGGAGTTGGTGCGGCTGGTCAACCAGCCGAACGCGGTCCGGGTGGAACACCATTGGATCCTGAGTCAGCCGGACGACCGGCATGCGCAGCTCTGGCGCACCCGGGTGGGACGGGGTGAGGTCTACCTCGACCCCAACTTCGGGGTCTGCGACTTGATTGCCCCCGCGTTGCCGCGGGAGATTGACTACCCGGCTAGTGCTCGGGGATTGCGGCGGCGGCGGAGCCGGTTGCGTTTGGGGAGACGGTGAGCCGTACCGGTCGGTATCCCGACTTTGACTACTACCCGGGGGGTACCCCCGTATCTGTCGTTGACGGCTCCCTACCCGCCCATGGCGGGGTTGAAGTCGGCGTCGAGTTGGCGACGTAACCATGGTGTCATGGCGGATGCGTTCCGCACGGATATAACGTGTGCGTTGCAGACCGGCAACGGTCGTGCTCCGGTATACACTCCCGTGCGCCCGCCGCTATGGCAGGAGGGTGGGAACCCGCCCCTGCTTTCCGGCTTGACACCGGCTCCTGCCTCCGATACTTCGGGAGTGTGTTGGCCTCCCGGCCGGTCCACCCGTTGCAGGGTACCTTCACCCTTGAGGTTACCCTCGGGCAGGCTTCATCCTTCTTGCTGTCCGTCCGCCGGCAGGGTCGTCTGTTTCATCTTCCGACGGGTGTCCGTCGGCACATCGCGCAGTTGGGCGTGGATCTGATAGCCGCCAAGACCGGGTTGGCCCGGGAGTTCGAAGCCCTGCTGGCTGTTCACGATGCCGTGAACTGGGCTGGGGTGTTGGCCCTTCCCCCGTACCGGGACCCGCAGGCTGGGCTTCCCCCTTGCCTCGTCACTCGTTGCGTGTCCGGCGTACTCAGCCGGGTGAGCCTAGTTGCCATGGGTGGGCGTCCACCGAGGCCGTTCCTGACCTGGGTATTCCCATGGTTATCCATGACCCTCTTCAGGTCCTTGCTCCGTGGTTCGGTTACCCGATGCCGGCGGCGATTGGCCGTCGTCCCCGAGAGTGGGGCTCTGTGGGTGGGGAGCGTGAGGTGTCCCGTCGTCGGGCGGAGTACCGCCGTGGTTACGGTGGAGCCCCTTCGGTAGGGTCCTACCGGGCCTCGTATCAGGTGCCACCGGCTCCGGTGGTAGCCGTGTCGGCTCCTGTGGCTCCTCTGGCTGCGCCAGTGTCACCTCCCGCTCCTGTCCTACATGACGGGGGTCCCCGTCTCTGGTATGAAGGCGTTGACGCCCTTGTTACCCGCGCAATGCGTGGGGGTCTCTCTGTTAGCTGGGGGGATATCCCCCCAGGTGCTGCGCTGGTTGGGTCAGCGCGTTGCTTTGGTGGCGTGCTGGACCGCCTCCAGAAAGCTCTGGAGGACGTGGAGGCTGGCCGCAGCACCCTCGTCCAGCTATGCACCGAGGTAACTCGGGTGGTCGACCGTCGTGACATTGCCGACCGGTGGAGCACGGAGGTATACGCGCTTACGCGTGAGTGGCCTCCCTCGGGCAGTGGGTCTACCCACTGAGGAGTGCTATTTGTTTGTGAGGGAGAGGGCCCCGGCAACCCTTATGGTCGCCGGGTAGTAGTGAGTATAAACTCATCCCCCGCTGGGGGCATTCCTTGCCTCTGTTTGCTGCCCTGGGGAGTACCCCTTCTGGCTCAGTGGTGCCTTGCCTCCCGCCCAACTTCTTCCGGTTGGTTCATGCTTGGGGAGGTTATCCTCCCTCACTTTGTGTCTTGGCTTGGGGAGGTCATCCTCCCGTGTAAGCTCCCTAGTTACTTCGATATTATCGGAGTTAGCCGTTACCTTTAAGTTAACTTATTAAGGTTCATGTTTTTACTTAGTTACCTAAGCTTAGCTCTACTTAGTTACCTAAGCTTGGTTCGACTTAGAAACCTAAGTCTGATTTGACTTAGAAACCTAAGTCTGCCGTAACCATGTCACACCCTACTTAGTAGGTATAAGCCTCACCCCCAACAGCCGATGTCGGTGTCGGTTGGGTTGTTACAGTAGGCGTCGTCGCCTCATGTAAGGCATGAGTAGTTGGCGGGGTATATTCGCCGCCTGTTCCCAGGTGGGTGAGTCGTATCCGACCCACATAACCTTGACGTACCAGGGTCCTGGTATGTCCGGGTCGGTGTGTCCGACCACGCTCTCTACTTGGTATGGAATCCCATCCGGTCCCACCGGGTCATCCGACCGGTGGGTTGTAAGAGCTTCATGTAGCAACCCAGCCGGTACCGGCTGAGGCTGTTCCGGCTTCGGAGCAGGTGTGACATCATTCATACTGATGCGTTGGATCTCCGTATCGGAGTGTAAGATAACAGAGTGGTCATCTCTGTGGAGGATCTGGTACGGTCCCTTGACCGGTTGCCTAAGCTTGTTCCCTCGGAACTTCTGGTGTCTGATATAGACCCAGTCACCTGTTACCAGGGTTGCGTTGCGCACCCGTAGTCGGGCGTCGAAGTTCTTCTTGTATCGAAGTTGTGTTCTGTCAAGGGCACCCTTGAGCTTAGGAATCATCCACGATAGCTTGGCCAACCAAGCTAGGTGGATGCGTTCGGCGGGTCGGCCCTTCGGTGTATCATACCGAGTGCACCTGCCTGGCGGCAGCGTCAGGTTACCGACGCCTAGTGGCATGACCCACTCCAGCGGAGCAATGTTTGTGCTCCGATGTGGCCTGGCATTGTATGCCAGGGTGAGTACGGACAGAAGCCTGTCCCAAGTGTTCGTGTGCTCTGCCACGTAGCACTGTAGCATGTTGACGATGGTGCGGTTGAACCGCTCCACCTGCCCGTTGGACTGCGGGTGGTAGTCGGATGCCCGACGTGGTTCGATACCGAACATGCCCAGGACCTTCGTGCAGAATGCCGACGTAAGGTTTGCTCCGTTATCGGAGAGGAGTTGCTTCATGACTCCGTATGCACTGATCCAGTGGTCAACCACTGCGTTCATAATCGTGTATGCCGTATCATTCGGGATGGCTGCCGCTCGTGACAGCTTGGTGAATCGGTCAGACATGACCAGGATGTACCTGTTCCCTTCTTCCGTTACCGGAAGTGGCCCGAGTATGTCGATAGCGACTTGCTCGTTGGGCCCATCGGGTGGGAATAGCTTCATGGCAGACGCCTGCCTATGTAGACTCATGCGGTTACGCGCACAGGGGTGGCATCCCCTTACGTGGTCGACCACGTCGACGGCCATTGCTGGCCAGTAGAAGAACCTTCGCATTGCTGCGAACATACGTGAACCCCCCGGGTGTCCGGCTGTAGGGTTCTCATGTTCTCGTTCCATGACGGCTTGCCGTAAGGACACGGGAACCACGACTTGGTGTCGTCCATCGGCGGGTGCCCGCCGGTATATGAGTCCGTCTTCGTTCTCGGAGAAGATGCCGGCCGTACCGGCCAGGAGGTTAGCACGATGACGTCTACAGTCATCGTCGTTGGCCTGTGCCTCGCGGAAGTCCGCGAGGGTCAATGGGCACGCAAGGTGTGCCATGGTATGGTCAGCCATACCCTGGGTAGCATTACCCACCATGCACACCGGTACTACCGGGATGTCCTCGTCCACCGGGCGGGTATCCCCGCTCGGTGTGTCGAGTCGAGACAACGCGTCTCCGAGGTGGTGGGTTGACCCAGCCTTATACACCGTGCGGTAGTCGTGCTCGGCCATCTTCAGCCTCCATCGGGCTAGCCTCCCATGGCTATCGGAATCCTTGTCACCAAGGTTGAGGAGCCATCGTAGGGGTTCGTGGTCGGACCTCACGATGAACCTGGAGCCCTCCAGGTATGGACGGAGCAGTTGCACTGCCCATATAACTCCGAGGCATTCACGCTCGGTGGCACTATAGTTCCGCTCAGCCGGGTTGAGTGTCCGGCTGAAGTACCCTACCGGACGTAGGTCCGGGATAACGTTATCGGTACCGATCAACGTCTCTCCCTGTAACAGGGTGCATCCCACTTGTGTATCACACGCATCGACATCGATGACGAAGGTACCCCGTCTATGCGGTAACGCAAGGATGGGTGGGGCTAGTAGGGCTCGCTTCAGCGACTCGAATGCCTCCTCTTCGCTAGGCGAAGGGGGTTGGAGTACCTTGGGTAAGGTACTGCTCGTAAGAACCGTTAACGGTTTAGCTATCCGAGCGAAGTCCTTGACGAACCGTCGGTATACATTGCACATTCCCAGGAAGCTCTTGAGCTGCGTCTGGGTGTTAGGGAACCGGGCATCCCGGAGTGCCCGGGTATTGGCTTCGAGTACCCCTAGTTTACCAGGGGTTATCTGGTGGCCCAGATATTCGACCGTCTGTTGGAAGAAGGCGCACTTCTTCAGACGCAGGGTTACCCCGGCGTTCCTCAAGAGGGTGAGTACCTCGTCAACATGTTGTACATGGTCATCCATGTTACGCGAGAAGACGATGACGTCATCGAGGTACACTAGGCAGTTACGCCACTTCACCCCAGACAGTATGATGTCGATAGCCCGCTGGAATGTAGCGGGGGCGTTGGACAATCCGAAGGGCATCCTTAGGAACTCGTACACTCCACTGTGACAGACGAATGCCGTCTTGGGGATATCCTCGTCCGCCACCGGGATCTGCCAGTATCCGGCATTGCAGTCGATGGTGGTAAACACCGTAGCCTCCCCCAGGGAGTCGATGCATTCATCCATCCTTGGTAAAGGGTATGAGTCCTTCTTGGTAACCAAGTTGAGGCGTCGATAATCGATGCAAAACCGAGGGGTTTGATCCTTCTTCGGCACAATAACGACTGGGGCACCCCATTCCGACATCGAAGGTCGGATCACCTTAGCTTCACTCATCCTCTTCACTTCTCCATCAACGATCTCTCGTTGCATAGGTCCCGCTCGGTGCGGTTGTGAGCGGGCGGGTCGTGCGCCTGGTACCAGGTCTATACGATGTTGGGTTGCCCCAATGGTACCCAAGGCCCCGCCTGTCCACATAACGTCATGCTTTCTTAGCATCCGTCGTACCCCTTCGGCTACCGAAGGGGGAAGGTGGTCGAGGTCAGCCTCGGCCAGTGCCTTCAAGGCCTCTTGGTCCTTTGGCGGCAGGTCCGCCGGAGCCGCCGATGGGTTAGGCTTCCCGTCATCGGGTTGCTGTCGCTCGGTGGTCTCGGCGACCGCCAGTACTTCAAGTGGTTCCACTTGACCTTCCTTATCAGGGGTAAGGATATCTCCTTCGTAGAGTTCGGCAATCCCGAGGATAGTTCCCTTCGGGAGGGTGACTGCCTTACGGCGGTAGTTCGCCATCACTAGGAGGGACGACCCTTCTGCTGGGAGGTCTATGAGACCGTTGGCCATGGTCAACCCATGGCGCTTGTACGTCCGTAGGTTGGACTGGACTCTGCAGATGCCTGCGAGGTCGCAGTTAACCGGGAGGACTGTCTCTGACAACGGCTCAAAGCGAGTCCGCTTGGCCAACCGAAGTGTCTTCGGCTCGACGCTTGTGTACACCTCAGCCACGTTAACGTGGCTTCCTTGTAGCGTCAGGTCCCTGACGATAGCCGTGTGTCCTCGCTTCGTCCCGTCGGCTTCTTGAAGCTCGACGGTCCTCCGGCCTGGCCGGATTGCATCAACGTGAACGTTGATGAAGGTGCACCCCAGTATGCAGGGCACCGATAGCGTTTCACATACCAGGAAGTCAACTTCCGTGGTGAGATCCCCGATGGTAACCCGCAGCGACATCGCTGCGGTCGTACGAATGAGTCGACCATTCGCGTCCTTGATGGTAGGTCCTCGAGTCACTCTGACTCGTGGAAGCCACTTGTCCGGGAGGGTATCCTTCCGGATAAGGTTGGGTCCAGCCCCTGTATCCAGTACAGGGTAGTACGATCGTGTCGACTGGGAGTCAACCCCCAGTGTGGCTGATACCTTGAAGTTCTCCAAGGTAAACAACACATGTCCTACACCGATATCCGGTGTAGCTCGGGCATCCTGAACGGGGCCCTTGTCTGGTTCAACGTGACGGGGCTTCCCGTCCTTTCCTCCCAACCTTGGAGGTTGGTCATCAATCCCCTGACGCCGTGTCGTCGGGGCCGGAAGGTGTACCCGGGGGTTGATGCGGCGTCGGCTCAACCGCGCTCTCCGTGGGGCTTTCCCCGCGGTACTCCGGGGTGGCTTGCTTGGGTAACCCCAGCGCCCCCCGGTCATCCTTCCTCTTACTCGTTTCCCGCCCTTGGTAGGGTGCTGTCCGCCGTGACATCCGGCTGAGGAGGTGCCCCCTCGACGGCCAGTACTCCACCTGGAGCTGGCTGCCTACCCGGTGCGGGTCCGGGTGCTCGGGGGGATACCCCCCGGTGGATGCCTTGCGTTGCGCCGCTGCCCGCCGAGACTCCTCGGGGATGAGTGGGCAGGAAGACACCCAGTGCTGGGGATCCCCACACAACATACATCCGGACGTGCCGGTCCCCCCTTGAGGTCGCATCGGGGTAGCCCCGTAGCTACGGTTGCCTCCCTCGGGCGCCCGAGTGCCTGCTCCCTGGTAGGCCTTGGGTCCTTGGGTCAACCGGAACATGGACTCCCCCAACCGGTTGGGTCGGCCCGCAATCTGCGGGGGTGCCTCCGTGCGCACCGCCCATGTTGGCAAGGGTTGGTGCGGGTTACCCGTCACCGGGGAGTACCCCGTAGTCCGCACATACGGGACGCGCCGTCCCGTTCCTTCGTTGACCTGGAACTGGGTTCCAGCCGGGGCGATGTACGCTACCGTACCATGTTCATCAATCACCGGCGTCGCCGGTAGCAACAGGTGGCCCTGTTGGTCGACTAGAGGGTCACCCTCACCAATAGGGGTATGTTCGGTCGCCACCAGTACTGGTGCGGCCTTACGTTCCACCTTCTCTTGCCTCGGTACCGGGGTAAGACTGGGCTTGCCTCCCTCACCCTTGGGCTTCGGGGCCAAGGCACACTCCGGGTGTAGAACCCGGTAGGCGTCACCTAGGGACTTGCACATATGCATCAGTCGACTGAAGTTCGTCCGTGCCGTGTTGGCTCCCCGTGCGGATATCCGCACGTAGTTGGGTACTCCTGCGAACAGGATGGCTCGTAGCTCCCCTTCTCCGAGGAGCTTCCCCAGCTCGTAGTCGAGCTCTTGGATCCGGCGTCCAAACATCTCCTCATCCTCCCAGGACTGGGCGGTGGCAGTGCGAAGGGCCCGATAGTGGTCCTCGCACTTGTCCTCACTGAGGTAGCTGCTCAGCAGCTCCTTCAATATCCCACGGTAATCCATGGGGGTGGCCGCGACCCTCATTCCCGGCATCGGGGATGCCCGGCGAAGAATGCCTCGCACCCGTTCATCAACAAAGAACGGGAGGATCTCCAGGGCCAGCCCCTCGTTAACGAGCGCCTTGTCTGCGGCTGCCTTGAAGCTAGTCAAGAAGCCGATGACTGCCAACGGGCGTCCGTTCGGCCCCCCGAACATAGGGACTCCCTTCATAAGGGTCTGCATAGAGCGGATCGCCCGATGCGACGTATTACGCATCGATTCCGATACGGTGGTAGAGCGGTCCTCCAAACGATAACGTTCCGGAGTAAGAACCGACCGGAAGACCTCGTTGACGATCTCCGTGTCAGCGTCCTGGATATCCAGTCGCTTAGCCAGTTGATGAGCGAACTCATCGGACTCCATCCGCTTTAGTAGGCTCGCAGTTACCTGCGCGGTCATAGCTTCCACCACTGAAGATGGTACTTCAGGCGTCGGCACCTCGGGAACCCGAGTTGCCGGGCCTCCTTCGTCGGGGGGGTACTGCGAGAGGGTACCCCCTCCCCCAATAACCGACTCTTCCCCGGCGTACGTATCCGCCGGGTCGTGTCCGCGGAGTCCGCTTCGGGTGCTCCGAGCGTATCGCTCCGTGTGACTCCGTTCCAACTCTGCCGACGAGTCGGACCCATACCCCATTGTGTCCGGGGGTTGTCCAGGAGTAGCAACACCGGGGTTGACCCTGGTGGACTCCGAAAGTAGTCCGGCCGGTTCGAACCGTACCGGTGTGGGAGGAACACGACGGGGTCCCGTCGTGTGCCGTGTTGACATCAACACTGCCATTGCGTCCTCCGTCCGATCTTGACGGGCGTCGAGCCCGGAAAACCGGGCCTCGATGCGGGCCAATGATGCCATCAGGGAATCCCCTGGTGAAGGAGGCGGCGGAGTGAGGTCGGTCGACGACAGTTGAGGCGGGCCCCCGCCTCCTGCCGTCCGAGCCGTGCCAAACGTCGATCCGGCACCGGAAAGCATTGGCGTCTCAATGTTATCGATCGGGTTCCCGATCCCGGTTCCCGTAGTCACCTCCGGGGTCGGCGTCGACGCCGATCCGTCATCTTGAACGTTCCCCGTCTCTTGGGTAGACATGGTCACAATCAGTCAACCGACGTATCAATCACCACGAACAAGAGAGCGAGGGGGTAGATTGGGGAGAGTACAGTAGATCACGGTCAAAGGTAAAAACTCAACACAATCGATCAGGTCGCAACACCACGAGTACAAGAAAAGGACCGGATCCCTATCCGTGTGCCAGGGCCGAAGACGGCGTCACCACAAGGGTGACGGAAACCCTTCCCCTGCTGCTCCACCAATGTAGCACAATAGGAATCCGTCGCACGTCCACTCTCAGGGAACACTCACCAAGGGGGATCGGCACCAACGTCACCGGGAGGCCAAGGTTGCTGTCCTTGGAGCGCAAGCCACGGGACCAAGATGGGAGCCCAAATGGGAGGGGTTTGTTGTTCTACCTTGGCCGGCGGTGGATTCGCCACCGGCCCCCTCGTTATAAACCCTCGGAGACACTACTAACTACCCTCCACCCCAAGATGCAAGTCCCTCTGGTCATACGTAACTTATAGATACCGTGACCAGTACGAACTATCAAATTCAAAGTTAAGGGTTAGAAGTAGCCCCCCTGATATTAGGGTCACAATACGGACAACCATATTGCTACAGTGAGCGTACGGCGCAAATGTGAGAAAAATGCAGAGTATCCCTCAGAGGCCCCACACCGGCCGCGCACGATCCCCACTACTGTGGAGCGTGCACAAAATTCCAGTGAGGGCCTGCCGGGCTGGGGGGCGCCTGCACACCTGGGGCGCGGCCCGGCTTTTATGCCGGGCGCCGCGCCCGGGTGCGGCACGCCCCAATCCAGCACGCCGCCAGGCACCCCCCTAGCGGGAGCACCGGCGCACACAATCCGGACCCGGCCCCGCACACGTCGCCTGGCAGCCCCCCTAGCGGAGGGGCCAGGCGTGCGCACAAACAACCAAGCCACGAAAAGCACCACCTGAGGCACTTCTCCAGCGGGGGTGTCTAGCGCTCACACGAACCGGGCCAAAGGGTTCCGGCGCATCACACAATTGTTGTCGGCCCAATGGGCGCGTTACCACAAACAAACGGTCTAAGTGCCGCACGGTCCCATCGCGTACACATCGCGAACGCAAATACGCGAGGCCCGTGCCTCACAAATGTCACAAGTTACATCGTGCGAATCACTGATGGTTGACATCAGGCCCAACCTGATCAGTGCTGGTCGAACGCCGCTTGACTCAAGCCGGAAGAGCGCGAGGATGCCACAAGCCAACCGGCGTTGACAGCCAATCATTCACACTCCCGAGGTTTCTCCATCCAAGCGCGCAGGGGCAACGGGTGAGCGAATGACTCATTGTTGAACAGGGTTGACGTCTTTCCACAGCCGCAGCACCGCGTCTAAAGCCGTACATAAGCCGGGCTTCTTCAATCCGTCGGAGACGTTGTGCTCGGACTTGACGAGGCCGACGTTGGAAATCTCGTATCGGTTGTAGGCCTCCCGAGCGGCAGCGACGTCAATCATAAGCCGCTTCTCCGTAGTATGAGACGCCCTAGTGATGACGCCGAACAACTGCTTTGAGTCGGTCAGCATAACCAGCGGTAGGTGCTGCGCGTATATCCGCTCCAAGACGTGCCGGATTATAAAGGCCGCGTCGAAAACGTCGGCAAACGCATAGACTTTTCCCCCCATAACACTCCGCACAATGCGCCGGGCCTTCTTGCTGGAGTAGGTCAGGACATGGCAGCGGTCCTCCCCGTCGCAGAGAAGTACAATTTAGAGCAGCTGGGATGAAAGGTCGTGGTTGGCACAAAGGAAGAGTCTGCATACACGCGTAGATGCAGGGTGGCACGGCCCAGCGGCGCGTACGTCAGCCACAGGTCGCTGGTCTCTTTCGCGTACGCGATGGCCTTGTTCAACTCCTTCACCTGGCGCGTACAAAGCGAGGAGCCGGGAACTTGGGCTGCCCTGTTGATGACGCAGCATAGGTCAGGCCGGCTGTGCGCTAGCTACGACAACCCTGCACGGGCCGACACGAACCGCTCGTAACTGACGTCCAGTGGCAGCTTCTGCGTGACCGCCACGAAGCTGACTTGGTGTAGTCGGAATGATCGAGGGAAGCCCTGCAGCGTTTTCACCGCGACACCGAGGAACTCAACGCAGTCCCAGACGCGAGGTTTCGATTCGAATGCCTCGAGCGACCGTTCAGTCAGCACTTGGAATGTCTTGTTTCCGCCGAGAAGGGTATCATCCACGTAACAGCCCAACATCCCTTCGATGCTGTCGGCCCCGCTTTTGATGTATAGCGCAGGGTCATCGGTCATTGGCTCCATACTTAGGTCCCCCTCCACGTGTGCAGTGGACGTTACGCCCCAGTAGTCATCCGCGTCGGAGATGCCATACACCGGTAGGAAAAAGAACAGGAGCTCGTCCTTCTTGAAGCCGAAGTGAGCCGCGTCTTGGGTGCGCGGCTTCACGTAAATTGTACGGCTTATGGTGTCCTTGCTCTGCAGATACGCCTGGGTGAATTCATGCGAAAAGATACGGAAGTTCAGCACCGCGCACGTAGACACTAGAAGCTTGGTCGAGCTCTGGCGCAGCGTCGAGTTGTTGTGCGCTATAAATGGCTTCTCCTTGTCGTTGTTCCATTGCACCACGTATTGTGTCTTGGTCAGCTCCTTGGGCGTCCCTATGTTCTTGATGGCGTCAACAAAGCGGCTCTTAAGGACAACAGCTCTTGGAGGCACGCTGTGCTCGTGCACCTTCTTGAATGCACTGCGTGCCATCAGCCCGTGCACTTCCGCTGCCCTGGCCTCCAGATCGTCCTGCGAGGAGATTTTTGGATTCCCCGGCTTGAGCACATTCGTTAAGTAGGCAGAGACCACAGGCGAGGATTCCTCGGGGGATGCCCGGTCAATCTTGTCCTTGAGGAGGCCGAATCCGCGACATACATCCATCAGAAACGCCTCACCGGCAATCTCGCCGTCGAGGATGGTACCGAGATCGGTTCCATCATGGGCGGCAATAGCAGGAGCTTGAGGGGTAAGAGCCCCCTCCGCCGGAGACGTCAGCGGGTCTTGAGCAGGGATGACGACTTCATCCGCACGCGCCACTGGTTGTGCCTCGGGGGGCACCTCAGTGAGATTCTCCAGCGGTGGCTTTTACTCTTTCATTTTCTCCAGAAAGAGGAGTTACAGCCTGACCTTGATGTTCGGCCATACCTGCTTGCTGTCACTCGAGACCGTGTAGGGGCCCTCTCATTGCTTCGTCTTCTCCCGGTACACCAAGACACGCATCCCTGGTGCGATGTCTGACATGGTTGCGCGGGGCACAGGACTTCGCGACGCCGTGGCTAGGCGAGCCAGCGCGACCAGCTTGAACATGTCCGCTCGAGCCTCCACGAAAGCCTTGCGACGTTTGCGTTGGTCAGGGAGATTAATTGGCTGCACCGGAATATGTGAGTGGATGCCAAAGACCAGCAGCATGGGGGACAAGCCAGAGATACCTGCCGTATGGTTCATCGCCCATGTATCCAGGGAGAGCGCCTTGCTTCTTGCGTAGCACGGATGAGCTGCTCGGACGCGGCTGAAGATTTGGCGCAGGAAGACGTGGTAGCGCTCTCCCGCTCCAAGAGCGTTGTGACTCTCGACGCCCGACTCCCGCATCTTAACCCCCGCCTGAGACTAAAGGGCCCGCCACCGGTCTGAGCGCATCTGCGACCCATAGTCGACGTGTACCTCATCCGGGAAACCAACGTACCGCATAACCCAGATTTCCAGCCACAGGTCCCAAACCTTGTAGGTCGTTTGACTGTCGCCCATATAAGCCGAGGCTTCCAAAAGAGTGACAGAGGCCGCAACATGAAGTACTGCTTCCCCCTCCAAAAACATCAGGTCCAGGTACAGCAGCCGGTTGAATTGAACATCCTTTTGCAGAAGAGACACTCAGAAGCGCGAGGGCTATTTTATTTTTTAGCAAGGCGTTGACTTACTTCGCGTGCCGCGGCTACATCTTGCAGATTTTTGAGTGTCTGCGGCACTGCGTGCTCGTCCTTGGCCCGCTGCATCAGCGCATAAAGACGACTGGAATCCGTGTGGAAGAAATGTCTGTGGATGAGTTGTAACTCAGGGAAGGTGTAGAAGGTGAAGGCATCCCATTCGTGATAGACATGGCCATGCTTGCGCACCACTGGAACGCTGACACCTTCATTGAAAAAAACCAGTCGGTATTTCGTGGTATTGACGTAGGCCTTGTACGCGTCCAACATGTCGAGCACGAGGAGTAGCGGTACATCGAGGTCAATACCGTTGACCGTCAGCTGGATGACAAGGTCGGTCGTCACAGGTATGCGCACTGCGATGGCGCTCACTGTAGGATGCCGGCCAGCACCAACGCGATACACTGTAGTAATAAGGTTACCTATATTACGGATCCTCGCAGGGCTATTTCAACCGCTCCAACCGCCAAGCGGGTTCACGGGGGCTACGGTATCTGTGGGATACCTTTCGCCGAGGAACTTATGCATTGGAGAGGAGGGTAATTATTGACGTCTTCGTGGGTTATCATCGGTTGGTCGGCGGCGAGAACGCCGACGACGCTAGAGAGACAACAGACCCGTCCCATTTGGGCTCCCATCTTGGTTTCGTGGCCTGCGCTCCAAGGACAGCAACCTTGGCCTCCCTGTGACTTGTGTGCAGATCCCCTCTGATGAGTGTTCCCTGAGACTGGACTAACCCGGATTCTTATTGTGCTACATTGGTGGAGAAGCAGAAAACGCATATCCGCCACCCTAGGGGTGGCGATGTCTTCGGCCTTGGCACACGGATAACGATCCGGTTCTTTCTTCTTGTAACGTGCTATAATTGAGGGGCGCCCCCCCCCTCTCCATCGAGCGGGGGGGCCGCCCCCCCCCCCCCATCGAGCAAGGGGGCCGCCCGCCCCACTCCTCACCACACAGCCCTCTGGTGAGCCAATAAATTATCAGAATATCTCCCCAAGCGCCCGCTGGGCCATCACACACCCAGTCAATTGGCCAATACCAGTTTTGTAATTCGCCTTACCTGCTGACGGGTGCACACGGCAGTGGACCCTACGAGAGCAACAACCGCACATGTCACGCGGCCCGTCGGCTCATAGTACGTGGCGAAACCACCAGCAACGCAACCGTTCCGCACCCAGCGGCCCGCCCAGAGAAAGCGGCCTCCACACACGCCCTTCCAGTGGGCATATTCTGTCAAACATTGATTTTTTCCACACCACCCCTCGCGGGCCACCACAGCACGCGTCGCCCGGCCGGTCGGCCGTCCCCTGCGACGGAGCTGGGCCGCACACAGCGACACCCCCCCACAGTGCGGACACGCCATCACCTGGCGCACCCGCCTTTCTACCCGTTACACCTGTCACGAGAATGAGGCGTGTCGGCCCTCATCACTGTGATTGCCTTATGGGTGCACAAACGGCGCACCGATCGTACTACAGACGCCACCGATCTTCATGACACATTCTTATTAATACAAATTTGCCCGACGGCGACCATCTGCAACGAAGCCGATGCCCATCCAGCCCGGAATAGAATGGGAATGGGCACACCCTTATCGCCGCCAAGATGGGGTGACCCAAGTTCCATTCCCCAAGCGAGGCCCAAACATGCCCAACACCTCAGAGGATTTACACTAAATAGATGCCAAATAATTTGACCTATGATATCTCAAATAAAATTGTTGACGTAGCTATGTGACCGCCTGATATAAGTTTTTTCATAGAAAAAACATTAATAGCATTTTAGGCCGATTTGGCGTCCAATTACGTACCATGTCGACATATTCCCGATGGGGTTGATGTGGTTGGATTTGCTCTAAGGGCACACCCACCAATGTGGACTATCGCCCATATTAGACCATATTCGCGCTACGTAGACGAAACGTGGGGCTGGAGACTAAACGTGACACAAATCGGGCTGTTCATCAATGTGGACGGACCAACCAAGGCCTAAAAGGGCACCAGGTTGAACGAGGTTCGAGAATAGAGTTACGGCAATGCGATTTAACTTTATTCCAATAAACGTGCATACATACTTTACGATCCGATAGTCCTGGCACTCTCGCTCCACTAAACCTCGTGTTTTAGTTGAGCGATTGTCTGAGAACCAGCCGGCAAGCCATTGGAAGGGGCCATTGATTGGCTAAGAACGAGCCACGTGGCGCCCTCTTTCCCAGACACGGCAGTCGTATAGTTCGACAGATGATGAACTTTAAAATCGGGAATCCACAAAAAAGTCCGGCGCTCACGTTATTGAATCTGTCGACGTCTTCATTTTCTGTTCTTTCATTGCATATTGCTCATCTGGACCTTCGGCCATTGCGCCAGGATCTCGGTCCCGGATCACAGTGAATCCGCCGGCACGTGGCGCGCTCACACGCCTCGCCGAGGACCCACGTTAAATCGGCGACCATTGATTCATCGGCCGCTGGGACGGGTGGCCTTGACGGAGAGAAGAAGTCCTGCCAGGCTGCCATTTCATGGGCCCCTCCAGTCGCACCGAAGCGTCATCAGCCTTGCGGTGCTTCGAAGCCTGGTCGACGAGCGGGCGCGCGCGGAGCAGCTGGCTGACGAGGCGTGGGCGCGGGGCGGGTGACTGACGAAAAGTGGGCGCGCGGCGAGTGGCTGACAAGAGGGGGGGCCCGTGTCAGGTGACTAACGAGGGGGGAGGCGCGGGGCAGGGGGCGGACGAGGGGGGGAGCGAGGGGCAGGTGGCTGACGAGGTGTAGCACAATAGGTATCCGTCGCACGTCCACTCTCAGGGAACACTCACCAAGGGGGATCGGCACCAACGTCACCGGGAGGCCAAGGTTGCTGTCCTTGGAGCGCAAGCCACGGGACCAAGATGGGAGCCCAAATGGGAGGGGTTTGTTGTTCTACCTTGGCCGGCGGTGGATTCGCCGCCGGCCCCCTCGTTATAAACCCTCGGAGACACTACTAACTACCCTCCACCCCAAGATGCAAGTCCCTCTGGTCATACGTAACTTATAGATACCGTGACCAGTACGGACTCTCAAATGGAAAGCCAAGGATTAGAAGTAGCCCCCCTAATATTAGGGTCACAATACGGCCGACCATATTGCTACATATCCCCCCCTCAGATTCGGCCCGTCCTCGGGTCGAGTTGCATTCGGGTTACCGAATGTAAGGGGGTCGCGTGACCGTTTACTAGTCGGGTGGGGCTTTGCGCCCTGTCGCGACAGACACCCCTTTTCGAGGTTGTCTGAGGGGGGTGCCCCCCTTTGTGTGGTACACACACGATCCGTTTTCCGGACCGTTAAATTCCCGATGCGGGTTTCTGTTCACGACCCCCCTTTCCGAGGGGTGGTGCAAGCGGATCCGCCACCAGGTGTCTGGTGGTAGGGGGGCCCCTCTCGTGTGGACGATTGAGTTGGTGGCGGGGGTTGCCCGCGTTGAGCAGGGGCGGTTGGGGGCGACCCCCCCTTGCCTACCCCGTGTGGGGGGGGCGTGACTCCGGTCCAGGTGCCTGGGTGGAGCGCCCAGTAGCTCGGCTGGCGCGGGTCGTCCCGCGCTGCCGTATCGCTTGTGCTGAGCTGTGTGGTTGTAAGCGCGGGTGCCCGCGCTTCCCTGGCTCGTCAGCGCGAGCGTTCCTTGTACCGGGTCGAGCCGGCCTCGGCTTTTCTGCACGGGGCGCCCCTGCTGCCCCGGTTTCACCATGTCGGACCCCCAGGTACCCGGGGGCGAGGACGACCTCCTGCTTGAGAAGGGGGAAGAGGTGATGGTGGACGACGTTCCCGTCTCTGCCACCGCCGCCGAGTGCTTCTTAGCGAGCTCGTCGGAGGACGAGGACGACCGGGTGACCGTTCGTGTGGCCCCGGAAGGCGCGCCGGGCGGGTTGTCGTCCGTGTGTAGCGGCACGACGGCTCCGTCGGGTGGCGGACAACCGCGTGCAGCGGTGGCCTCTACCGCTACTCCTCCGGCTGCCCGGATGGCTTCTGTCGCCGGTGCCGACGCGACTCTACCTCAAGACGGTATCGCCGGCGTGGCGGATGGTAGTGGCAGCACCCCGGCCGGTACGGCGGGTCAAGCCGGCGCGGGTGCCCGCCCGGTTGGTGTGTCCGCGGCGGCGGGTAGCGGGTCTACCGGTGCTGCCCCCGTGGTACCCACGTCGGGTCCGGGTGGCGGCGATGCTCTGCCCGCGGTGCCGCGGACGCGTGATGGTCAAGAGATATCTCCCCCGATGGCAGTGGACTCCGGGAGCTACTCCGGGCGGGCGCCCGCCCTTCTTCTTCCTCCTCGGCCGCGTGCGCCTCCGGCGCCGGCCCATCTGCCGGTGGGGCATCCCCCGGCGCCCCCGATTCTTCCTGGTCCTGCCCGGGTTGCCCCGTTGGGTGGCGGTGTCGCCGTGGCGGCGGGTCAACCCGCGATGTCGATGTCCGATTTGGTGGCTCGGGTTCGAGGCATGACTGTGCAAGAGTCAATGGAGTCCGCTGGGCGGATGCGGGTGGACTTCCACCAGCCGCGTCTCTCTGGAGAGACCTCGCGGCGCGTCAGGGTGGACCCGAGTTGGGAGCGGGAGTTGGTGCGGCTGGTCAACCAGCCGAACGCGGTGCGGGTGGAACACCATTGGATCCTGAGTCAGCCGGACGACCGGCATGCGCAGCTCTGGCGCACCCGGGTGGGACGGGGTGAGGTCTACCTCGACTCCGCCTTCGGGGTATGCGACCTGATTGCCCCCGCGTTGCCGCGGGAGGTTGACTACCCGGCTAGTGCTCGGGGGGTGGCGGCGGCGGCGGAGCCGGTGGCGTTTGGGGAGACGGTGGTCGATACCGGCCTGTATCCCGGCTTTGAGTATTACCCGGGGGTATCCCCGTATCTGTCGTTGACGGCTCCTTACCCGCCTATGGCGGGGTTGAAGTCGGCGTCGAGCTGGCGACGTAACCATGGTGTCATGGCGGATGCGTTCCGCACCGATGTAACGTGTGCGTTGCAGACCGGCAACGGTCGTGCGCCGGTATACACTCCCGTGCGCCCGCCTCTGTGGCAGGAGGGGTGGGAACCCGCCCCTGCTTTCCGGTTTGACACCGGCTCATGTCTCCGATACTTCGGGAGTGTGTTGGCCTCCTGGTCGGTCCACCCGTTGCAGGGTACCTTCACCCTTGAGGTTACCCTCGGGCAGGCTTCCTCCTTCTTGCTGTCCGTCCGCCGGCAGGGGCGCCTGTTTCATCTTCAGACGGGTGTCCGTCGGCACATCGCGCAGCTGGGCGTGGAACTGATAGCCGCCGAGACCGGGTTGGCCCGGGAGTTCGAGGCCCTGCTGGCTGTTCACGATGCCGTAACCTGGGCTGGGGTGTTGGCCCTTCCCCCGTACCGGGACCCGCAGGCTGGGGCTTCCCCCTTGCCTCGTCAGACGTTGCGTATCCGGCGTACTCAGCCGGGTGAGCCCAATTGCCATGGGTGGGCGTCCACCGAGGCTGTTGCTGACCTGGGTATTCCCATGGTCATTCATGACCCTCTTCAGGTCCTTGCCCCGTGGTTCGGTAACCCGATACCGGCGGCGGTTGGCCGTCGTCCCCGAGAGTGGGGTTCTGCGGGTGGGGAGCGTGAGGTGTCCCGTCGTCGGGCGGAGCCCCGCCGGGTTTACCGTGGAGCCTCTTCGGTGGGGTCCTACCGGGCCTCATATCAGGCGCCACCGGCTCCGGTGGTGGCCGTGTCGGCTCCTGTGGCTCCTCTGGCTGCGCCAGTGTCACCTCCCGCCCCTGTCATGCATGACGGGGGTGCCCGTCTCTGGTATGAGGGCGTTGACGCCCTTGTTGCCCGCGCAATGTGGGAGGGTCTCTCTGTTAGCTGGGGGGATATCCCCCCAGGTGCTGCGCTGGTTGGGTCAGCGCGTTGCTTCGGTGGCGTGCTTGACCGCCTCCAGACAGCTCTGGAGGACGTGGAGGCTGGCCGCAGCACCCTCGTCCAGCTATGCACCGAGGTAACTCGGGTGATTGACCGTCGTGAGATTGCCGACCGGTGGAGCATGGAGGTTTACGCGATTACGCGTGAGTGGCCTCCCTCGGGCAGTGGGTCTACCCACTGAGGAGTGTTATTGTTTGTAAGGGAGAGGGACCCGGTGGCCCTTATGGTGGCCGGGTAGTAGTGAGTATAAACTCATCCCCTTCGGGGGCATTGCTTGATTCTGATTGTTGCCCTGGGGAGTGCCCCTTCTGGATCAGTGGTGCCTTGCTTCCCGTCCAACTTCTTCTAGTTGTTTCATGCTTGGAGAGGTCTTCCTCTCTCACTCTGTGTCTTGGCTTGGGGAGGTCATCCTCCTTCGTAAGCCCCCTGGTTACTTCGATATTATAGGAGCTCGCTTTTACCTTTAAGTCAACTTATTAAGGTTCTGGTTTACTTAGTTACCTAAGCTTGACTCTACTTAGAAACCTAAGCTTGGTTCGACTTAGAAACCTAAGTCTGATTTGACTTAGAAACCTAAGTCTGCCGTAACCATGTCACCCCCTACTTAGTAGGTATAAGCCTCACCCCCCAACAGCCGAAGTCGGTGTCGGTTGGGTTGTTACAGTAGGCGTCGTCGCCTCATGTAAGGCATGAGGAGTTGGCGGGGTATATTCGCCGCCTGTTCCCAGGTGGGTGAGTCGTATCCGACCCACATAACCTTGACGTACCAGGGTCCTGGTAGGTCCGGGTCGGTGTGTCCGACCACGCTCTCTACTTGGTATGGAATCCCATCCGGTCCTACCGGGTCATCTGACCGGTGGGTCGTAAGAGCTTCATGTAGCAGCCCAGCCGGTACCGGCTGAGGCTGTTCCGGCTTCGGAGCAGGTGTGACATCGTTCACTTTGATGCGTTGGATCTCCGTATCGGAGTGTAAGATAACAGAGTGGTCATCTCTGTGGAGAATCTGGTACGGTCCCTTGACCGGTTGCATGAGCTTGTTCCCCCGGAACTTCTGGTGTCTGATGTAGACCCAGTCACCTGTCATCAGGGTAGCGTTGCGCACCCGTAGTCGGGTGTCGAAGTTCTTCTTGTATCGAAGTTGTGTACGGTCAAGGGCGCCCTTGAGTTTCGGTATCATCCACGATAGCTTGGCCAACCAAGCTAGGTGTATACGTTCGGCCGGTCGGCCTTTCGGTGTATCATACCGAGTGCACCTGCCTGGCGGCAGCGTCAGGTTACCGACGCCTAGTGGCATGACCCACTCCAGTGGGGCGATGTTCGTGCTCCGATGTGGCCTGGCATTGTATGCCAGGGTGAGTACGGACAGGAGCCTGTCCCAAGTGTTCGTGTGCTCGGCCACGTAGCACTGTAGCATCTTGACGATGGTGCGGTTGAACCGCTCCACCTGTCCGTTGGTCTTCGGGTGGTAGTCGGATGCCCGACGTGGTTCGATACCGAACATGCCCAGGACCTTAGTGCAGAATGCTGACGTAAGGTTTGCTCCGTTATCGGAGAGGAGCTGCTTCATTACTCCGTAAGCACTGATCCAGTGGTCAACCACTGCGTTCATGATGGTGTAGGCCGTATCGTTCGGGATGGCTGCCGCTCGTGACAGCTTAGTGAAGCGGTCAGACATGACCAGGATGTACCTGTTCCCTTCTTCCGTTACCGGAAGTGGCCCGAGTATGTCGATAGCGACTTGCTCGTTGGGCCCATCGGGCGGGAATAGCTTCATGGCAGACGCCTGCCTATGTAGACTCATGCGGTTACGTGCACAGGGGTGGCATCCCCTTACGTGGTCGACCCCGTCGACGGCCATCGCTGGCCAGTAGAAGAACCTGCGCATTGCTGCGAACATGCGCGAACCCCCCGGGTGTCCGGCTGTAGGGTTCTCGTGTTCTCGTTCCATGACGGCTTGCCGTAAGGACACGGGAACCACGACTTGATGTCGTCCATCGGCGGGTGCCCGCCGGTATATGAGTCCGTCTTCATTCTCGGAGAAGATGCCGGCCGTACCGGCCAGGAGGTTAGCGCGATGGCGTCTACAGTCGTCGTCATTGGCTTGTGCCTCGCGGAAGTCCGCGAGAGTCAGTGGGCATGCTCGGTGTGCCATGGTATGGTCAACCATACCTTGGGTTGCGTTACCCACCATGCAGACCGGTACCACCGGGATGTCCTCGTCCACCGGGCGGGTATCCCCGCTCGGGGTGTCGAGTCGAGACAACGCGTCTCCGAGGTGGTGGGTTGACCCAGCCTTATACACGGTGCGGTAGTCGTGCTCGGCCATTTTCAGCCTCCATCGGGCTAGCCTCCCATGGCTATCGGAATCCTTGTCACCAAGGTTGAGGAGCCATCGTAGGGGTTCGTGGTCGGACCTCACGATGAACCTGGAGCCCTCCAGGTATGGACGGAGCAGTTGCACTGCCCATATAACCCCGAGGCACTCACGCTCGGTGGCACTATAGTTACGCTCAGCCGGGTTGAGTGTCCGGCTGAAGTACCCTACCGGACGTAGGTCCGGGATAACGTTATCGGAACCGATCAACGTCTCTCCCTGTAACAGGGTGCATCCCACTTGTGTATCGCACGCATCGACATCGATGACGAAGGTACCCCGTCTGTGCGGTAACGCAAGTACGGGTGGGGATGGTAGGGCTCGCTTCAGCGACTCGAATGCCTCCTCTTCGCTAGGCGAAGGGAGTTGGAGTACCTTGGGCAAGGTACTGCTCGTAAGCACCGTTAACGGCTTAGCTATCCGAGCGAAGTCCTTGACGAACCGTCGGTATACGTTGCACATTCCCAGGAAGCTCTTGAGCTGCGTCTGGGTGTTAGGGAACCGGGCATCCCGGAGTGCCCGGGTATTGGCTTCGAGTACACCTAGTTTACCAGGGGTTATCTGGTGGCCCAGATACTCGACCGTCTGTTGGAAGAAGGCGCACTTCTTCAGACGCAGGGTTACCCCGGCGTTCCTCAAGAGGGTGAGTACCTCGTCAACATGTTGCACATGGTCATCCATGTTACGCGAGAAAACGATGACGTCATCGAGGTACACTAGGCAGTTACGCCACTTCACCCCCGACAGTATAATGTCGATAGCCCGCTGGAATGTAGCGGGGGCGTTGGACAATCCGAAGGGCATCCTTAGGAACTCGTACACTCCACTGTGACAGACGAACGCCGTCTTGGGGATATCCTCATCCGCCACTGGGATCTGCCAGTATCCGGCATTGCAGTCGATGGTGGTAAACACCGTAGCTTCCCCCAGGGAGTCGATGCATTCATCCATCCTTGGTAAAGGGTATGAGTCTTTCTTGGTAACCAAGTTGAGGCGTCGATAATCGATGCAAAACCGAGGGGTTTGATCCTTCTTCGGTACGATAACGACTGGGGCACCCCACTCCGACATCGAAGGTCGTATCACCTTCGCTTCGCTCATCCTCTTCACTTCTCCATCAACGATCTCTCGTTGCATAGGTCCCGCTCGGTGCGGTTGTGACCGGGCGGGGCGTGCGCCTGGTACCAGGTCTATACGATGTTGGGTTGCCCCAATGGTACCCAAGGCCCCGCCTGTCCACATGACGTCATGCTTTCTTAGCATCCGTCGGACCCCTTCGGCTACCGAAGGGGGAAGGTGGTCGAGGTCAGCCTCGGCCAGGGCCTTCAGTGCTTCTTGGTCATTTGGCAGCATGTCCGCCGGAGCCGCCGATGGGTTAGGCTTCCCGTCATCGGGTTGCTGTCGCTCGGTGGTCTCGGCGACCGCCAGCACCTCAAGTGGTTCCACTTGACCTTCCTTGTCAGGGGTAAGGATATCTCCTTCGTAGAGCTCGGCAATCCCGAGGATAGTTCCCTTCGGGAGGGTGACTGCCTTACGGCGATAGTTCGCCATCACTAGGAGGGACGACCCTCCTGCAGGGAGGTCTATGAGACCGTTGGCCATGGTCAACCCATGGCGCTTGTACGTCCGCAGGTTGGACCGGACTCTGCAGATGCCTGCGAGGTCGCAGTTAACCGGGAGGACTGTCTCCGACAACGGCTCAAAGCGAGTTCGCTTGGCCAACCGAAGTGTCTTCGGCTCGACGCTTGCGTACACCTCAGCCACGTTAACGTGGCTCCCTTGTAGCGTCAGGTCCCTGACAATAGCCGTATGTCCTCGCTTCGTCCCGTCGGCTTCTTGAAGCTCGACGGTCCTCCAGCCTGGCCGGATTGCATCCACGTGAACGTTGATGAAGGTGCACCCCAGTATGCAGGGCACCGACAGGGTCTCACACACCAGGAAGTCGACTTCCGTGGTGAGTTCCCCGATGGTAACCCGCTGCGACATCGCTGCGGTCGTACGAATGAGGCGACCATTCGCGTCCTTGATGGTGGGTCCCCGAGTCACTCTGACTCGCGGAAGCCACTTGTCCGGGAGGGTATCCTTCCGGATAAGGTTGGGTCCAGCCCCTGTATCCAGTACAGGGTAGTACGATCGTGTCGACTGGGGGTCCACCCCCAGTGTGGCTGATACCTTGAAGTTCTCCAAGGTAAACAGCACATGTCCTACACCGATATCCGGTGTTCCTCGGGCATCCTGGACAGGGCCCTTGGCTGGTTCAACGTGACGGGGCATCCCGTCCTCGCCTCCCGTTATCGGGGGATTCTCATCATTCCCCTGACTCCGTGTCGTCGGGGCCGGAAGGTGTACCCGGGGATTGATGCGGCGCCGGCTCAAACGCGCTCGCCGTGGGGCTTTCCCCGCGGTACTCCGGGGTGGCTTGCTTGGGTTACCCCAGCGCCCCCCGGTCATCCTTCCTCTTACTCGTTTCCCGCCCTTGGTAGGGTGCTGTCCGCCGGGACATCCGGCTGAGAAGGTGCCTCCTCGACGGCCAGTACTCCGCCTGGAGCTGGCTGCCTACCCGGTGCGGGTCCGGGTGCTCTGGCGGGATACCCCACGGTGGATGCCTTGCGTTGCGCTGCTGCCCGCCGAGACTCCTCGGGGATGAGTGGGCAGGAAGACACCCAGTGCTGGGGATCCCCACACAACATACATCCGGACGTGCCGGTCCCCCCTTGAGTTCGCATCGGGGTAGCCCCGTAGCTGCGGTTGCCTCCCTCGGGCGCCCGAGTGCCTGCTCCCTGGTAGGCCTTGGGTCCTTGGGTCAACCGGAACATGGACTCCCCAAACCGGTTGTGTCGGCCCGCAATCTGCGGAGGTGCCTCCGTGCGCACCGCCCATGTTGGCAAGGGTTGGTGAGGGTTACCCGTCACCGGGGAGTACCCCGTAGTCCGTACGTACGGGACGCGACGTCCCGTGCCCTCGCTGACCTGGAACTGGGTCCCCGCCGGAGCGATGTACGCTACCGTACCTTGCTCGTCAATAACCGGCGTAGCTGGTAACAGCAGGTGGCCCTGCTGGTCAACCAGTGGTTCATCATCACCGGTAGGGGGATGTTCGGTCGCCACCAGTACTGGTGCGGCCTAACGTTCACCCTGCTCTTGCCTCGGTACCGGGGTAAGACTGGGCTTGCCTCCCTCACCCTTGGGCTTCGGGGCCAAGGAACATTCCGGGTGTAGAACCCGGTAGGCGTCCCCTAGGGACTTGCACATGTGCATCAGTCGACTGAAGTTGGTCCGTGCCGTGTTGGCGCCCCGTGCGGATATCCGCACGTAGTTGGGTACTCCTGCGAACAGGATGGCCCGTAGCTCCCCTTCTCCGAAGAGCTTCCCCAGCTCGTATTCGAGCTCTTGGATCTGGCGTCCAAACATCTCTTCATCCTCCCAGGACTGGGCGGTGGCGGTGCGAAGGGCCCGATAGTGGTCTTCGCACTTGTCCTCACTGAGGTAGCTGCTAAGCAGCTCCTTGAGAATCCCACGGTAATCCATGGGGGTGGCTGCGACCCTCATTCCCGGCATCGGGGATGCCTGGCGGAGGATGCCTCGGACCCGTTCGTCAACAAAGAACGGGAGGATCTCCAGCGCCAGCCCCTCGTTGACGAGCGCCTTGTCCGCGGCTGCCTTGAAGCTAGTCAAGAAGCCGATGACTGCCAACGGGCGTCCGCTGGGGCCCCCGAACATAGGGACTCCCTTCATAAGGGTCTGCATAGAGCGAATCGCTCGGTGCGAGGTCGTACGCATCGATTCCGATACGGCAGTGGATCGGTCTTCCAAACGATATCGTTCGGGAGTCAGTACCGACCTGAAGACTTCGTTGACGATCTCCGTGTCTGCGTCCTGGATATCCAGTCGCTTGGCCAGTTGATGAGCGAACTCATCGGACTCAATCCGCTTCAGTAGGCTCGCAGTTACCTGCGCGGTCATAGCTTCCACCACTGAAGATGGTACTTCAGGCGTCGGCACCTCGGGAACCCGAGTTGCCTGGCCTCCTTCGTCGTGGGGATACTGTGAGAGGGTACCCCCTCCCCCAATAACCGACTCTCCACCGGCGTAAGTATCCGCCGGGTCGTGTCCGCGGAGTCCGCTTCGGGTGCTCCGAGCGTAGCGCTCCGTATGGCTACGTTCCAACTCAGCCGACGAGTCGGATCCATACCCCGCCGTGTCCGGGGGTTGTCCAGGAGTAGCAACAACGGGGTTGACCCTGGTGGACTCCGAAAGTAGTCCGGCCGGTTCAAACCGTACCGGTGTGGGAGGAACACGACGGGGCCCCGTCGTGTGGCGTGTTGACATGAACACTGCCATTGCGTCCTCCGTCCGATCTTGACGAGCGTCGAGTCCGGAAAACCGGGCCTCGATGCGGGCCAATGATGCCATCAGGGAATCCCCTGGTGAAGGAGGCGGCGGAGTGAGGTCGGTTGATGACAGTTGAGGCGGGCCCCCGCCTCCTGCCGTCCGAGCCGTGCCAAACGTCGATCCGGCACCGGAAAGCATTGGCGTCTCAATGTTATCGATCGGGTTCCCGATCCCGGTTCCCGTAGTCACCTCCGGAGTCGGCGTCGACGCCGATCCGTCATCTTGAACGTTCCCCGTCTCTTGGGTAGACATAGTCACAATCAGTCAACCGACGTAACAATCACCACGAATAAGAGAGCGAGGGGGTAGATTGGGGAGAGTAACAGTAGATCACAGTCAAAGGTAAAAACTCGACACAATCGACCAGGTCGCAACACCACGAGTACAAGAAAAGGACCGGATCCCTATCCGTGTGCCAGGGCCGAAGACGGCGTCACCACAAGGGTGACGGAAACCCTTCCCCTGCTGCTCCACCAATGTAGCACAATAGGTATCCGTCGCACGTCCACTCTCAGGGAACACTCACCAAGGGGGATCGGCACCAACGTCACCGGGAGGCCAAGGTTGCTGTCCTTGGAGCGCAGGCCACGGGACCAAGATGGGAGCCCAAATGGGTGGGGTTTGTTGTTCTGCCTTGGCCGGCGGTGGATTCGCCGCCGGCCCCCTCGTTATAAACCCTCGGAGACACTACTAACTACCCTCCACCCCAAGATGCAAGTCCCTCTGGTCATACGTAACTTATAGATACCGTGACCAGTACGGACTCTCAAATGGAAAGCCAAGGATTAGAAGTAGCCCCCCTAATATTAGGGTCACAATACGGCCGACCATATTGCTACACGAGGGAGGGGCGAGGGGCGGGTTTTTACGATGGGGGGGGGCCTGGCGGGTAGCTGACGAGGCGGGGACGCTTTCCCGCGACTTCCGCCTGGAAATGACTCATCCCCGAATCCGGAGAGCGTGAAAGTGCGTTGGCTTGAGATAATCCTTGCTGCTGTGGAAGGACTCACACCAGGCGTCACAGAACTGCTCAGGCCGATGCTCGCGCGGGGTCTGCCGACGATCATACACGTGGCGGCAGGAGGGGCGTCCGTGTTGCAGATGGGGCGCGAGGAAGTGATGGCCGCCATCACAACGCATGACAACCTTCCACGGTCGCCCGCGTTCCGGGCGTCGTCTCTTTCTTCTAGCCGGAGAGAACCCTCGTGTGATGACCAGAGGGGGCAATCGCGGTCGCCACCGTGCCGTTCAAGCTGTTCCTGGAGTGTTCCTGTCGTGAAACATGAAGATACGGTTCGTTTGCTCTGCCGGTCGCGAAAGGATGCGCAACAGCATGGGTCCTGCCTGAGAAGCTTGCTTCTCCAGCTCACAGAGGAAAGATACCCGGACCTCAGGGGCCTCGAGTGCATCCCCAGACCTCAGTCTGGACAGTCTTGCTCCCACGACACAGCGTCCATACTACCGGCAGTCGTCGTCGTCGTCGTCATTACAGCCCTGCTCCCGCTTCCTTTGCACGTTCGACGCGACCCACCGCCAAATCTCTCTGAGTCCGCCTGGGAACGACGACTGCGCTGTGTTCTCCCACGGCACGCCTCCTGCTGCTGCACCGGGTACATCTGTGTACGCCAATGCCGTCGCAGAGACCTACAGTAGATGCCAAGTGCGATGTACAGCTTTACGATCCCGTTTTCACCTCTGGCCTGGCTGTCTCACTCCCACTCCCATCCCGCCCGAACAACGTCAGTGTTCGCTCCTTGTCTTCTTGTTCTTATGGAACGTTGGCTGCTTGATTGTCGCAGGTGGTGGTGGCGTCTTTGCCCGATTCGACCAGTCTATCTTTGCTGCAGGTTGGGGAGCGAGTTACGGTACTTGCCGGTTTTTGTTGGTGACGCTCGTTTGTAGTAGCGCTCGACGAACCACACCAGCCGCGCCCAATGTGGTATTATGCGGTGGCTCTCCTTCCGGATTCCTGAGGACTACCGCGCACGTACTGACATTTGTCGTGTCTCCTTCGCTTTTTATTTCCTTCTCTGCGCCAGTTGACGTGCTTTACTTGCTAGTCACAGCATTGGCGTGATACAAGATGGACGTGCGGGTCGGCGACGAGTCGACCGATGAGAATGAGAAGGCGTTGTTCGCGCTCTTGCTGCATCAGCGTCAAATCGTTCTGCATGCCTTGCGGCGCCGTCGACTGGTGGAAAAGCGCACATCTCGGCGCCACCATGGATCCCGTATTGGGAAAAAGCGTATCAAGCAGAGACACTTTGCTAAAGCTCTGCACCGCATACGCCGTCAGTAGTTTGATGTCAACGGCCAGTCGCCCACATAAGACGAGATCAACTTCGAGCGTCGCTTTTGTATGCCTCGCAGACTGTTTATGCGTATATATGACGATATCAAGGATGAACAATTGTGGCAGAAGAGGCCGAACGCAACAGGGCAGCTGCAGGTGCACCCTCTCATCAAACTCTTGGCAGCTGTGCGAGTCCTGTCGTACGGTGATAGGCAGGATAGGATGGACGAGTGTCATGAGCTCAGCAAGACTTACGTACACAACGCCGTGACTTGATTAATCTGCTTCATTATGGAGAAATACCAAGCTTTCTACCTCCGCGCCCCTACCGTGGAAGCCCTCAAACGCATCATGAGGCGCAGTGCTGAACGGGGTCTACCAGGCTGCATCGGCAGTTTAGACTGCTCCCACTGGCGCTGGACTAAGTGCCCTGTAGCGTTTCAAGGCATGTACCAGAAGAGCGGGAGACGGCGTCACTGAACAAATGACTTTGAGACAGTTTGCAATGAAGATATGTGGATATGGCATATCTGCGCTGGGTCTCCAAGTGTGGCATATAGAGGGAGGCGCCGATCCAGCGCCCCCGCACGCCCGTGCCCCCGCACGCCACCCCGCTGCACGCTGGGGTGGCGCCGGGCGGCAGCAGCATTACGCTTCGCTGACCACCTGTGTGGCGGGGACCGCACCCGTCCCCGCCCCTGGCGGCCGAACACTGGCTGGGAGGCGCACTGGGACGCAGGGTGGCCACCCAAATTCAGGTCCACCACCCTGTCCGCCCACTGGCCCACGACCGGCTCACGAGAAAGGGGGCACGGCCCGCGCCCCCCGCTAGATATCCATCAAGTGGGAGTCCGCTTGGGGACGTCAAGTCCGACTTGAGGACGGCCCGCCTAACTTCGTAGCCCAATTCCGTATTGGAGGGATCTCAATTCGATTATCGGCTTGGAGGGAATTAGCGAGACACCGGCCCCAATCTGGGGGCTCGCTGCCCCCAGATTGGGACCCAGATTTCGCCCTTGCCGACGCTGGCTGACCTTATAGGCACTCAGCCGCCGGCCCCTCGATCTGACCCCTAAGATCGACAGGTCTAAAGGTGATATGCTTTGTACTGTTTACTTGTCTTTGTCTAAGGCACTGCAGCAACGGGCGTAGGATTCACGCCTCCTCTTGTGCTACGGCTCCCGGCTATCCGGGGCACCGTCTTGCCACACCAAGGAGCAACAACGATCTTAATGTGTCGGGGCAGAGTCCACTAATGGTCAAGGTGAACAAGGGGTAGTGGCCACCCCGTGGGCTCGATATTATTGTGAATGGCTCCTCTTTCCATTGCCCATATTATTTTGTTGACGGAATTAATCCTCGCTACTCCCTTCTGGTATCGCCGCACCCCAACCCCACCACTCCGCAAAAACGCACCTGTAGCCTGTTGCAGGAGGCCATCCCCAAGAATGTCGAGCTCTTGTACGCTGTACTGACGCTCGTTGGAAGGCGCAAGGTGCGCCGGCCATCGAGCCACTGTCATCAGGCGGGATGGAGAGCGGGCTCTGTCGTCCGGAGGGGGGGTGCCGCATGGCGGACGACGGGTGTCGCCCCCTCTCCGACGGCCGCCGTCGCACAAAAGGTCAGTGGGTCGACGACAGCACACTACTCAACGACAGTCCAAGGGGGGGGCTTCATGGCTGGCTGGGACCTCGAGTCCCCGACAATTCAATCATCTCCCGCCTGAACCGACATATTTCTGTAACATTTTCAGCCCAAATTTCTACTCATCCGTACAATCTTACCCTGCTTCGTGGTCCGTTCACCTGGCATACGCCGTCGGCCCAACCAGACCATGGACCTGTGGCACCATGGTCCCAAATGGCAGTGCCAGCAGTTAGAGAGAGTTGAGAATAGTGGAAAGCTCTACTTTTCTCAGCGTCGCATGCATCCAGACCAGAGAGACGCCCTTTTGCATACAGGATAACCCCTTCTTGGACCTGGGCGAACACATGGCTGCAAATGGCTTCATTTAGTAGGCCTGAGACAGCTAGTGATCGCAGTTTACACACAATGCGCCACCAAGAGCAGCTTTGAGAGAAGTGGGGTTGTCGTTCACCGAAAAGCACAGAAGTGGCTCTGCCACCGATGACTGTGCCGTTTGAGAGAGAGGAGGTGCAGGCATCCATGCAGGGTCAGTGGGGCCCCCCATCATGGCGGGCTCGGATGATCCGAGACGTGCGTACTGTACGCGATGTCCGAAGAGTATCACTCGGTGGGCTCAAACTGGAGCCACGCTGGCGACCAAGCCGCGAAAGCAGATCGGCGACATGGCCAAAGGAAGAGCCTCGCCGGGGATTTCCAGCCTCTCCCTCCCGTTGCAATGCCACCGCCCACAACCGTGTGCCTGGTGGCGCACTGCGAGTGAGGTGTCCAGGGAGGACGGGGCGAGCGTGCCTGCATCGATGACAGTGACCCAAGCGGACTCTTGAAGGGGGGGCCGGAGGCATCATTGACAGTCGCGACGGGGGACAAGAACCTGATCCTTTGTTGAGTGGGAAGGGCGGGTGTCACGCGGCGAGAGTGGAGGGGCGAGGCTGTCGAGGGGTTTCACTCGGCGAGTTGGTCCAGTTCGGCAGACTGCCTGATACGTATTGTGCGTCCCGTAAAAAGTGGACGTGCACAGGTCGTGCAGTGTGGGTTTGATTGGTCCAGTGGCCGACATTTGACATGATCACGACACGTGCACGTCCACTTTTTACGGGACGCACTATATTGATAAATGATGATCCTGATCATGTTACATTTTTAATCTGTCCACACCACGTGAAAAGTTTTGCTCCATTACATTTGTAACTGCGTTACATAGATAATTGAGCTGTATTGTACTCTGTACGCCCTGTGCTGCAGCGCCTGGTAACAGCCTGGCAATCAGCTGGCAACAAGCACGGCACCCGCAGTAGCACGTGCTGTTTTGGTCCGAATGTTTCACTGACACGGTTATGTGATACAGCTTGACGCGCTGGTCATGCTCATAGCAAGTGCGCGCTGCTGATGCTGCTTCTTTCTCTGCCATTGCACTCCACGAGTATCCTCCTTTTTTTTTCTAGAAGTCACCCATGGCGCCCTCGTCGCAGTGCAGATGGGCGCGAGACTGGGCTCTGACAGAGAAAAGCATTACTGGGATGAGGGGGGATGCAGGCAACTCGCTTTTCGAGGCTGGCAGGTTCCGATGGCCAAGGCGACATCCCACTGACACTCTGGAGCTGCGTGGTCAAGTCAGTGCCGTCAAACAACGGGACATTAATCGTCCAGCGCGTCATTGTTTTGTCTTAGAAAATTCGGGTTATTACACAAGATTCGTGTTCGTCAGACACCAACAAGTATTTAGCATCTACTTTAGTCCAGTTGCTTCTCGAAAAGCACTTTCTGCTGTCGCTTCTTGAAAAAATACTCTCTGCAGTCGCTTCTGGTAAAAACGCGACATCAAGCGCACGCGGAGACCAATGGGGTTGCCGTTCAGCAATGTCTAGCTAGTCTGGGCCAAATGTCGACCATTCTCGATGACATTCAAGGTGCTCGTGTACTTCAAGACATGCACGACATACGTGCTTGTAGAGGAGGCCGAGGGGAGTAAGAGGATGTTTTTTATTTTCTGAGCACGTCCGTTCTCGCGGAGCTACGAGCGACTGAAGCCAAGGTGACTGTCAGGAAAGTGCTGGTAGTGTCGACCAGCTCATGGAGCCAATGAAACCCCTGGTCTGCGATCAGTCCGGCCCAGCGGTGCACCGAGAGCAAATCAATCATGCTGAGTGTTGGCCGACGACGAACATGGGGCCGCCTGGGTGCTGTTCATAGCAGAGAAAATGCACTCTCTGCAGTAGAGAAAAAAGCACAACGCAGAAGGATTCCAGGCCTATGGTCCGTTGCAGAAAAAAGATACATCGAGGTTCTTCTCGGCTCGGGCCCGGGCAGGACATCGGCCGTGACGGGGTCCACGGCCGCTATGCTGACAGAAGGATCATAGAGGTCCTTGCGAACTAATGAGGTCCTTGGGTCTCCTGGTTTGTGTGCCGCTCTGAGGGACACCCTGAGTGGACCAGATGCTGACGAACCTGAAATGGGGCCTTTCTTTTCGCATTGATTTGCACTGCTCGGGGGCTGATTCGGGCCCATGTGCTAACTGAGGCTTGGCAGGGGGGTAGTCGAGATAGGGGAGCTTCGCGGGGACAGCTGGAGGGCACTTTTTTCAGATTCTTTTTTCGCTCGCGAGACCTCGTGTATAAAATGGTCTCGCGAGAGGAAATAGTTCCAACCAATGCGCTCGTGTGATTGTTCGATGAGCAAGACTGGTGCTCATGCGTTAGTCATGCTTCGAGACCGCTAGCGTGCGCCCCGACGGTCCCCGATGAGGAAGCGGAGAGCGCCTCTCTCGCCTTCTGGTTCCCTCTCATCGTCCTGCCCCTCCCGCCAGCCAGTGCCAAGCAACCCCTTCCACCGTTTCCTCCCGCCTGGCACGACAGGTCCATTGTTGGCGACTTAGGTGGTGCCAGCCTCGGTGCATCCAACGTGGCTCGGGGGATGGGGGGACGGGGTAACCAGGGAGAAGGTGCCGCCAGCCTCAACGTCAGATGAGCTGTGGTGGGCGTGCCAGGGTGAGGAAAACGCACCCCGGGCGTGTGGGCGAGGCGGGGGGAGGGGGATGATAATGGGAGGCAGACGGGAGGGAAAAAAAAAAAAAGCGGAACGCGACGGTCTGCTTGGCTCTTGTGGTCTAGGGCCGGGGCGCAAAAGAAAGTAGGGAAAACAAGCGCCTGTTCTCTTTTGCGCGGGGGTGCGAGAGAGGGGGTAGTCTGCATGCAATGTGCGTTGCTCCGCCGCGCCCCACACTCCCGCCACCGATTTCCTGCACGAGACATTCTGGGATACCTTGCCTGGCTATGACATCGTCGACAAGGCACCCATGACCGCCCTCCTTTACTATAAAAAACAATCGTGCCGACGCCGGCGATTCACCCAGCGCTGTCGGCATCACCGCCCCTAACAACCCCACCAGCAACACCGCCACCACCTACGCTTCCCATCCCGTCACATAAATCACACCGCCCACGACCCCCCCCCCCCACATACTGCCAACCTCTCCCCCCCTCTCCCAAACACGTGGCCGACCCCACCGTCAGAAAAAGCTCTCCGTCTCCACCGCCACCAACGCAAGCCCCCCACTCCACAGCCAAAGCTACCAACACCCCCGTCGCCACGGATAACCCCGTCGCCACGGCCACCCCCGTCGCCACGGCCACCCCCGTCGCCGCCACCACGCCCGTCGCCACCGCCGTCGCCACCACCACGGCCGTCGCCACTGACGCCGCCGCCACCGCCGTCGCCCCCGCCACCCCGTCGCCACCGCCACCCCAGTCGCCACCGCCGTCGCCTCCGCCACGGCCGTCGCCCCCGCCACCGCGTCGCCACCGCCGTCGCCACCGCCACGGCCGTCGCCCCCGCCACCGCGTCGCCACCGCCGTCGCCACCGCCACGGCCGTCGCCCCCGCCACCGCGTCGCCTGCGCCACCCTAGTCGCTACCATCGCCACCGCCACGGGCGTCGCCACCGACGCCGCCGCCGCCGCCGTTGCCCCCGCCACCCCGTCGCCACCGCCACCCCAGTCGCCACCGCCGTCGCCTCCGCCACCCCAGTCGCCCCCGCCACCGCGCTGCAACCGCCGTCGCCTCCGCCACGGCCGTCGCCCCCGCCACCGCGTCGCCACCGCCGTCGCCACCGGCACGGCCGTCGCCCCCGCCATCGCGTCGCCACCGCCGTCGCCTCCGCCACGGCCGTCGCCCCCGCCACCGCGTCGCCACCGCCGTCGCCACCGGCACGGCCTTCGCCCCCGCCACCGCGTCGCCACCGCCGTCGCCACCGGCACGGCCGTCGCCCCCGCCACCGCGTCGCCTGCGCCACCCTAATCGCTACCATCGCCACCGCAACGGCCGTCGCCACCGACGCCGCCACCGCCGCCGTCGCCCCCGCCACCCCATCGCCACCGCCACCTCAGTCGCCACCGCCGTCGCCACCGCCACGGCCGTCGCCCCCGCCACCGCGTCGCCTGCACCACCCTAGTCGCTACCATCGCCACCGCCACGGCCGTCGTCATCGACGCCGCCGCCGCCGCCGTCGCCACCGCCGCCACCGTCGCCACCGTCGCCACCGCCACCGCTGTCGTTACCGCCGTCGCCACCGCCACGGCCGTCGCCCCCGCCACCGCGTCGCCACCGCCGCACCAGGCGCTACCGTCGCCACCGCCACGGAAGTCTCCACCGACGCCGCCGCCGCCACTGCCACCTCCGTCGCCACCGTCGCCACCGTCGCCGCCGTCGCCGACGCCGACCGCAGCACCGGCGACACCCCTGGCGTGGCCACCGCGGCGGCCGTCAAAACCCTGCACACTTTCCCAGAAGCCTGACTATGGCCGATTTCCAAAGAATGATCAGTTCCGTAAGGGGGTTCACAGCAGGATCTCCCAGAACAGTCGCCAAGTGCGCACGCATTCTGGGCCACAAGAATTCTCCGGCGGTGCCCGCGGCCTTGGCCGAACCACATCCAACACCGCAAATCCGTGTCGCATCCGTGTGATGCCTTGATGTGAGACCGGCCGAAAAATCTCCCGTCTGCACAGACCGGCCCAGTCTTGCAGAGGACTGCTGTCAGGGGCTCACAGCATCGGTCCGAGGCCAGGTGCCGCAAAATGAGGCCGGTTCTAGGGCGCTGATTGGCCAGTACAAAGTAGCCTGCAGTTGCACGGAAGGGTTCGCAGCAGGTATGGGCTGTTGTCACGTGCTCCCAGGAGGCCACTACAGAGTACTGTGCCAGTTAATTTCCCGTTGTGGGGGGGATCCGTCACTCGAGCACAGCCCTGGAAAGTCGATCGGAGAGGGGTCCGACGAGGAGCGCCGAATCGGATGAGACGTATGCGATACCTGCTGCCGCGATTTAGCGGCAGCCAATGGGAAGGGGGGAAACATCGGTACTTCGGTGGAATGCTGCTGTGACCTGCTGTGAACCCCCTTATGAATCTCATCATTCTTCAGAAATCGGCCATAATGAGCGTGCTCACCACACCCGAAAGGAGCCCACCATCAAGCAGGACCAGTCCATTACACCGGGGCAAATTCCCGAGGCACCTGATTGGCCGAGGGGTGTGGCCCGAACAACGCCGGAGAAGAAAGAAAATAATGCTCGATGTATCTTTTTTGTGCAACGTACCATAGATGTTGATGCTTGGCCAAAAAATGGACAACATCTATCTCCATCCTCTCGTAGTGGTCTTTATGTCCAGGTCATGTGTACTTCTCTTGCTCTGGCGTTGGAAGTAGCGAAGGAAAATGCGTCCGTCATGAACCTGCCTTCCCGGGGCCGTGAGGCGAGGTCGACATTTCCGGGACTGGTCGACATTTGGCCTAGACTAAAGCTACCAACAGAAGGGCGGGCGGGCAAGCGAGAGGGTCGCCGCTTCGCCCCCCCGCTCCCGCAAGGGGCGGCCGCCGACTGACAGGCGGCGGCGGTGGCGCACACCTGTAGTTTACGTGCGGGCGGGGGCGGCGGCCAGCCACCGCCTCACCGCCGCCCCGAGCGCCGCGTCGGTATAGTCGGCAATGACCAGCGCGGCGCCAGCGGCGGTGAGGGTGGCGGGCGCGTGGCCCGTGGCCACGCCAATCGTCAGCAGGCCCGCCGCCACGGCGGACTTGACCCCCGACGGGGAGTCCTCAAACGCAATCGCCTGGGGGGGGGGTGCGGGCGGGCGAGGGAGGGGCGAGGGCGGGAGCGACAAGCACCAGGAAAGGAAACGATACAAACCAACAGACAGGGGTGGAAGAGAGGGAGGGAAAAGGGCGCAAGGAGGGCAGTGCGGCACGTGCAGAGGGGAGGCGACCGGCGCGTGCACGGGGCGGTCAGCGTCGCGCCCAGGCCACCAGCGTGGGGGCAACCGTGGGCGGGGGCGAGGGCACACTGCCCCACCCTCCCCACCCGACGCGTCATACCAGACAAGCACTGCCTCCCTTCCACTCCACTCCCCCTCCCCCCCCCTCCCCTCTCCCCCAAGGCAAGTGCACCCCGTTCACCCCACACCTTCGCAGGGTACTCTTGCCCGCCATGCACCCCACACCCTCGCAGGATACGTTCTCCCGCCATGCAGCCCCCCCCTGACATGTACGCACCCCACTCTTCCCACGCCCACCACTTCCCACCCCGCCCCCCTTCCCCAGCCGACCCCTCCTCCACACACCCCCCCCCCCCCCATCGAAAGAACGCACCTCCCCCGCCTTCACCCCCACCGCCCGACAGCCCGCCACGTACGGTGCCGGGTCGGGCTTTGGCCGCGCCACCTCATCCGCCACCACCACCACCGAGAAGCAGCCCACAAAGCCCGCGGCGGTGAGGGTGTGCGCCGCCGCCCGCCGCGGCGCGTTGGTCACCACCCCCACCGCCACGCCCGCGGCGGCGAGGGCGTCCAGGAGGGGCATCACCCCCGCCAGGGGGGGCACCCCGCGGCGCGTGCGGTTCATGTAGGCCGCCTCTTTGGCCGCCGCGATCGCCGCGGCTCGTTCGGGGGACACGTGGGGGAGGATGTCTGCCTGCCAGGGGGGGGGGGGGGGGAAGGGGGGGGTGGGAAGGGAGGGCAGGAGGGGGCAGCAGAGGAGGGAGTTGGATGAGAGGGGAGAGAGAACCTTGGTCACCCTCTCGCCGTTAGCCGCGGAACTCCCCGGCGGGGCTCTGTGGCAGCGACGCCCCGCGGCTGGCCGCGCAGGCGGGCCACCGGCGGCTGTCGCCTCGCGGCAGCGGCTCGGCGGCGCGGCGGCGGCGCGACCTCCCCACACGGCAACGTTGACCCCCTCCCGTGCATCAGCAAGCAGACCCAGCCGCTGGGCGGTCACCCAAACATCCCCCCCGCCACCCCCCCCCCCCCCCCCGACCCCTACAGCGACGAGGCCAACAGAAGAAAAGTAATAAAGCAAACGTACGAGGAGCACCTGGTTTTGGCGGCCACTCATGCGCGCCGCATAAAAGTCGCGGGTGATGCGGGCGCCGCCATTCCACCCCGGCTCCATTGCTTGCAGCGTGTCGGCATACGCCTCGTACTGGGGGGGTGGGGGGGGGCGGAGGAGAGGCGGTAGGCAGGGTCGCAGCGGGGGGACGGGGGGAAAGGATGGGGGACAGAGCGTTGGGTGGTAGGGGGGGAGAGAGCGTTAGTGCATGGATGTATGTACAGTACGTACCATGTGGGCCGCCCGCGCCAGGCGCCCACCTACATTGGGGGGTGACCAACGCCCACGTCAGGCGCCGACCGTCATACGCCCACCGACAATGGTGGGTGCCTGGCGCGGGCATGGCAGCCGCCTGTGCGGGCCAAGGCAGGTGGCGCGCGCCCAGGCGGGGGGCTCCAAGGGCAGGGGCAGCCACCAGATGTGGGACGGGGTGCGGCTGCCCTTTGGCGACCGGCAATGCGCACCGCCCCCCCCCAACGCCGACCGGGGCGGCGCGTCCCCAAAACCACCACCCCTGCGCTCCCCTCTGCCCCCCCCCCCCCCCTCCCTCTCCCCCCCTTCCCCTTCACCCCCACCCCCGCCCCAAAGCGGTCCACGGCCGCCGCGCCAAACGCACGTGAAAGCTGTCCACGTCCACGAGGGTGCCGTCCATGTCAAAGAGGACGGCCGAGAGGGTGCCGCCGGTGAGGCTGATGGGCGCTGCTGTCGCCATGGCGGTTCTGCAGGAGGGGGGGGGGGGGGACGAGGGAGGGGGAAGGGGAGAGGAAAGCAGCGACAGTGACGCACAGGAAGAAAGCAGCGACAGTGACGCGCACGGAGGCGTGGGCCACGACACGGCGAGGAGCAGGATGGGTCCGTTGCTCGCGCGGGAGGGGGCGTGGGACGGGGAAGGGGGAGGGGGATGGCTGAGGGAGGGGAATGGGGAGGGGGAGGGCGGAGGAGCGACAGTGACACGGAGAGCGGCGCGGGCCCCGACGTGACGCCACCAATCCACGTGGCACGGCCCCGGCGCCAGCCGCCGGCCTCCCCCCGCGGCAGCGGCGATCGCAAGCCGTGCGCGTGATGGCCAAGCGCAGACAGAGCGAGCACCCCCACCGCGGTCGTACGCAGTACATTAATAGGTACAGGCGTGCGCAAGCAAAGCAAACCATTTCTTTCTTTGTGTATCGCACACACTACGTGTCGCACCCCCCCGAGCCGGTCTCGTCTGTACAAAGCATGCAACTGCACTCAATAAAGACCCGCCAGGCGGGAGGCGCCGTCCCCTTTGGCCCCCTCCACCGCCCACCCCCTCCCTTCTCCCACACCCCCGCGGGGCGGGTGGTATCAAGAAGGGGGACCGCCACCCCCCCCCCCCCCCCCCCCCCCCCCCCCCCCCCCCACGCGGGCAAGACGCTCCGCGGCGCGCCGGCGGCCGCCCGCCCGGCGGCGGCGGTGGCCGCCCGCCGCAGGCGGCCGCCCCGCGCCACCGCCGCGGCGGCGCGGGCGCCCCGGGAGGCGGGCGCCGCCGCCCCGGACGGCGCCGCGCCGGCCGGCGACGGGGGCGGCGACGGCGCCGCCGCCTTGGCGCCACCGGCGGCGGCGGTGGCGGTGGCGGTGGCGCGGCGGCCCGCCTCGACGCCCCCCACCTCGATGGACACGCGGCGGGCGCGGGCGGGGGGCCCCCCCGCCCAGGCGCGCACCTCCGTCTCGGTCGGCTCACGGGGCAAGGCGAGGCGCATCGGCACCGTGCCGTCGTCATCCCCGTCCTCCTCCCCGTCGGTGCTGGCAGCGTTGGCGTCGTCCACGTAGGCGGCGGCGGCGGCGCGGCTGTCGGCGACGCCCCCGGTGGTCGACGACGCCTGGCGGTAGGTGGCGGCCCGGCGGGGGAGCGCCGCCGTGGCGGCGGCACCCGCCGCGGCGGCGGTCACGCCGGCGGTCGCCCGGCGGCGGAGGCGGCTCTCATCCGACGCCCGGCGGCGGAGGCGGTTCTCGTCCGACGCCCGCCGGCGGAGGCGGTTCTCGTCCGATGCCCGCCGGCCGCCCGACGCCGTGCGGTGCGGCGGCGGCGGCGGCGGCGGGGCGGCGGCGGCGGCGACGGGACGGCGGTGGCGGTCCAGCTCAATCGACGACCGGCGGGAGCGGGCGCGCGACAGCGGCGGCTGCGGCGACGCCGCCGCCGCCGCCGCCGCCGCGACCGGCCGCCGCCGGGCGGCCACGTCGAGCGACGCCCGCCGCCCCGACGACGACTGGGGCGGCGGCGGCGGCGCCACACGCCGTGGCTCCACAGACGTGTGCCGCCGGCCGTCATTGACCGCCGCGGCGGCGGCGGCAACGGAGAGCCCCTCTTTGGCGCCGCCCTTGCCCTTCTTCTTGTTGCCCCGCCGCGGCGGCGGGCCGTCGACCGACGACCGCCGCCGCCGGCTACCCGTGTCGCCCGACGACCGCCGACGGCCGCCGCCGCCAATGCCGTCGGCGCTGCCGTCGGGGGTCAGCGGGGGGGTGCCGCTGCCGGAACGGCGGTGGCCGGGCACGTGGATGCCTGCCAGCGATTTGCCGACCGCGCGGACGACGGTGAGGGGGAGGAGCAACATGATGGGGGCGGGGGGGTCCGCCGGGGAGGGGCGCTTGGGAGAGAAGGGTGTGCAGAGTGTGGGGGGCTGGGCCGGGGGGAGGGGGGGGGGGGGGGAGGATGACCGAAGAGGGCGAAAGCGGGAGAGAAGGGGCGGGCTGCTGAGGCGGAACAACAGGGTCCACGGGGGCCTGTGGAAAAAGGGTGGAAGGGGGAGCCGCTTGCGGACTGTCAAGTCGGCCGCGGCGGGATGGGCGCGCCAGGTGGGGGCATGCGGAGGGAGGGGTGTTGACGACCGCGCCGCGTCGCGACGGTGACCGCGTCGCGTTGGTCGGTGGCGAGAGGGGACTCTGGTGCTCCGCCCGCTGGGGGAGCGCCTTCTTGTACTGGTCTGCAGACGGAGTGGTCCGCGGCCTGCCGCCCCGTCGGCACCGCTCCCCTCCCCCTCTTCCCGTGCGCGGACCGTGGCGGGCAGAGGGCAAGGGCGCACCACCCCGTTCCCCCTCCCCCCCACCTCGGCCGTTGGGACGTCCATCCTGTCCGCCGCCCCCCCTTGCACGACGCCCCCCCCTTGTCACACCCCCCCGGCCCCCCCCCCCCAGACGCCCCGACCGTTGCACCCCCGGCTGGCCTTGTCAGCGTCCCGCTCGAGGTGATTGTGGGAAGCCGGTTGCAGAGGTGCGCCTGGTACTTCCGCTTCGACGGATGTCCGCGGCCCATCAGTGTTCCCCACCCGAGCGGCCGCAGATTTGAATGGCCCTGCTGGCCGCCCCGGCGTGACCGCGTTGCGCGCCTGGCGCTACCGATGAGTTTCACTCCTCTCCTCCACGGTCCCTCCCGCCACCCGCGTCCCCCGCTCCGCGGCCCAACCGCCGTGAGGGGGCCGGGTGCACGTCGATGGGATGGCGGTCGGGCTCCTTTCGCGGTCGACGCGGGAGAGCAGAACCGGGAGAGCAGAGCACTGGCCAATGAGAGGCCCTCCCATTGTTGACAGCGTGCTGTGAAAAAAAAAAACACGGCCGAGATCCGGGGGGAGGGGGGCTTGGGATAGACGTATGTAGGGGGGAGGTCGCGGTGGGAGCGCGCCACGAGGCCTGGCGCTCGTACGTCCCTACACAAACACATGCAAACGTTGTGGCGCGGCTCCTTCAGGATGGTGCTCGGAGCACGGCGCGCCGGGAGCCCCGCCTCCCCGTCTGGGCAGCGGGCCGTCAGGTGGCAATGGAGGGCCCGTGCGACCATGAACGGAGGATTTCGCCGTTCCCTAGCATGCATACGTATAGCTCGGATAGAAGCCCACAGGAAGCATGACAGCTCCCGCGGCGGCCTGGTCGTCCTGCCCGCGCGAGTCCCGGCCGCGCAAGGCCTCGGCCACAACCTCGCTCGAAAGACCATTTGGCGGGCGATACCAAAACGCAAGGTGGTTCAGTTCACCAAGACTCGTTTCGTGGACAAGTCCTACTACAGACTTCGTTCCTTGTCCTGGTCATCGACTTGCGGATCTGTGTATTTGTGTCATCTTGTCGAGGTGGCGCCACCGTCGTCCATGGTCATGCTCACCGTCGCCGTCTCCCGTGTCACCATTCGACCGAGACCCTGGCGGACATCGTACATGGATTCGACGCTGCACGCGTGGACGACCGCGCTTGAATAGTAAAACAGGCGGGGCCCACGCCAGGCCAATACATCCCTCAAAGCATGTGATGCATGGATGATGCTACGTAGCGTCGCCTACTGCTGGACTGCCTCGACTACGTTCAGATACTGCCCCCGATACGGAGACGAGCGTTGGCCATGGGATCCTCTCGTGCAAGCACGGACCGTATGTACCCCGTCTTTTTTGGTGATCCGGGTTGTTATGCGTTGAACCAATCCCTGTAGACCTCTTCGGCTTTCCCAGCGGCGCCGTTTCTCTTCAGCACGAGGGTGCGTGCGACTGGGTGCTCGGGGCATGATGGAAAAGGCTATACTTATGCACACGCTGCGGTTGGTACTTCGAATGACGTGCCTTCAACGTCACTCCTTTCCGGAACAGGAAGAGTTTTTGGTGAACTCAATCTGAGACAGGATATCGAATTCTCTTATCGCAAAGCGCTGTCGGATGCGTCAAGTCCACGCAAAATGGCCCAGCTGGAAGGCTTTGCCGCCCCCGTCCCCGTCCGGACGAGTCCCCGACGGGCTACCACCGCCCCGCGGAGGGTTCCCGGTGGGAGACGAACCGGCGAGGTGGGTGGCTCGGGAATGCCAGCTTGCCGGGGGAGGACGCGGGGCCGGGGCTCGTTGCGCCACCATGGAAGCGCCCTCTCCATCCCTTAAGCAGCACGCTGCGGATAGGCGGCCCGTGACGATCATGGCGCGTGATGGCGCCGCTTGATGCGCGCATGCGCTGTCGCGATTTTTAAAAAGAGACGGCGGAGATATGGCCGTGCGGGGGGGGGTGCGGTCTGAACGCGGGGGGGCGGGGGGGGCACCCGCCTGGCGCGACGGGGGATATGTATGTACCCCTTTGTGCGGTGGTGCCAACGGGGCCCCCCGCCCGGGTGTCCGGGTTGGCGGGGGGGCGCGGTACTGTACAGTACCCGATAACGGCCCCCGCCCTCGCGGCGGGGCGACAGACAGGCAGAGTCTGTTCCGTCCCACCCCCCGGCGGGTCCCGTCGCCTCCCCCCCCTTCTCCAGCCTGTTCTTCCTTTTCTTTTCCTCGCCGTCTGCTGCAGGGCCGCACCGGCTGCACTCGTGCGGGCAACAGGGGTCGTTGTACGTCCCGACGGGCGCAGGTGGACTCGCCAGCACCCTGGGGCAAGCCGACACTAGCTACTAGCAGTAGCTAGCCGCCGACCAGCACACCCCTGCCAGCCTTCAACGAGAGAACCGCTGGATAAGGAGTGTCCACCCCGCGTCTGCACCCCCCCCACTTGGTGTGCAGGCGGGCCACACGCCCGGGCCCGTTAGACCTCGGTCGCGCCCACTCGCGCGGCCTCAGCTGCGGTGGAGGAAGAGCAGCCAGGAGAAACAACCAGACGGCGCGCAACCCCGAGGCTCCCTGAGGAACACCCCCCCCCCCGCCCCCCTTCCTTTTCCGGCCGTCCCCACCCCCCCGCCCCGCTTCCGTCCGTCCCTCCCCCCCGTCCTCCGCTTCCCGCCAAGCCCGCTGCACCGCGCGGGACTACTCTCAGCCCACCCCCCCCCCCCCCGCCCCGACCCTACCCACCGCCACCGCGCCGGCCGCATGACATCCGCGCGGGGACAACCGCACCGCGCCGGCCCGACGTGCAAAGCACCCCATGCGCGCGCCGCGCGTCGTCTCTGGGAGGGCGGCGGGAGATATGTACTGTACAGACGGTAGAGGCGGCTGCTGGGCGAGCCGCGGGGGGGGGAGGGGGGGGCGGCTGTCCCTCGCCCCCCTCTCTCCCCTCCCCCCTTTTCTGCCATCCCTCTTGGTCCTTTCGTGGCCGAGGGGGGGACTTCCCCGCGACGCCGAGCCGCTCCCCCCCCCCCCCACCAAGACCTGGCCGGGTCTCGGTGGTGGTGGCGCCGTGTGGGCACCGGGGCGCTGCAAACAGACTGCTCCTTTCAAACGGGGGGCGGGGGGGTGCTGTTTGAAGCGGTCTGAGGCGGGACGCGTGGGGGACGCGAGGCGGGCACGCTCCCGCATCACGATGGGGCCATCATGCCATGGTCCCTCCCCTCCCCTCCTGCCGCCCCCCTCCTCCGCCCAGCTCCTCCCCCGCCCCCCTCTCTGACTTCCACTCCTCTCTCCCCATATGATGGGGAGAGAGGAGGGGGGAGGGAGGGGTGGTGGCTCAAAGGGACATGAGAGCTCAACGCCATCCCGGGGGGAAGAGGCGTGGTGGCTCAAAGGGGCGTGCATCCTGCACGCCACCGTTGATGTGAAACATGTACTGTACCAGGCGCGTCCCAACAGCGTCTGAGAGCAAAGGCCAACAGGGACGGGCGAGCGTCGCGGGCCGGCGCGGGCGGTCGACGACGGCCATGACAGCCACCCCCCGGCAGAGATCAGTGGCGCGCCGACGCCGCCGCGGGCGGTTGCCATGAAAGCGTACCCTACACTGGGGGTGGGAGAACAGGTGGGGGAGGTGGGGGGGGGGGGAACGGCGCCCCGTCCTCGAGATCTTGGCCGGGTGGGGTCGCGCCCGAAACGAGGTGCCCCCCTCCACCAGACCTCCCCCGATGGACGGGAGCTCTTGGAAGCGACAGGGCGCAGCGGGGACGGCGGTGGGGTGGCGGCGGCGCATCCTGCGTCCAGGGTGCAAACTCTGCTTGCCCCGCGCCACCACCACCCACACACACGCAACCCACACCGTGTGGGCGTACGACACTGTTCCGTACAGGTCGTTGGCCGGGCTGGACAGCGAGAGCCGCGCCAGGACTGCTACTGCCAAAGTGGGTCAAGGAAGGATAGGGGCTCGCACAGGAATGGGGTGAGGCGGGCGTGGGGAGGGGGGGGGGGGGGGGGGGGGGGGGGGGGGTGGGGACGCCGTCACCCGCGCATTGACCCTGGGACCTGCACCTCCCCCGCCGCCGCGGCGGCGGCCGCTGCCTGCTCGCACGCCCAACAGCGCCGTCTGTGGTGGCGCCGGCGGAGGCGCTGCGGCGGCTCCGGAACGCGTCGCCCGCGTTGCGGGGAGGCGCACGTTGGCGGGGATGTGGATGCCCAGCGGACCGGGCCAAGCTCCTCGGGTGGCGGCGGGGGCGGTGACTACCCGGGGCGGCGGGAGCGACGGCGGCGGCGACGGCCCATCCCCGTTGAAGCTCCTTCCCTCTTGGAATAAAAATGGTCCCGTCATCCAGTCCTTGGGAGCTCTCGCCCTCGTTCTCTTTTACAGGACGCCCCGCTCCACAGCTGACCGTCGTACCCTTCCCCTATCGCCCCCCGAAGAAGAATGGGAAAGACACGTCCGACATAGTACGTCGCCGTCCGCCGTCCCCCTCCCCCCACCTTTTCCGCTCCATGTTTCTCACTAGCCACCCGGCGGTCGCTGACGGCCGGTTGGCAAAGGGCGGCCGCAGCCACCTCGCTCGCTCACCATCCGCTTTCCCACCGTCACCGCCCTTGGCCGGGCCCCCACACGCGGCGCCGTCGGTCGCCGCCGTGGCCGTCGGCCCGCAAGACCGCCGCGGACGTCTCGACAACCGCGATGGTGCTGCCCCTGCCAGATGGGGGTGACCATGTCGAACCAATTCCCGAAAGCAGCCAATACTTTCGCTGTCGACTACTGTGCTTGAACCATTCCACAGCCCGACAACAGAATACAAAGACCAGGACCTTCAGGGTCCATGATGTTTCATGAAAATGTCGGTACTGGACTGCACAGCTGAGTCGGCGGCTGCTGCTCAAGGGCGTCACCAACGCGCCCGGAAGAGAAAGGTCGCGCACTGCTCTCTTCCCAGCCCAGCGAGTGTCTCTCCTGCGCACATACTGTAGGGTGGTGGCTCTTCAGTGTGTACCTACGCGCGCGCGCCCGCGCGTACGAGCTGGACGCCGCGCACCCCGCGGCAGGCCAAAGCGAGCCGTGGCGGTGGGGAGCGCCGTTGTCACCTACCACCTCCCCAACCCCTCCCTCGGGGCTTTGATGGCGTCCCCCGCCCCCCACCCCGCGGCGGCGGCGGCAAGGGCGGCGACGGCCGCGCCGCCAACGGCAGAGGCGGCGACGCCCTTTCACCTCCGCCTGCGCCTGCCGGGCGGCGGCACCGCCACCCTCACCACCCTCGCCGCCACCTCCCCGGCGGCCGCGCTCACCGCCGCCGTTGCCGCCGCGCTGGGCCACCCCGCCCCCGCCGCCAGTGCCGCCCGTGCCGCTGCTCCTGGCACCGGCGGCGGTGGCGCCGCCGCCGGCGGTGGCGACGGCGGTAGCGGCGGCGGTAGCGGCACCGGTACCGGCACCGGGACCGGCGGCGGCGGCGGCGGCAGCAGCAGCACTGGCGGTGTCGGTGGCGAAGGGGGCGCCACCCCGCCCCCCCCGGCGGCGACGCTGCTGGTGGGCTTTCCGCCCAAGCCGCTGACGCTGGACGCTGCGGCCCCGCTGGGCGCCACCCTCCGCCACGGGGACCTGCTGACGGTCGTGCCCGCGGGGGGACTCCCGCCACGGCGGCCGCCGCCGCCAACGGGCAGCGCCGCGGGGGGGGGCGCCGCCGCCCGCGGTGGCGGCGGCGGCCGTGGCGCCGGGGGGGCACTCAAACGGCGACCGCCTCGTGCCCGCGACAGCGGCGGTGGCGGCGGCGGCGGCGGCGGCGACGTGGACGGGGACGCTGCGACCGCCGCGGCCATCCACTCCTTCCTGTCGGGGGCGACCAGCCGTGGGGAGCTGCTCGGCACAACGGGCGCGGACCTGGTCGCCGCCGCGGCGGATGGTGGTGGCGGCGGCGGCGGCGGCCGCCTCCGCACCGCCCTCGCCGCGGCGCGGGCGGAGCGGGCGCGGGCGGCGGTGGGGGAGGCCCGCCACGCGGCGGTCCTTGCAGGCCGTTATGAGTTCCTGCCGGGAGCCGGCCGCGCGTTGGGGGGTGCTGGCGGGGGCGCCGCGGGGGGGGGCGCCGCCGCCTTTCGGGTGCGGTGGCGGGAGCTTGGCCGGCGGGCGTGGACGACCGAGCCCGCCGCCGCTGCCGCGTCTGGCGGCGGCGGGCAGGCGGCGGCGGACGCCGAGGTGGGCGGCGAGTACGTGGCCTACCCCGAGGAGCTCCTCGCCGCGGTGCTGGCGTCGGTGGCGGCAGGGGGGGGCGCCGCCGCCGACGCGGCGGCGGCGGCGGCGCAGCTGGCGCCCGCCGCGCTCGCACGCGTCAGCCCGCGGCTGTACTGGAATCTGGTGCGCGTAGGCGACGAAGCCGCCGCCGCCGCCGCCGCCGCGGCCGGCGGCGGCGGCGGCGGCGGGACGGACGGGGCGGGCCGGCGGGCGGGGACGGGCGGGGGGGGGGAGCGGCTGGCCGCCACGCTCGCCCGGCTGGTGCCGGCGGTGGACTGGGACGCCCTCACCGCCCGCCCGCGCACGCTGAGTGTCAAGGCACGGGAGGCGGCGGCGGCGGCGGCAGAGGCGGGCTCGGATGAGGGGGAGGGGGAGGGGGAGGGGGAGGGGGCGGGGGGGGGGGACGGGGAGGAGGAGGGGGAAGGGCGGGGGGGCGGCACCGCAAACGCCGCCGCGGGGGGGGGGGGGGGGGGGGGGGAGGGGCCGCCTAGCGCGGTTACCGCTGCCGCGCGCCCCACGAGCACGTGTGGTGCAGGGTGGACGGCGGCCCGCCGCGCGCACCGCTGCCGGTGCCGCGACGTGGGGCTTTCAACCAAAGGGGCGGGGGCCGCTCCACCCCCAACAGCAGAGCCACGCCGTTGCCTCCCCACTTGCCGCCCTTCATCCATCACAGGTTCGATGAATGATTCAACATCCTCCCCCCTGCCCCCCCCCCCGAGGCCCCCCACCCCCCATTCGTCCCGCTCCGCCGATGCCCGCCGTCCCCCTCCCCCCCTCCCCCCCCCCCCCCCCCCTACCCGCGCTCCCCCTACAGAAACATCATCCACCCAATGTACATGGGCGCCAGGTTCTCCACCGACGTTGCCTCCTCCATCAGCAGCGCCACGTGGTTGGGCACGCTCAGCGCCTCCCGCTCGTGGACGCCCCGCAGCTTCTCCGCCATCCGCGTCAGCACCGACCGGGCGGCGGTGCTGGCGTCGCCGCTGCTGCCGCCGCCGCCGTCGCCACCGGTGGCGGCGTCCACCTCGGCAGCGTTGAGGGCGTCGGGGTGCCCGCCGCCGCCGCCGCCGCCGTCGACGCTGTCCGTGTCGTCCTCTTCGAGGAGCAGCAGGTCCTGGTCGGCAGCGGCGGCCGCGGCGGCGGCCGCCGCCGCCACCGCGGCGGCCGCGCGCCCACCCGTGCTGCCGCGGCGGCCGCCTCCGCCACCTCCACGCGTGGCGAGCGCCTCGGTCTGCTTTTGGAGCACCTTGGCCGGCGCGGACGCCCAGTGGAACAGCGGGTCGTGCAGAAACACCTCAATGACCGTCAGCAGGGCGTCGGCGCTCTCCCGCATCACCCGCATGGTCACTTCGGCGCACCGCCGGAAGGCGCCGTCGGTGCCCAGCACGCCAAGCCCGTCGACCAGGTCTCGGGTCATCCGAAAGGGCACCCGCTCGGGGGTGCGGAGGAGCTTCCCCTGGTCAAACGTGATGCCCAGGTCAATGTGGACGAGCTCGGCGGTGTGGGTGTCGAGGAGGATGTTGCTGCTGTGGCGGTCGCCAATGCCCGCCACGTACCCGACAATGCTGTTGACGGCCAGCGACCGCGCGTACGCGAGGCGACGGTCAAACCAGTCGGGGGGGGACGGCCACCGCTCCGTCACAAAGTGCCGCATGACGGGGGGGAAGATGGCGTACACGCCGCGCAGCTGCTTGGCCTGCGTGGCCAGCGGCAGCTTCTCCACCCGCCGCATGTGCTGCATGGCCTGGATGTAGGTGGCGCCGCCCGGGGAGTAGCGTCCGTGCGCGCCGCCGCCCTCATCACCGGCGAGCCACTGGAAGAGGGGCGTGGTGCCCGCCACAAACTGCAGCACCCCCGCCACGGGCGTCAGCGGCACCACCCGGTAGGTGCGAACGGCGAGCCGCCGCGCCGCCGCCTCCCCGTCGGCGGCGAGCAGCGCGTTGACAAGGCCGAAAAACTGCTCCATCACCGCGTCCTGCCGGAGGTCGTCGTGCCCCTTGACAATCTGGTAGTAGCGCGCGCCGTCGCTGCCGCGGCACGTCACCCGGCGGGGCTGGTTGACCCCGCCAAGCAGCTGGGCGGCGCGCGAAAAGTTGGCCACCGTCACCAGCTCCGACCCGTACAGCGGCGTGCCGTGGAGCGACAGGGGCAGCGTCGGCACGACGGTGTGGGTGAGGTTGAGGATGGCCGCCAGCTTGGTGTTGGTGATGACCACCGCGTTGGGGTCCTTGCCGCCCCGCCCCCCCGCGGCGGCGGCGGCGGCGGGGGGGCTCTTTGGCATCTCGGCAATCTGGATGTACGCCTCGGAGAGGGTGTGGGCCTCGGCCACCACCTGCGGGTGGACGCCCCGCATGGCGGCGAGCAGCGCCCGCGCGCGGGCCGCCTTTTCCGGGGACCCCACAAAGTTGGTGGCCCGTCGCTGGTGCGGCGGCGGCGACCGGTCGTGGTTGGCCACCGAGAGCAGCTGCCACACCAGGTGGTGCGGGTGGTCGGCGGCGAGGGCGCCCACCACCCCAGACAGCGCCCGCTGGAGGGCCACCTCCTTGGCGTCGCCCGCCGCGCCGCCGGCCAGCCGGCAGGTCAGCTGGTAGGAGAGGGGCAGCAGCGCCGCCGACGGCAGCTGCAGCCCCCCCGCGGAGCGGTCGTACAGCACCGCGTTCATGTCTGCCCGGGCGGGGGCGTGGCGGAGCCACAGGGCGACCAGCCGGAAGGCCGCCCGCAGGAACCGCCCCGCCCCCGCCCGCAGACAGCAGGCGTAGGCAGTGGCCGCCGACGACAGCCAGCCGTCGGCGGCGGCGCGCGCCTCGGCCAGCCGCGCCTCGTCGGCGGCGTTCATCTTTTCCAGCTCCCCGTACTGGCGGCTCATGTCCTCGGCCGCCGCCGTCGCGCGGCGGGCCGCCGGCGTGGTGGTGCCGCCGCCGCCGGCGCGGCCCGCCGCCCGGGCGCGGCGGATGGCGTCCTCGGCCATGGACCGCCACTTGGCCGCCTCCTCCTGCCGCCGCGCGAGCGTGGCGGTGAACACCCGGTACTCGCGGCTGGCGGTGTAGTCGTGGAGCTTGCGGAGCTCCGCGTCGGCAAACTCGGCCATCGTGTAGTAGGCGTCGCACAGGCCCGCCGCGGCGGCGGCCGCCGCCTCGGCCGCCGCCCCGCCGGCCGCCGCCGCCGCGTCGCCGCCCGCCACGACCGCCGCGGCGGCGGCGGCGGCAGTGGCGTCGTCGGCCGCTGCCGCCGCCGCGCCGGCGGCCGCGGACACCGCCGCCGCCGCGGACGGGCCGTCCCCCCGCCCCCCACCCCACGCGGCAACGCCCAGGCCGAGGTACGTGTCAAACACCGTCCGCGCCTGCTCCGCCCGCGTGTCGGCCGACCAGCGGGCGACGAGGCGGCACGCCTCGGCGCGCACCGCCGACAGCTCCACCGCGGCGGCGGCGGCGGCGGGGCCGGCCGCGGCGTCCACTCCGTCCGGGGCGGGCACCCACACCGCGCCGCCCGCCGTCGCCGCGGTCACCGTGGCGGCCACGCCGGCTGGCGGCGGCGGTGGCACCGCTGCCGTGCCACCGCGAGCCGCGCCCTTGCCGCCGACGCCGCCGCCGCCGCGGCTGCCATCTGGGAGGCGGGCGCCGAGGTCCGCCACCAGCCGCTGGGCGGCCCGCAGCGCGCGCGCGCGGACGTTGCTGTCGTCCCCCGCCGCCCACAGCAGCTTGGCGCCCGCCAGCCGGATGGCCGCCGCGTCAGCGTCGACGGCGGGCGCCTCCCCACGGGGGTCCCCCGTCCGCTCCCCCCCCTCCCCCCCCCCCGCCGCCGCAACAGCGCGCAGCACCCGCCCGGCGTGCGCCCAGCCCGCGCCAGCAGGGGCGGCGGCCATCAGGTGCGCCGCCGCGTCGGCGCCCAGCCGGCGGTGCCGGCCGTCCAGCCGCAGCACCCCCGCCAGGCGGTAGCGCAGCGCCACCGCCGCGGCGGCGGTGGCGGCCAGCTCGGCCCGCACCGCCCGGCCGGCGGGCCACAGCGTCCGCGCCTCGACGCACCACCGCGCCTCGGCGGCCGCAAAGGCCGCCACCGCCGCCGCCGACGCGGCGGGGCGGTGGGCGCTTGGCCCGGGTGCCTCCCCCGCCCCACGCCACCCCGCCGCCGCCGCCGCTGCCGCCGCTGCCGCCGCTGCCGCCGTCGCCTGCGCCGGCTCCAGCACCCCCGCCGCGGCGGCCTCCACGTCGGCCAGCAGCCGCAGCCGCCCAGCCGACGCGTACACGGCCGCGGCCGAGCCGCCTGGCCCGCCGCGGCCCACCGCCACCACCTCCTCATCGCGGGCGGCGGCGAGCGCGGCGCCCGCCGCGGCCGCGTCGCCAGCCGCCAGCGACCGCAGGATGGTGTGGAGGTGCCGGTGGAGGCGGCCGCCTGCGGACGTGCCGGCGGCGGCGGCACCCGCCGCGGCAGCGGCCGTGGCGGCCGCGACGCTACCGCCACTGCCGCCGCCGCCGCCGCTGCTGCCACCGCCGCTGCCCCCCCCAGACGCCCGCGCGGCGGCAGCGAGGCGCTCTGCCGCCGGCGATGGGGAGCGCGTGCCCACCGGCACCCCCCCCCCCACCCCCCCGTGGGGAACGGGCACCGGCAGCGGGCGGGGCGTCTCCCACTGGCCCAGCTGCCACGCGGCTTCCGCGCGGAGCTCCTCCAGCTCGGCCACCGCCTCGGCTGGGGAGCGGCCAGGCCCCCCGGCGGTGCCCGCCCCCCCACCCCACAGCCAGCCGTCACGGAGCACCCGCTCCCGCAGCCCCGCCGCGTAGCGCCCAACCAGCGTGTGCCGACCGAGGCGCGTCAGCGACCGCACAACGCCCGCCTCGGCGTCGGCGTCCACGCCGCCACCACCGCCGCCGCCGCCACCGCCACCACCACCGGTGCCATCAACACTACGACCTCCCACCCCCACGGGCGGGGGCGACACGCGCCCCCCCCCCCACAGGACGCTGCCGCCGCCGCCGGCACCACCACCGCCAAGGCCGGGGGCGTCCCCCCCCTCGGCGTCCACCGCCGTCGACGACGACGACGCGACGAGGCCCTCATACGCGTCCAGCGCGCGCGCCCAGTCGCCGTCTGCCTCGGCGCGCGCGGCCGCCCCCCGCAGCGCGTCCGCGTCATCCGCCACCGCCCGCGCGCTGTCCGCCTCCCCAATCCCCCGTACCGCCGCCGCAATCACCCCGCGGCGCGCCGCCGCCCCCGCGTCACGCGCGGCGGCGCCACGCCGGCCGCTGCCCCCGCCACCACTGGCAGCGGCAGCCGCGGCGGCGGCCACCGCTGCCGACCAGTCGGCGTGCTGCTCGGCAAGGACGAGGGCGTCAAAGGGGGCGCCCACCGCCACCGCCGCGCGGGCGGCGACCAGGATGTCCACCTGCAGGGGGAACCACGGCGCAGGCGGCGGCACGCCCGCCGCGGCGGCGGCGGCGGCCGCCGCCCGGCCGCTCCCCCCCCGCGGCGTGCGCGGCGCGGGCGACGCCACGGCCGCCGCGGCGGCGGCAGCGTCGTCCCCGTCCACCGCCCGCGCGGCGGCCGCCGCGTGCGCCGCGTAGGCCGCCTCGTCAGCGGCGGCGTGGCCTCCCCGCAGCGCCCGCAGGCGGCGGGACCGCAGCACGTGGAGCGCCCGCAGCGCCACGGCCGCGGCGGCCGGCGCCGACCACGCCGCGGCCAGCACCTCCCCCAGCCGCACCGACAGCACCGCACACCCGGTGGGGGTGTCGAGCGCCACGCTCGCGAGAAGGGCGGGCGCCAGCGCCCCCGCAAAGCCCCCGTCGGCAAACGCCACGGCGGGGAGGAGGGGGAAGAGGGGGTCGGCCGTTACGGCCGCCGCAGCCGCCGCCACCGTGCGCGTCCAGGTGGGGGCGTCGCCGACGGCGGCGGGCGCCCACAGCGCCGGGTCGTCGAGGCGGGGCGGCCGCCGGCAGAGGGGCTCCCCGGTCGGGCCGTCGACCAGCCACGCCGCCGCGTCGACGGCGGCAGCCACCGCGGCTGTCGCCGCGGCGGTGGACGCGCCGCCGCCGACGCCCCCACGGCGGGTGGCGGCGGTCGAGCCCCGGCGGCGGCCGCCGGCGGCGGCCGCGGCGCCCCCCCCCGCGGCGGCGGAGGCGGCGCAGCCAAAAAAGGGCACCAGGCACCGCAGCACGAGCGCCTCGCGTGGCGCGTCGGCGCCCACCGCCGCGGCGGTGGCGGCCGCCCCCACCGCCGCCGCCGCGGCGGGCACCCCCGCCGCCGCCCGAAGGGCGGCCGCCGCGGCGGCCGCCGCGACCGCGCTGCCGCCCGTCAGGAGGGTGGCCAGCCGCGCCAGCGCCGTTGCGCGGGCGGCCGCAATCTCGGCGTCCCCGGGCGGGTCGTCGTCCCCGCCGCCGGCCCCGGCAGCGGGCCCGCCGCCGCCGCCGCCGCCCGCGGCGGGACCGCCCCAGTCACTGCCGTCGAGGGCGGGGAGCGTCTGGCGGGGCACCGCCAGCGGGCCGAGCAAGCCGAGGCACCGCCCAGCCTCGGCGCGGACGCAGCGGCAAAGGGCGGCGTCATCATCCTCGCCGGGCACAACCGCCCCCTGGGCGGCGGCAGTAGCGGCAAAAGTCGAGGCGGCCACTGCGGTCACCACCGACGACGCCGCAGGCCGTGGACGGGGCACCCGCCAGTAGCAGTCGGCGTCGACGGGGGTGGGCGCCGCCACCAGTGCCGACGTGACCCCAGGGGAAGCGCTGCCAGACGGGACCACCGCCCCTGTCGGGGATGGGGAGACGGCCGAACCCGGCAGGCCGCCGCCGCCGCCCCTCCCCAGCGGTGCCGACTGGCCCAGCGGCGCCGACGGCGGCTGCGGCGGCAGCGTCGGCGGCGGCAGCAACGGCGGCGGCAGGGGCGCGCGGGTGACCCCCCCGCCGCCTCCCCCCCCGCCCCCCCCCCCCTCCCCCCCCAAGCCCCCCCCCCCCGCGTAGGACCGCGCAATGTGCACGAGCGCGGCGAGCGCCTCGGCGAGCAGCGCGGCCAGGACGTTTGGCTGGGACGGGTCCAGCGGCGTGGCCGCCCGCGCCGCCGCCGACAGCGACGGCCCCGCCGCGTCGAGCAGCCGCCGCAGGTTGGCCAACGACGCGAGCACCGCCACGGGGGGGCGCGGGGCGCCGCCCGCGGTGGCGGCGGCGGCCGCCGCGTCGACAAACCGCTCGAGCCAAAAGTGGAGGGCCCGCGCGGGGGGGGCGCCCGCCAGCGCCGCCGCCGCCGCCTCGTCGAGGCGGGCGCGCACCCAGCTGAGAAAGAGGTTTGGCGGCAGCGGCTCGAGGGCGGCCAGCGCAAGTTCCGCCCCGTCGGCCGCCGCCTTGGCCACCAGCCGCGTGACGGTGTGGTAGGCGGCGGTCGCTGCCGCGACGCGGCCGGCCTCCTTGTGTGTGGCCGCCAGGGCGGCGAGCGACGGCACCAGCTGCCGCGTCACCGCCTTCCACCGCTCGTGGACGACCGCGGGGGGGGGCGGGGGGGGGGGGGCGGCGGCGTCGGCGGCGGGGGGCTCCACGACGGCGGCGTCGTCGTCGCCCGGCTCGGCCTCCACCGCCGGGTCCCGCGACCGCAGGTAGGCGCGGGCAGCGTCCTCGAGCAGCCACAACGCGTTGGCGGCCGTCTCGGCGTGCGCCGCCGCGGTGAGGAGGACGTGGAAGAGCAGCCGCCGGTGGAGGGCCAGCCGCAGCAGCGGCGGGCCCACGATGAGCCACAGTGTTGCCACCCCGTACAGGGCGTCCACGCGTGCCCCCGGCGGCGGCGGCCGCGCCGCGTTGTCCAGCCGGTCCCAAAACGCGACCAGCAGCTCCACCGCCACCCACGGGGACGTCAGCAGCACGTGGGCGGTGCGGGGGAAGTCCGCGCCGGGGACCAGGCCGTCAAAGCCCCCGCCGTCGGCGGCGGGGGCGCTCGCTATAAGGAGGCCATCACCGCCAACGTCGGGAGGGTCCACCGTACCGGCAGCCGCCGCCGCGGCCGCAGCCGCCGACTGCAGGAGGGGCCCATCGGCAGGCACGTCGTTGGCAGTGCCCGGCTCCCCCCCGTGGATGCGCTCCAGCGCAAACGCAACCACCACCGGGTCGAACCGGGGCGGCCGGAGGCTGTCGGGGGCGACGGAGCGCGCAAACGGGCGCGCAGTGGTGCTCGCCGCGGCCACTGCCGGCTCCACCCCCACCGACAGCAGCAGCGCCCGCAGCGTTGACGGTCGGTCCACCGCCTCCACGTCCACGCCACGCGCGACGAGCGCGTTGCGCGCCGCCACCGCGTCGCTGTTCCACCGCAGCACATAGTACATGCCGTAGAGGCGCCACCACGCAGCCGCAGTGCCGGCGCGGAGGAGCGTCCCCACCGGCACGCCCCGCGTGGTGGCGGTGCGGGAGAGGAGGCTCATCCCGGCTGGGTCCCCGAGAATGCACACGGGGGTGAGGTCCGCCGCGTGGCGGGCGAGAAAGGCGGCCAGCGCCAGCCGCTGCGCCTCGCCAAGGACCGCGTCGTCGGGCACGGCCGACACCGCCGCCGCCGCCGCGGCGCCAGCACACCCGCCGCCGACGCCGTCGCCCACCCCCGCGGCCACACCGCCAGGCGCCGCGGTGGCGGCGGCGGCACGGCGGGCGCGCAGCACACCCACCCGCTGGACGAGGGAGCGGCCGCCGAGGATGTGGACCGGAAAGTCCACCGCGTCATAGTCGTCGGCGATAAAGCCGTCGAGCACCGGCGCCGCCGTGGCCGCCCACAGGTGCGCTCGGGAGGGGTAGCCGGACCGGCGAGCCAGCCGGTCCACCACCGCCGCCGCCACCGCCACCATCCCGCCGGGCGCCCAGCGGGCGGCCGCCGACGAGCCGCCGCCACCACCGCCGCCGCGGATGCCATCGGCTGGAGAGGCCCCAGACGCGGGCGAGCCCCCCCCCGCCGACGCGCTGTCGGCCATGGCCAGCGAGTCCCGGCCATTGTTGCCGTGGTCGTTGCCGGCGCCGTCGCCGTCGCCGGCGCCGTTGCCGTCGCCATCGCTGTCGCTGTCGTCGTCGCCGGCGGTGCAGCCTTCGTCCACCCGCGCGGCGAGCGCCACCAGCAGCGCCGCCCGCGCGGCGGGCTCGTGCGCCGCCACCTCCCCAATCGCCGCCAGCGCCGTCCACCCGCGGGCGGCGTGGCCGACGCCCGCCGCCAGCCGCGTCGCTTCGGCTGCCGTGGCGGCGGCGGTGGCGGCGGCAGTGGGAGCGGCGGGGACACCCCCGCAAGCCGCGCCCCCCCCCCTCCCCGTCTCCACGTCGACGGCCGCCGCAACGGCAGGTGGCGTACACTCACCGACAGGGTGCAGGGCGGCAACGAGGTCGGCAATGTCACCCCCCCCCCCCCGGCGCAGCAGCGGCTCCACCCCCGCCACCGCCAGCCGCACGCCCGCGTCCACGTCCGTGTGCAGCCGACGCACCGACGACGCCAGCTCCTTGGCCCGCGACCGCGCAACGGCCAGCATCTCGGCCACCGCAGGCGGCAGGACAGCCAAGTCGGCACCGGCCGCCGCTGCCGCCGCCGCCGCCCCCGGCGCGTGGGCCAGGCCGCCCGCCGTCGCGGCGGTGTAGGTGCCCGCCCGTCGCGAGGCATCGACAGGCAGAAACGGGAGGGTGCCGGTCCCCTCCCTCCCCCCCCCCGGGCGGCCGGCCGGGGCACCCCACCCCCCCCCAGCCGCCGCCGCCTGGGCGGCGGCGCGGCGGAGTAGTTCCACCAGCGGCGCCACCGCGGCCACGTACGCGAGCCGCGACGCGCGGGGCATCCGGGCGCCGTGCTGGGAGCGGTTGAACTCGAGGAAGTCCAGGTGGCTCCCCGCCACCCCCAGCGACGCGGCCGTCGGCGGCGGTGGCATCGGCGCCGCCACGGCGGCCGCCGCGAGGCCCGCCACCGCCCACCCGCGGATGCCCGCCAGCAGCCGCCGCCGGCCGCGCTCCGCGGCCGCCGTCGGCGGCAGCGTCCACGCGCGCTTGTCCCCCGCGGCGGCAGCGGCCCTGCCGCCCCCCCCCCCGCCCGCCCCTCCCGCGGGCGTCGCCCCCCCCCCGCCCCCGAGGCCGCCACCCCCCGCGGCGGCGCCGTAGCCAACGCCCTCGGTGACCGACTCGGCGAGCAGCCGGGCGGCCCACCCCACGTCGGCCCCCGCCGCGGCAACGCCGTCGGGCACCCGCAGCGCGTAGAGGCCCGCCCACACGGCCGCCCGCGGAGCCAGGTAGTCGTCATTCCCCGTGCCGGGGTGGACGAGCAGCGGCGCCGCGTCGGCCGGCGCCACCGCTGGGGACCGCTCCGCCGCGCGGGCGGCGGTGAGGGCGGCGGCCAGGCCCCGTGCGGCGTCGGCGGCGAGCGCTGGGGCGACGGTCGCGGCGCCGACGGCGGCGGCGACCAGCGCCCGCACCTCGGCGGCGGCCGCGTCGGGGGGGGGCGCTGCAGCGGCGCCGGCGCCCGCCGTGCCGGCGCCGGCACCGGCTCCCGTGGCGGTGCTCCCGCCGCCGCCGCCGACGGTGCTACGGGCGCCACCGGCGCCACCGGTGCGGGTGCTGCCGCCGGCGCCGCCCCCAACCGTGACGGAGTCGAAAAAGTCGTCGCCGGCCGCGGCGGTGCCCGGCGGGACGGCGTGGAGGCCCGGCTGCTCCGCCGCCACCACCGCGTCCGCCTCCTCGTCAGCGTCAAACGGATCCCCGCCACCGTCGGCGTCCTCGTCGGTCGTAAAGCCGCCGCCGCCACCGCCACCGCCACCGGCGGCACCACCGCCACCGCCGCCGGCGTCGCCGTCGCCCGACGTGTCGTCGTCAAACTCACCATAAATGATGCGGCGGCCACCCCTGCCGCGGCGGTCAGCCGCCGCGCCCGACGCGGCCCCGCCCGCGCCAGCGCTGCCTGGCCGCCGCCGCTTGGCCGGCGGCGGCGGCGACCGGGCCGACGCCGGCCGGCGGCTGCGGCCCACGGCGCGGCTCCCCCCGCCAGGCCGCGGGCGCGTCGCGGCCGACGGAGGGGCGGCCGATGGCGCCCCCCCAGGCCCCCCCCCGGCGGGCGCGCCGCACAGCGCCGCCCACACCGCCACCCCCGCCGCCGTCGCGGTGCCATGCAAGACGTCCCGCACGCGGCCGGCCAGGCCCCGCAGCAGCGACAGCAGCAGGGCGGCCACCTCTTCGGGCCGCTCAGCTGCGGCGGCAGCGTCGGCGGCGGCGGCGGCCGCCGCCGCAGGGGCCAGACACCTTGCATGCCACGCAGCGGCAGCGGTGAGGCCTGCCTCCATATCACCGCCAACGGGCACCCCAGCGGGGGTGGTAGGGCCGCCCCACCCAGCGTCGGCGGCCGCCGCCGCGTCGGCGGCCGTCGCCGCCGCGGCAGCCACCCAGCCGCCCGTCACAACAAGGGAGGGCGTCTGGTCGAGCCGCCGCAGCAGGGCAACGGCGAGGCCCTCGAGCGCTTCCGACGCACCCCCGTCCCCCCCCGCTCCCGCGGCACCCGCCGCGGCCGAGCCGACCAGATATGCACACACAAACGTCAGCAGCCGCCACGCCGCCGCCACCCCCGTCGCCGTTGTCAGGGGGCCCTCCCCCGCGGGGCCCCCACCACCGCCGCCGCCGTCAGCGGCGGCGGCGCCAAGGATGGCGGGTGCCGCAGGCGGGCCGTCGGGGCTATCGCCCGCTGCGCCTCCGCCGCCGCCGTCCACGCCCGCGTCGGCCGCCGCAACTGCCCGGACAGCGCGGGAAACGGCGCTGGCGAGCGCGGCCGCCAGGGACGACCGCACGCCCGCTTCCACGACAAAGCGCGCCGGCGGGGGCGTGGCGGCCACGCCCGCCGCCGCGGCCGACGGGTCGACGTCGAAAAAGGAGCGCCGCCAGCCGCCGCCGGCAGGGAAGAGCAGCGCCTCCCCGAGCTCCCCACCGTGGGCGGCGAGCCACGCCGCGCGCGCGGCGCTCAAGAGGACAAACGAATCGCCCCCACAGGGGCTGTCGCCCCCCACCTGGTCGCCCTCCTCGTCTGCATCCTCCTCGTCGGCGCTAGCGTCGGCATCAGCGGCAGTCCCCGCCCCCCCATTGGACGCCGCCAGCGCCGCTGCAAGCCCTTCTTCCCACGTTGGCTGCGTGTGCACGTAGCGGGCCGCAAACGCGTCGTACCAGGCGAGCCCCCGCACAAAGGCTGGGTCCCCCCCGGGGTCATCCTCCACGCTGAGGTCCCCCCTTGCCTCCCCCCCGCCGTCGGCGGTCAAGATGTCCCCGCCGGCGCCAGCGCCCGCCAGCACAGGCGCCCAGCCGGGGGGGGGCGGCGGCAGCGGCGGCGGTCGCGGCGGGGTGACCCCGTGGATGAGGCCAACGGCAATGGCGGCCAGGTCCGCCGCCGCCGGCGGGCCGTCGCCGCCCGCCGCCCCACCACCCGAGGCAGCCGCGGCGGCGGCGGCGGTGGCGGCGGGCGACCCGTCGAGCAGGGAGCGGACGACGAGCGCGAGGAGCTCCCCGCGACCGCCGCCCGCCCGCTCGTCGCGGAGGCCCCGCCGCGCCAGGTGGGCGCGCAAAAACGCGGCGGTGGCGGCCGACAGGCCACGCCCCCCCGCGCCGCCCCCCCCCCCACCACCGCCGCCACCGCCGCCACGCACGCCACCGCTCGCAAACAGCGGCAGGTCCGTCACGTCGAGGGTGGCGGGCGGCCGCGGCGCCGCAGCCGCCACCCCCCCGCCTACCGCCGGCCCGTCTTCATCGAGGAGGCCCGCGAGAGCCGCTGACGGCGACGACGCGGTGACGGCGGCGCCCGTCGCGAGCGGCACAACCGCCGGCGGGGCGGCGAGGAGGGCGGTCAGGGCGGTCAGGACGGCAGCGAGCGCGGCAGCGGCGGGAGGGCGCCCCCCCCCGCCGCCAGGGCGGGCCGACAGCGTCACCGCTGCAGCCGACGCCCCACCCCCCGACGCGTGGAGGGCAACCCCAAACAGCGCCGCGTACGCGGCGGTCCAGGTGCCCGCGTCCACGGGCGGGCAGCCGCCCCCTCCGCCGCCGCCGCCACCCCCACCGACACCCCCCCCGCCGGTGCGGACCGCCGCCCCCACCGCCGCGGTCACCACCGCCGCCGCCGCGGCGGTGGCTGACGGGGGCACCCCCCCCCCCCCCCCGCCGCCCCCCAGCACGCGGGTGGCGGCGCCGACCGCCGCCGCCACCGCCGCCGTGACGGCGGCGGGCGCGTAGTCCCCCGCCCCCCGCGCGGCACGCGCGCCGAGGCGCCCCGCCAGCGCAGTCCGGAGGACGACCAGCCACGCGGCCGCCGCGGCGGGGCGGCGGGTCGCGGCCGCCGCGTCAACGGCGGCCACCAGCTCGGCGATGGAAAAGGCGGCGGCCGCCGCGTCGCGGGTGCCCGCCGACGGGGGCGGCCGGCCGGCGTCGAGCCCCCCCCGGGGGGCCGCCCCAATCGCCGCTGCCACCCCCGACCGGACCGCGGCGAGCAGCGGGTGGCCCGGCGGGGCCACCCGCAGCGCCGCGCGGGCAAACGCGGCGGCCGCGCCGCCGCCGCGGCGGTCCCCCCACAGCCGCGCCACGAGCGGGGTGGCCGCGGCCAGGAGGGCGGCCGCCGCCGCGCCGCCGCCGCCGCCGCCGCCGGCGACCGCCGCCAGGTGGGGTGCCACCGCCGCGGCGGCCGCGCGGAGCGCCGCCGCCTTGGCCGCCCCGCGCTCCGCGCGGGTGCCCGTGTCGGCGGCCGCCGCTTTGGCCGCCGCCCGCCGGGCGGCGGCGACCAGCGCCGCCCCCCCGCCACCCCCCCCCCCAGGCCCCCAGCGGCCGCCGCGTCCCCCTCCTCTGCCGGGTCATCGGGGGCGCGGAGGAGCGCCACGCATGTGGCGAGCACCCACCCCGCCGGCGGGGTGGCGGCGCCCCGCCGGAGCAGCACGTCGGCGGTGGGGGTGTCCCGCGCGAGGAGGACGAGCACCTCGGCCGCCGCGCGGGAGGCGCCCGCCGCCCCCCCCCCGCTGGCCACCGCCTCGCCCGGCACGCGGCGGAGCTGCGCGGCCGCCAGGCCCAGCCAGTCGCGGTGGATGCGGACGGTGAGGCGGGCGCGGGCGGCGGGGCAGCCCAGCACCCGCCGGGCGACCGCCCACAGGGCGGCACCCGCCACCGCCCGGCGGGCCGGCGAGCGGAGGCCGTCGGACGCCACGCGGAGGAGGACGGGGGCGGCGGGAGCGGCGGCGCCCGGCGGCGCCAGCTGCACGCCCAGCCGGAGGGCGGCGGCAAAGTCGGGGCGCGCCGCGGACGCGGCGGTCGCCGTCGCCGCGCGGGTGGCGGAGCGGCGGCGGCGCTCGGCGTCGGCGCACTCAGACTCGACGCCGTGCGCGAGCGCCCCGAGCAGGGCGTACCAGGGGAGGAGGTCCACCCCGTCGGCGTCATTGGCGCCGTCGTCATCCCCGTCTGCGGCGGGGTCCCCACCGCCCCTCCTCCTCCCCATCCACACGTCGCCCCCGCCGCCGCCGCCACCGTCGTCGCCGCCGCCGCCGCCGCCTGCAGCAGCAGCCGCCGCCGCCGCTGCCGACGCCGGCGCCGACGCTGCCGCTGCCGCCGCTGCTGCGTCGGCCGCCGCCGCGGACGCTGCCGCGCGGAGCGTGTGGGCGGCGGAAACGGCGGTGGTGAGGTCCACCAGCGCCGGGGAGGATGCGAGCGCGCGGCTGACCCCCCGCACCGCCTCGAGCCGCTCCTTGCGGCCGTGGTCGGGGGTGGGCGCCCCCGGCGACGGCGCCGCATACACCACGTGCACGTTGTAGGCGAGGACGCGGGCGTCGCGGATGGTGTCGGCGGAGAAGCCGGGGGGGGGGGGAACATCGCGCCCGCCCGCCAGCGCGAACCAGGGGGGGGGGAGTAGGGGGCGGGGGAAGGGGGGAGGAGGGGGGTCGCGGACAGACGAGAGGGGACTGATAGACCCGAGAAGGGGGGGGGGGAGGGAGGGGGTGAAGAGGTGACAAGGACAGGCACAGGGGGGGGAGAGATGGGGGGGAGAGAACAAGAATTGCCGACAGGCCAAGGGGTGAAGGGAGGAGGTGGGAGGGGGGGAGGCTGGGTGGGGGGGAGGCTGGGTGGGGGGGGGGGGGAAACCCGCAAGCGTAGCTGACAGGCGGCACACGGTCAAGGGAGGGAGCGCGCAACGATGAAGGCCCGCGCTGCGCCGACAAGGGCGGATCACGCACAGCGGCGATCAGTCGTTGGTCGGCAACGGCCACGACTATCGGCACCTACGCGGCGATCATGACGTGCGAGGCTGGCACGCGGGTCTGGGGGGGGTCCCCTCCCCTCCAAAGCTGGCAGCCCCAACGGGCGCAAAGCGCCGGGCGAAGGGGAAGGGCGACCACCGTTGGCGCGGAGGCACTGGGAATGGCCTGGTGTGGTGCGGTGCCAGACGGCGGCGGTTGTGGCACGGTCGCCGCTGGCCGACGCGCCGAGTCGGGCCGACGGTGCCCACCCCACCGCAAAGCACCCCGCACGCGTTGGGCAGGCCGCAAGCCGCTTCTGGCTCTCCCCTCCGCCGCGAGGCTCACGGCCGAGACGATGCGCAGGGCAGCCGACGTTGATCATGTAAAAAACTGCTCGCTTCTTCCCCTATGCATCTGGACCCCGCTGCTCCCCCAACGGGGAGCCTAAAAAACCCCACGGGCACACGCACACGAGCATACAGGGCGCCCGCTCGCCCCCCCGCCCCGGAACACTCAACCGCCATCTACGCAACTCCCACGCCCAACTGCCCCCCCCCCCCCCCAACCCCCGACCCGTTCAAGCCCACCGCCTCACCGCTCACTGGGGCACAAACGGAAACGGCCCGTATGCGCGGCGCCCCGCCGCTTCTGGGTCCTCCTCGAGCGACGCGAGCAGCTCTGCCCACGACGCCACCCCCGACGCGGTCGCCTCCTCCCCCGGCGGCGCCGACGCCAGCTCAAACGTCACCCCCCCCGGCGGGGGCAGCGGCGCCGACCGGCGGCGGCGCCCCCCACCCGCCGCTGCCGCCGGGTCCACCCCGCCGAGCGCGTCGACAATCAGCGTCGCCACGTCGTCGCGGCTGACCTTGCCCGTCAGGCGGTCACCCTGGCCCACCACCAGGGAGCCGTACCCCCGCGGCGGCTCCTCCGTCAGCGCACACGGCCGGACAATGACGGTGGGGCAGGAGCAGGCGCGGAGGGCGTCCTCCCCCGCCAGTTTCCACTCCATAATCCGCCCCAGCTGCTCGTTCATCCGCACCGCCGGCGGCTGGGCGTCGAGGTTGGGGAACTCGTCCCGCCGGAGCAGCCGCGTGCTGCCGCCCGTGCCAACGTGCACGACGGGCGGCGGCGGGGGGGTGCGGTACGCGGCGATGCGGGCCACGTCCAGGCGGAAGGGGCCCGCGCTAAACGCGGGGTTAAGCGCCGAGTCGTACTCAAACTTGGACAGCATCAGCTGCACCGCCGTCACGTTGCGCGGGTTCACCGCCTCCCCGTCGGCCACCGTCTTGGCGCGGAAGACGGTGCGGAAGGCGTCCCACGGGATGCGGACGTCGGTCCACTCACCGGCGACCGTGTCAAACGAGTGGCAGTGGGAGATGCCATCCCACTTGCCGTCGCACCGCAGGATAAACTTGTACCGCTTGCCGTCGCCCCGCACCCGCAGCGCAATGCCGTCATAGCCGCCCACGTTGGCCGGCGTCGCAAAGCCCACCGTCCGCGCCGACGCAAAGCCCCCCGAGTTGGCCACCCGCACCGTGCCGGTAAAGGTCAGCGCCTCATCGTCGCCGGGGCCGTCGCCAGCCCCCCCACCCGCGCCCGCAACGGTAGCGACGCGCATGGTGCTCTCGCTGACGCCGCCCATGACCACATCGTCAAGCGCACCCCACACGCCCGCGGCGGCGTCCCCCCCCACGGGGAGCACGTCAAGGAGCTCCTCGGGCCGCGGGGGCGCCCACGCGTCAATCCCATCCGCCAGCGCCTTGACGCCATCGTACTCGACGGTCTGCGGGGTGGACTCGACGATGACGGGCGGGTAAAACACGACCCCCTGGTAGTACTTGTCACGCCCCGGGGTGTCCCCCGAGGCGGGCCCCACCTTGGTGCCCGTCGCCGACACGACGCCGCCGAGGCGGTCGAAAAACTCGGCCCGCAGGTTCCACAGGTCCGACACCACCACCTCCAGCCGCCCCGCCGCCACCACCGCGTCCACGTCCACCCCAACGGCCGTCCACGCCGCCGCCGCCGCGTCTGCGTCGCGCACCAGCGCGCGGACAACCAGATCGGGGCGGGTGGCCAGCAGCCGCGCCACGACGCGCTTGCCCACCCCCCCCGCCGCGCCCGTCACGAGGATGACGTTGGCCACCGGCACCGCCGGGCCCGCCGCGCCAGCCGCGTCGGTGGCCACCGCCGCCGCCGCCCGGCGGGCGGCGACGGCCGCCCCCGGGTCTGGCCGCCCCGCCGCCGTCGGCGACAGCAGGCCGCCCAGCGGGGAGTAAAAGGCGGCGGTGCGGAGGAAGCGGCCGAGCGGCCACGGCTGCCGCGCCGGCGGCGCCTTGCCGTCCGTCCCGGTGGGGGGGGGGGTGGCCATGCTCGTCGCCGTCGTCGCCCCCCGCCGGGCGGCGCCAGCCGGAGCGCCGGCGGGGGGGAGGGGGGGGGCGCGGCGGGCCGCGGGGGTGGGCAAGCGCTGGCCGCCACCGGCGGGCCGTGTCAGCGGCAGCGCGGGCGTCGGGAGGAAGGCCATCGCCACCAACCGCCCAGCGGTGGTGGTCAGGGAGAGACCGGGGGAGTGGGCGGGGCGTGGGGGAAGTCGCGTCGACGGGTGGGCAGAACAGAAATAGAAAAAAAGATAAAGGGGGCGGCACCAGGTGCACAGGGAGGGGATGGGGCGATGAGCGGAGGGGGACTGACGCGGCGGGGTGGCGTCGCCGTATCTGTGTGCGGCAACAGCTTGACGGGGAGGCAGCAGCTTTGCTGCCCCGAGCGGGGGAGCACACAACAACGGGAACGGCTCCACCCGCACAGCCGTCGAGGGCTCGGGAGGCCGCCCGGAGGCTGCAACGCCCGCCCGTCGGTGGAAGGCAGCCTCTGGGGTGCAATGCGCTGGAGGGGGTGACCCCACCACCCCCCCCAATCCCGCGTTTGCGGTCACGTCGAGGGGCGTGGACCAATCGGACGGGCGCGCCACGTGGGGGCTCAAGCGGCGCGCCGCGGCAACAAGAAATCCAGTGTGACCGACAGATGCGGCCTTGGAACCAACAGCCGCATCGCCCGGGGCCCTGCCGCACGCGCGCGGTGAGTGCCACAGCTGCGTGGCCGCCCCATCGTCACCGATACTTCCATCTGGTTGAGAGACGTGCTGTGGGGGGGAGCGGGGGGAGAAAGGGGGGGGGTACCTACCTGTCCACCGGGGGGGGGGGTTGGGGGGGGGGGGGGGCGTAAGGAACGGCGCGTGGAGCCCGCTTTTTTTTCTGCTCCTTTTTTTTTTTTTTGCCTCCACCGCGCGGCGGCACCCTCCGAGGCGCAGGCCTTGCCGCCGCGGCGCCATCAACCGGTCGCGGCAGCGACAGTGGCGGCGACGGCGACATAGGCGGTGGAGCCGCCACCCCGTGCACGAGTTCCACCCGCCCCCCCCCCCCCCCCCCCCCCCCCCCCCCCCCTCCCCTGCCCCCGGGCACCCGGTGCCCGCGCGTGTCTGCTGGCGGCCCGCCGACGGGCGGCCGCACCCGCACGCCCAGTCTGCCGGGGTTGGGCGTGGCGTCTGCCGCCACGTGCCTGGTGCGTGCGTCGACGCCGCCGTCGTCGTCGGTACAGTTGTGCGGCCCGACCGCGCGGTCGGCGTGCTTGGCGTGGGGCGGGGGCCCGATGCCGCCGCTGCCGTCGGGGTCGACGGGCGTCGACGCCGCTGCCGTCGGGGTCGACGGGCGTTGACGACGCTGCCGTCGGGATCGACGGGTGCTGCCCGCCGCCGTTGGGGCGTGCCCCAGCCGGTCGGGTCTGGAGCGCTGGGGCGGTGGCGCCGCCCGCCCAGGCGGACCGCCCGTGTGGGGCGCCCCCGACCGGGTGGTGGAGTTTGCCGTCGTCACCCGACGCGCCCTGTGCAGTGGGTCTTAAACCGGGTACCCAGGAATCCTCGCATTCGGATGCGCGTACATGCTTTCGTGAGCCCACAGCTGCTGCCATATTCGCTCGTGCAACACAAACCTCACTGCTCAAAAGGAGGGGTCCCCCTGCCCTCATCCGCACCCCCCCTCGCCCTTCCTTACCCCCTTACTCGTCCAGCTGAATGGCACACACGCTGCTTGCAAAGCGACTACGGTTGTCATCCTTGGTGTCGAGCACGCGGCTGGAAAAGCTGACGTACACAACCGACCGCGCCGCCGGGTCGAGCAGCCGCACCACCCGCACGCTCTTGTTGGCCCACCCAAAGGAGCGCGCCTCGGTAAAGACCTCCTCCCCCTCCTTGGCCTCGCTCGGCGCGGTGCCGGCCACGACGGCGGCGTGGCCCACCTTGAGGCACGTCACCGCCGCGCTGCCGGGCTCCTGCGCTAGCGGGTTGGCCAGCCGGTCCGTCACGCGTCGGGAGGCGTCGGCCACATACAGCCGAACGCCGCTGATTTTGGGGTCCCCAACGCCCTGAGGAGCGGTGGCGGGGGGGCAGCGGGAGCAGGGGGAGGGGAAAGGTGCAGGGGAGGGGGCGAGGGAACGCACCAGTAAGGCCGGCAGACAAAGGGGCGGCAGAAGCGGGGGACAACAAGACAGTGGCAAGTAAGAACGACCGCGACGCATCTTACAAGCAAGAGAGGGTCACCGGTGGCAGAAGGAAAGTCCAGGGCCAGCACACCAGCGGACACCAACGCCACCGCACCGCAACGTCCTCCCCACGGCGCCCCACTTAAGAGCACACACCCCGAGTAACCACACGGCGGGTGTCCACCCGGCAGCGCACCATGGCCGCCGCGCCCACACCCCAAGAGCCCTTCGCCGTCGACCCCTCACGGGCGTGCCCCAACGTACATGCACAACGATGGAGTCCTTAAACAGCAGCCCCGACGTGGGGATCTGCCCAATGATCGCCCCCGCCTCGGCAGCCGAGGCGGGCGGCACCCCCGCCGCCGCCGCCGTCGACGACGGTAGGCCCGCCGTCGCTGTGGCAGCCGCCACGACCGCCGCAGCCGCCACTCCCGCAATGGCGGCAACCACCGGCGGCGGCGGCAGCACCGCCGCACGCACCGCCGCGGCGGCGGCCGACGCCGCCGCCACCGCTGCCGCTACATCCCGTGGCGGCGACGACGGCGGTGGCGACGATGACGACGACGACGACGACGACGACGACGACGACGACAAGAACAACAGCGGCGGCAACGGGGGGGACGCCGACCGCAACGGCGTCGCCGACGGGCCGGCGTCAGGCAAGCGGGGCCGGGACGCGACAGGCGTCAGCCGCGCGTGGCGGGTGGCGGCGGCGGCGGCGGCGGCGGCGGCGGCGGCGGGGCGCGCCGCCAGCGGGCGGTGGCCCGCGGGGTGCAGGGCGTGGCGGTGGTCGCCGGGCAGGCCGACGGGGGCGGCGACAAACGCGGCGGCGGCCATGGTGTCTGGCAGCGCGCAGGCGCTGGGGGTGGGCGGGAAGGCGAGGGGGAAGGGCGCTGACAGAGACGGGCGCCGCAGCCGGGGTGGGGATGGGCGGGGGGGCGCGCGGCAGGGCACAAGGCGGGGGGCGGGAAGGGAGGGCAGGCGGCGCGGGACGGGGCGGGCAGGCCATGGGAGCGCCTGGCCGGGGGATTGGCGGTGGAGCCCACCCCTGCAGGGCCTGCCGAGCGCAGCGCCCCGCTCCGCCACGTGTGCGAGTGCCGTCCTGACGAGATCTTGCCAAGATCATCTTGGGTAGGGCGGGCGGGGGAGAAGGGGGGCTCGCCGGCTCGCCAGCGAGCCCCCCGCCCCGTCCCCCCCCCTGCTCCGCGCTGGCCGGGGCGCCCAGCCCCCCCGGCCAACGCCATGGCGGGGCGGGGGCGGGGCCGAAGGGGGGGGGGGGGGCGCCGCAGGCGGCACTGTGTTCTTCCCTCACGTGGTGGGAGGGGGTGCTGCCGTACCCCGCGGGCGTGCCTCCATGAGCGCCGCTGCCACCAGATGGGGGGGTTGGCGGTGGCGGTGGCGGTGGTTGCCGCGGCGGTGGTGGTGGCGGTGTTGGTGGCAGCGGTGGCAGTGGCAACGGCGGCGGTAGCGGTGGCGGTGGCGGTGGCAGTGGCGGTGGCGGTGGCGGTAGCGGTGGCGGTGGAGGTGGGGGTGGCGGCGACGGCCACGGCGGCGGCGGTGACGCAGAGGCGAGGGCGGCGCCGGGGGGGGAGTCCCTGCGTGGAGCGCCATTTGCGGGGCTCCGCCGAGCGGCAAGGGGGGGCGCCGGTCGCAGCGGCGCGGGCGGGGCTGTGGCGGGGGCGGGGCGTGCCCGACGCGCGTGTCACCCCGCCGTGGACCCAGGAGGGTTTCCCCTCCACGGTGGGGCCGAGGCGCCGCCCACCCCACGCGGTGGCTCCCGAAACGGTGGGCTTCCCAGGCGGGCAATCAGGCAGAGACTAGCGAAGGGGGCCACGAAGTATTCTCCACCCCCGCACTCCTGACCCGCACACAAGCGGCTGGCCGCTCGCGCGGCCCGGTCCTCGCTCCCTCCCCCCCCCCCCCCCCCCCCCCCCCCCCCCCCCCCCCGCCCCTCCCACGGGGACCTTAAAATAGCCTCACCCCATACACAAATTCCCCGTCGGCGGTGATGCCCGCGCGGAAGCTCACCCCCCCCCGCGCAGACCGCCCCCACCGCACCACATGCTGCACCCCAAACGACGACACGGTCGTCCAGGAGCGGTCGGCTTCGGGCTCGCCCGACACGACCCCCACCACGTGGCCATCCTCCTCCAGCACGGGGAGGACCGACGCGGGCGGCGGCGGCGCGGGGGTGGGGCGCAAGTTCTTTCCGCCCCCGCCATTGGCCGCCGCGGTCGCGTCAACGACCGCCGCGGCCGACGCGACGGGCGCCGGGGACGACGGGGAGGCCGCTGCCAGGCCCGCCGCCACGGCGGGGGGGAGGCCCCACGTGGCGGGGATGACCACCGCCCGGTACCGGACGTGCGCGTAGAGGCGGGTGGAGGAGCCAAGGGCGGCGAGCGCGCGGGGTAGGGGCGGAAACCAGAGCCGCCGCCGTCGCCGAGGGGGGGAGGCTGGGGGGGCGGGGGCCTCTGACTGGGACGCCCAGGGGAGGTGCCCCGCCGCTGGGAGCGGCAGCGTGCGGTCAATGTCAAAGCCGACAGCGCGGATGCCGTCCGTGCGGGCGGTGGCGTGAAACTGTGGGTGGTGTTGGAGGGGGGGGGGGAGAGGGTGCGAAAGCGAGGGGCGGGGGGTAGTGGAAGGAAAACAAGAAGTATAGGAAAGCAGGCAAGTAGATGAGCTGGTGAGTTGGTGCTGCTGTCGTGGGCGTCGCTCATGGGCACGCGCAGGTAAGAGGATTGGCGGCATCCCACCCACGACCCAACGCGAGCGGTCGTCCGCAACGTGCACCTCATTCGCGCGCGTACCCCACAATGCCGCCACTGAGCACAGAAACACAACGTCCACAAACACACTTCCACGCAAAAAAAAGACAAAAAAAACGTACCTTGACAGAGCCAGCGGGCACCGGCCGGCGCCCCGCCACGCGCGCGCCCAGCTCGGCAAGGCGCACGCTCAGTGACGCGGCGCCCGTCGGCTTCCACCCGCCATGCCCAGACCACGCGCCTGATTCGGGGGCGTGTCGCCGCCGCTGCGCGGGCGACCAGGGCGGGAGGGAGAGGGCCGACAGCAGCGCCGGACGCGGGGGGGCCGCTTGGACTGCAAAGCAGAATGATGATGACAGGGATGGGGAAAGATACGGACGGGGCAGCAGCCAGCCGTCGATGAGCCAACACGAGGTCAAGCGGTAACACGGGGGGGGACGTGGAAAAGGTCCGGACAAGGCAAGACGAATCAGGTGGGTCAGCACACGTTCGACGGACAGCTCGTGTCTCGCTCCAGACTTGCTCTCCTTCATTCCCCTCCGGCCGCCCTCCCCTCCCTCAAAAAGCATAGGCCAAAAAACAACACAAACGTACGTCCTAGAGAGAAGGCAGCTGGAAATAACCTCCCTCCAAGTCCCCAGCTGCGCCACCCCCCCAGCCCACCGCCGAGGCCCTGCGGGTCCACCTCCCCGCCATTGCCCGCCACCAGCAAGTTGACAGCCTGCCGTTCGGGCACCCGCACACCCGCTGGCGGAGGGGGCAACTCGGGCGCCGCGGTGGCCGACGCGAGGAGCACCCGCGGGGAGGAGGGGGGGCAAGGGGAAGCATGAACCGACAGAGGCGGAGGGGCACCCCCGAGTGGTGGCCATCCGCGGGGGCTCGACATCAGACGACGGCGGTTGGTGGTGGGAGGCGGATGCGGCGGGTGCGGGCGGGCTCCCAACCTCGTGCACTACAAATCCAGGGGCAAGAAAAGGAAACAGGACTATGGAGCACCACCCCAAGGGTAGCGACGAGCGCGACAGGCGACACAGAACAGCAGCCGCAGGGGAGTGGACGACGTAGCGGCGGCAAGGGGCCGTACCGTTGACCGCGACGGCAAGCGACACAGCCGGTCAGCGCAAGGAGGGTGGAGAGACGAGACACCGTCGAACAGAGTGAGCGCGCGCGCGCGTGGGGCGACGAGTATTCCAGGCGTGACCAGACCGACACACCTCCCCACGGCAGATAGGTAGATATGTTCACAGCCGTGAAGCGCCGTCGTCTCGGTGCCGCAACTGGCACGTGAAGCTGCGGAGGGGGAGGGGCGAGCAGACCCGCCGCGGCCCATCTGTGTGGCTCGCATGGCGCGGGCACTCTGCCACGCCAGGCCCTGCCGTGGGGCCCCTCGGTGGGCCACCAACGTGGTCATTTTTTGACTTCTTCGCCGCGGCTCGTGGGTCTCGCGAGAGATAAGCGAGATTTAGAGCCGTCTCATGTGGCGCAGGAGAGCCATTCATCCCGTTAACCCACAGGGCCCTTCCATCTCACAGGCACCCTTTTGGATTTGTCTCGCGAGGTGCCTTTGAATAGTATTGAATGGCCCCACTCTCTCGGAAACGACGGGAATGTAAGTTTTGCATTCGAAAACCCTTCGTTCAAACTACTCGCGAGTACAAGTAGCACCCCTGTTCTCGTCTCGGGGTGTGCGAGACACGAATTGGGACAGCCGTGCTTGCAAAACAGAGTCTCTCAGGGTAAATGCTCCCCTGCCGCAGTCGTGGCGCCGCCCTCCGCCCGTGCGCAGCCGCTGCGCACGTCTGCGCTGCAAGTGCGTGTTGGCGTACAGGCGGGGGTGCGGCTGCGGCCTCCCACTGCTGGCAGCCTCCCGCGCTGCGCGGCGAGAGTGACGGTCTCATACGTACTGCTGGGCCCTGCCTGGTCGCTCACCTCGGTGGCTACCGTCGCCTGTGGCTGACTGACGGAACTGTGGGGGCGAGAGGCCTCCCGCTCCGGCTGCCGCCCCCGTCCCCTCGCCCCTGCCTCCGTCGCGGCGGGCCCCCCTTCGCTTGCCGCGGCGGCGTCGCCCGCGTGGCCGACGATGCTCGAGTCGCTGCTTGCCGACGTGCTAACCCGCGTCCTCGGCCAGTACGTCCATGGGATCGACCGGGACAGCATCCGGTTTGGGGTGTGGGGGGGCAACCTCGAGCTCACTGGCCTCGCCCTGCGCCCCGAGGCGCTGGCCGTTCTTTTTGAGTCGCTTGGTATCGCGCTGCCCGTCACCGTCCACTCGGGCTTTATCGGCCTCCTCTCCCTCGAGGTGCCATGGAAGCGCCTCAGCTCTGCCCCTGTCCGTGTGACGCTCCAGCAGCTGACGGTATTTGCATCGCCCGTGTCGGCGGCGTCGGCGTCGAGTACAGAGGCGCTGGAGGCGCGGGAGGCACGCATTAAGCGCGCCCGCCTCGACACAGACGACGCTGTACGGCAGGCGCGGTACGGCGTGGGCGCGGGAGTGGACGCCGCAGCATCCAAGGCGCCGTCGACGGCCACCAGCTGGGGCTGGTCCTTTACGTCGGGCTTGCTAACCAAGGTGGCGGACAACATCCAGTTTGAGGTGCGGGACCTGATCATCCTCTTTGAGGATACGGTCAGTGCGCCGGCCCTGCCCTACACCCTCTCCCTGTCCCTAGACTCGCTGTCAGCCGTGTCCACAAACTCCCAGTGGGACGAAGCGTTTGTCGAGGACCACGACACGCCCGCCATCCACAAGCTTCTCCGACTGCAGGGGCTTGTGGTGGACTGGGCGCCTCTACAACCGGCTCACGCGGAGCAGGGGGGTGGCGACATTGGGCCGACAAAAGGGGAACCGGGGCTGTCTCGTGGCCACAGCATGTCCTTCAACGACCACGACGCTCTTCGCCAATGGGTGCTGGACGAGACCACCAAGACCGCCGCTACTCCTTCCACTCCGACGAATGTACATACCGCAGACGCCGTCATTGCGGAGGACGAAGAGGGCAAGATATATACAGCCGGTGCTGCGGCAGGCGAACGGGGCGACACGGCGGGCGGCGTGCCTGGTGCTGCGCAGCACCTGGTGGCACCCGTTTTTGTGAACATGAGGGCTACTCTGACCAAGAGCTCAGCGCTGGCAGCCGCCACGGCGCGGCGAGCGGCAGCTCGGAAGCGCAAGCAGGCTCGTCTTGCAGGCGGAGGTGCCAGCGGTGGGGGAGAAGACGACGCTGCGTCTGAGACGGCGCCAGAATCGACGGACGAGGATGTCTCCGCAGATGAGGCCGCTGACGAGGAGCTAGCCGACACGCCACGTGTGCAACTAGTCGTCGAGCTGCCCGAGGTTGGCCTCGCCTTGGACGACGTGCAGTACTCCTCTTTGTTGCAGACGACCGTGTACTTTTCTGAACTCTCCCGCCGGGCCAAGCGTCCGAGGACGGCGTCAGAACGGTGGCGGTGGGCGTTGGAGCAGCTGTTGCCTGGCTCGGCCGCCCGTGCGACGGCGGCCTGGCGGCTGTCGGCTGAGGGCCAGCGCACCACGCGGACACAGCTCAAGGCGTATGTTGCTGCTCGCATCTCGCTGGTGCGGTCTCGGCGACTGGGCGAGGCAGAGCCCCCCGAGGCGCTCAGCACCATTGCTCGACTGGAGGAGGAGGTGCCTGTCACAGACCTGCTCTTTTATCGAGAGCTTGCCGACGACAAGATCAAATCCTTATCGCCTGCCTGGGCTGCTGCCGCTGCTGCTGCGTCCTCATCGACCACGGCGACGGCATCGACGACGTCTCGTATCTGGTCGTTTTTCTCGTCCAGCTCTACAGCAGGACCAGATTCGCAGCCGCAGGACGCTGCAGAGGACGCAGCTTTGACCGCCTCACAGCTGACCGACTTTTTGGGCGTCAGTGAAGACGATCAGAAGTCTTCGGCGGGGGTGACCGAAGAGGATATCACGGCGCCTCTTGTGCGATTTGGGGTGCTGCTCAGTCGGGGTTCCCTTCGCTTGAGCCGCGGGGGACATCCAAAGGAACCAACACCTCTTGTGGATCTCTCTTTCCGGGAGTTGCGTGTTGGTTTTGAGGCGCGTCCCCACGGTGGGGCCCTCCTTGAGCTGCTGCTGGGCACTGTGGAGGCGCGGGACTTGACGCGGGACTTTCGTGTTCTGTACCCGCGCGTTCCGTGGGTGTCGTGCCCGACGCCGTCAGCGACAAACACGGACCAGGACGAGAGCGGCGCTTCCGATACAGACGAACTACCTGGCTCCTCACAGGAAATGCAATCCAACTCTGATGCGAGCGGCCCAGAAGAAGAGGCGGGCAGCTCAGATAATGAGACGGCAGTCGTGGCGGCTGCGCGGCGGACGTCTTCGGGGCGCCCATTCCGCAGAGACGGGGCCTACCCCGTAGGCGTCACCCAAGCGCTGGCCGCTATTCGCGGGGGCTTTGAACCTGCCGCAGAGGACAACCTGCGAGACGCGCAGGCGCGGGACCAGCTGCTGGACCATTCGGACGGCGGCCAGCCGGAGTTCTCGGTGGCGTCGGAGAAGGACTCGTGGATTGGTTCTGCGAGCTACTACTCTACCGTGGCATCTTCGTTTGCGGCGGGGCCTGCCGAGCGTGACACGAGTACGGGGAGCAGGCTAGGAGATGCGACAGGCTTTCATGACGTATCGGAGGGCGACGCCCTGCAATACCTCATTGCGATGCGGTTGCAACGAGAGGCAAACCGCGACCAGACTGGGCGCCTATCGGTGGAGGCTGCTGTTGGCTGCGTCGAGGCGGTGGTGGATGGCCCTTCGGGCTCGCTAATGTCAGCGCTCACCTTTTTCCAACCGCGCGGGTCGGCCGAAGAGCCGGTGCTGGAGCTGCTGAGCTCTGTTGCTGCGCCCAAGTTGGCCGCCATGCGGGTGGAACTGGAGCGAACGCTCACGACGCAGACGCTGCCAATGCAACTGAACCTAGTCATTCGCGCACCCCGGTTTATTTTGCCTGGGTCTTCGGATAGTAGCCCCGCGCTGGTGGCCAATCTCGGTACACTGGGCGTTGCGGCAGTCAGTCCACCCATGGACTCGGAGCAAGAAGGGGCAGAGAGCGTTCCAGGCGAATCGGATGGTATGGTGCAGGAGAGTTCTGCCAACGACGCTGCGGTCACTGGTGACGGGCAGTCCAAGCCGCAGCATCGCAGTCGCGCAAACTACTCTGCCTATCGCGTGACGCTGGCCAACGTGGGCGTCTTTGTGGCGCCGTCGACAGCGGCCGCCACGTCGCTCACCTCCGATGCTCGCTCGGACCGTGAGCGGCGTGCCCAGGCTGGCTCTGATGTTTTGCCGGCTGCGCAAGGCGCTGGGTCGACTCTGCATGGACGTCATGCTGCCTCCGTGTCTGGCTCTGGTGGCCGTCCCGCTTCGGGTGTGCGGGACCGAGACTTTGTGGAGCGCGTGGTCAAGCCTTTCTCTGTTCACCTTTCAGTTCAAGTCCTGCACGACGCCAAGATGGTGCAGGCCGCCGGCCTCATGTCTCTGGCCAAGGCGCGGCTGCGGGGTCGTGTACCAGCTCTGCGGCTGTTTCTGTCTCACCGGTCTTACATTCGTTTGCTTGGCCTTGCGCGGACGTGGGCCAAGGCCATGGCTGCGACGCCGTCGACGCCGCCACCTCCGGCGGCGAGCTCGTCACCAGGAAGGTTGTCGGCGGGAGTGAGCTCCCCGCGTCTTCCGCCAGTTGACTCTTTGTTGCTTGACCGCAGCGGCAGTGACTCGTCTGGCGATGCTCCCAGTGGTCTTGCAGCGCTGGACATCTCTCTGGCCATTGACAGCTCCTCTCTCGAACTCCGTGACGCCACCGGCCGTCGGTTGGTCACGGCGGAAGCAACCGGCACAGAACTGGAGGCGACCTCTGGCGGGGACACTGTGGTTGCTGCCTACCGGGTGCGCTCCTTTTCTGTCACCGATGGCTCTCGCGGGACGACGGCGGCCTTCAGGAGGCTGGCGCACGCCGGGCCAGGGGCGGCCCGACGGGGCGTGTCGCCACCGCGCTCGGAGGTCACGCGCGCTGGTAGTGAGGCACCAGTGCTGGATGACCGTGCGTTTGTGCAGATCCAGTATCGCTCCAACGCGGCCGAGCGGAACCAGAGCCTAGACGTTCGGTTTCTGTCGCTCAACCTCGTGTGCGTGCGGGAAACGTACATCCGGGTGGTGGCCTTTTTCTACAGGTCTGGCCGTAAGTCCAAGCGCGGGCGTTCATCCCGTCCGGGTGTCTCCACTGCGGCGCGTACACGCTCGAGCTCCCGTCCGGCTGAAGTCAATAGTGCTGGTGTGAGCACGGGATCCCTCCATTCTGGCCCCGGCGTGGACGCCGTGGATGGCGTTACTGCAGGAGAGTATGTCGACCCATTTACGGCGCTTGGCACGACCACTGGTGAGGCTGCGCGGCGACTTCAGACAGGCGCTGGTGCCGTCCTGGAGCAATCGGCTGCGGCTCTGGCGCAGCGGGGACGCCTAAGCGTTGTTGCGCAGTTGGATGGCGTGCGTCTCGTCCTTGCCGCCGCGGAGGGGGCGCTCGCCACCGTAGATGTTGGCGGAGCGGCACTGCGCGCCGAGCAGGCCCCGTCGGGGGCGCTCAGCGCCAGCGGGGAGCTCGACTCGTTTGTCGTCACCGACTTGACCGCGTCGGTGGACGAGTATGAGGACGCACTCGTGTACCGGCGCACACCGCACGGAATCCGGGACCTGTTGGAGCGCGTCCCTGGGGCCGCCCCACCCGGCGCCTCTGGCGGACCGGATCGCGGAGCGCCGGATGCGGGAGTGCTCGATCTCCCCGAGAGTGAGCTCAAGCACGATGGGTGGAGTCTCTCTGCCCCCGAGGCCGGCGGCGGTGACGTCTGGCTGCGGATACGCTTTGGTGACGTCAAACTGGTCTATCTCCAGCGCTTTGTGAACGTAGTGTCGCAGTACCTCTCGTTGCTTCAGGCTGGACTACAACCAGCATTGCAGGCGGTAGAGGCAGCCTCTGCTGTGTCTCCTGAGGGTTCCTCTGGGACTGCATCGGCAGAGCTGAACCGCGACCCCTCCCGGTCCAGCGAGGCATCATCGAGCCGTGTCCGCGTCGCAGCCGTTGCCCGCAACGTGGACGTCATCCTTCCCCGCCACTCGAGTAACTCCCACGAGGCACTACACGTCAAGTTGGGATTGCTTCAGGCAGACAACTTTGATGAACCTGCCGCGGGCTATGCCGTTGGCGCGCATCTGCGGGTCAGCGGCGTTTCGGCGAGGGTGGCGTACATTGCCGATGACGAAGCCTTTTCCGCCGATATGGTGGGCATCAAGGACAAGCCACCCTTCATGACCGACGCGGAACTGGACTTCCGGCTCGATGTATCTCGGGTGGAGGATGGGGACGCCCGCTCCGGTGTCGTCGGGGGGGCAGACGGAGCGACCCAGAGCGCGGCGAACCTCCCGGCCACGCGCGCGCGCCTGCTCCTTCCTGGTGGCGTTGCACTGCGGCTGAGCGAGGCTGCCTACACGGTCCTGTACTTTGTGCTGACGGAAAACCTTATGGAGACCGTCGACTCGGAGGACACGGACTTTGGCAAGGACAGGATATCTTCGGTGGAGGCTGGACCATCATTGGATGACGACACGCCTGACTCGGCGCCAGACGGGCAGGGCGCCGGAGAAGCCATCGAGAAATCTCTCCCTGCGACTCCCCAGGGCCCAGGGAAGGGGCCCGCCGCTTTGCCACGGGCACAGCCTGGAAACCCTGTGCGGCCATCTCTCCGGACGGTGTTTGCTATGCCCTCCTTCTCTCTCACCGTGGTGTACGGCGACGACAATGTGGACGCCGCCCGGGAGGTGGTGTCGGTGGACTTCGCCAACGTCAATGGGGTTGCAGATTCGATGGAGGACGGCAGCCTGTCGGCTGAGCTATCCTGCAATGCCAAGGGCATTCAGGACAGGCGACCGGAAGCGGGAATGCAGCGTATGCTCCTGAGCCCTCTCGCACGGGGCAGCTCGGGTATGGCGACTTCGTCGGGCTCACGGTCGGCGTCTGCAGACGGCTCCGATATGCAGGCGTTGTCTCCAGCCGACACGCTGTCGGATGTCTCGCAGGGGCGGGAAGTTGCTCTCACGTACGACAAACCGGCAGACGGGCGGCCCAACATCAAAGTGACGCTCTCGTCCCTGCGGCTGACCGTGCTGCCGTGCCTTCTCCGGGACTTGTCGCTACTGACGGTTCCGGGCTACGTGCACTTGGCGTCGTCTGCCCCCCCTCCCGATATTCCGTACCTGGGCCGTGCGGTGGAGGTGACGCTCTCTAATTCACTGGTGTGCGTGTGCTCTCCGCAGCACGCGCTGAATACGCGCGGCCAGTTTGTGGTCAAGATTGACTGGGCCCCTGTCACCGGAGCCAAGACTGTTTCGGTAGTGGCCCGGCGGCTCCGTGTTGCGCTCACCTTCCCGCCTATGGATGCGGCAGCTTGGGCTGCCGCTTCCCCCACCTCTGTCAACCGCTCGGCGGCTGGCAGATCTGTCGTCGGTCGCACCGGCAGTCAGTTCACTATTGCGCGGCGCAAGACGACATCCCCTGGTAGCGACAAGCTGGAAGCTGACTGGGATAAAGACGAGGATGGCGAGACACCCGTTCTCTTTCCTTGTGATGTGACCGCCACGTATGCGGCTGCCACGGAGGAATCGGGCGCGGCAAGCGCGTCTTTCGACGCGACGTCCATGCTGACTTGCATCAACGTGAACGACGTTCGGACGCTTTTGTCAATCGTTCAGTGTGCCACCGACCTGCCGTCGAGTGGTTTAGAGACTGTAGCCCTTGCACGTTCCGCCCGCTGCGACCCCGAAGCGCCGCCGCCCGCGGAGATGACGACGACACTGTCGGCGAAGGCGGCTCGTCTGCTGTTCACTCACGAAGCACAGGGCCGGTGTGTGCCCATCATGGAGGTGCGGTTGCGGAACGCGCTGGTGCGGACTACCGTTCCCTTCATGACGTCTGTCGCGGGGCTGGTAACTGTCCAGTTGTTCAATGAAGCCAAGGGTTGGTGGGAGCCCGGCGTTGAGCAGTGGGCCGCCGACGCCGTCTACTCCGCCGGTCGTAGCGGCTCCCGTGCCGTAGTCCTCCGCTCTGATCGGCGCCTGGATGTCAACCTGACCCCATCGACGGTGCGTGGTGCGCTGCGGGTCGCTGACGCACTGCGCGACGCGCTTCGGCATAAGGGCGACGCCCTTAACTCGAGCAGCTGTCTAGATGATGATGATGCCAGCATGGACAAGGGTCGAGCTGCTGGGATTGGGCGCCGGAGCTCTTCGCACCAGCCTTCTGTGTCTGCATTTTGTGTACGCAACCAGCTTGGTGTGCCGCTTGTGATGTGGCTGCCCCATGATTCGGTGCGTCAGTCTGTGTCCACGGGTGAACAAGTAGAGGTGGACCTGCCAGCTGACGAACTGGTCGCCGCTCAGGGGCTTGCAGAGGACGGAAACGTAGGACGCAAGGCCACGCTTCGCTGCTTTGTGGCTCTGCGTGGGATGGAGCCAGTGGAGCTGCTCGCGGCAGAGGTGGGCCGTCACCTGATCACCCTGTGGCCGGAGCAGCGGGAAGATGCGCTTCAATCCGCCACGCCGGTTATGAGTGTGGCTGGGTCCCGAGGTGGCGGCAGATCGACAGCCAACGTGGCCCCGGACTCCTCTTTCGACCCTGACTCCCCCTTGTCGGTCGAGCCGGTCGTCATTTTGTGGGATGTGGAGATGAAGGATGGCGTGCCGATCGGTACCATTCGCTCTCCCGTGTGCCTCGTGAACGAGACGCAGACAGTGCTTGAGGTGGGCTTGGTCAGTCCACTGGCTCAGAGTACGAGTGGTCTGGTGCGTCCTGCGGCCACTGTGGGTGCTGGCGAGAGGTGGAGCGTCCCACTGCATTCGCAGTCGAGCTTGGTGCGTGTGCGGCCGGCACTCGTTGCAGTCCCGAGCGGCGGGGGCGTCTCAGACGACGAAGATGGGCCCGAGATGGCGGCCAAGCCGTTGTCTGCCAAGCTGGGATCCTCGCATACCGGCGGGCAGGTGGATGGTGGCGTACCTGTGGAGGATGAGCGAGAGTATGATTGGAGCTCGCCGCTCCCCCCTGCAGAGTGGCTGCGCGGCGCCGCCGCAAAGGCGGAGCGGGCGTCCGACCGTCGCCATGCGGCAGAACTGTCTGCCCTCCCGCTGGTGTGTCGCTCTTTTGGGGTTGCGACGTCGGCCTTTCATTTCTCGCTTCGCCCGCGCGTTGACTCCGTGGCGGCCGATTCCATTCTGCAGTCCCTAGTGGAGACGCGAGCAGCAAGCCGCCCCCTGGCCGCCGCAGAGAGCTGGCTGGACATCGCCTTGAGCGCACCGCTGGTGATGGAGAACCTGCTGCCGCACCCGCTGTACTTTCGCGTGGCCGAGGCGCTGCCTCCCAGTGGTGGTGGCGGTCGTAATCTCTTAGACGCAGCGGTGGCAGTGGACACGAGAGCGGAGGGGTCGCCCCACTTCCTCGCTCAAGGCGTCATTCGTCCCCTGGGCAAGGCTCACGTCCATTCGTGTGGGACTGACTCGGTGGCCATGGGCATTTGTTTTGCTGTGCAAAACTCACCCGTGGCGGCGAGAGAGCAGCTGCCGGCTGAGTTTGTGCCCATGGACTTTGGCTGCGCCTCTGCGCAGATGTCTTCGCCTTCTTTTGGTCGCGTCTACCGGCTGTCAATGATCCCTTCCTCTTCCGGTCGTGTTGCGGTGGAGCCAAGTTCTCCACGTGCTGCAAGTGGTGGAGGCTGGGGCCGCTCTGCACTGACGCAGCCCTTGACTGTGAACGCAGAGCGGATCAGCTTTGGGGGCGTCCACGAGCTATCCCTGTGGAGCGAGTACTGGATCCGAAACCGGTCGGACGTGGACGTTCGGGTTAAGGAGCGCAACTCGGCTGGTAGCTACGGAGAGGTCACTTTCCTCCGTGGTCGCCCGCTGGGACGAGAAGCTGACCCTTACGTGGCGCTGTCCGGCCCATTCCTGTTTTGTCAGCTGGCTGATGATCTATCACAGCACGCTGCCAGCGCTGCAGCAGCCGAGGCCGCTGCCTTTCGTCGCCTACGACAGCAGTCGCGGATGAGTTCTGCATCCGCCGGTCTCCTGAACGACTACAGTGGCACTAGCGGCCGTGGTGGTACCCCTGTGCGGGAATCTAAGGCGGACGACGACGACGACAGTGACGATTTGGCTGCGTGGCATTCGGTGGGTTCTGACCTGGCCGATGTAGAGAAGCCGATTCCACTGCGGCTGCCGAGTGTAGCGTTGCTGCTCGAAGCCCGACCGGCGCGTGGTCGCTTCCGCCGGACGACGGTGCTCACCATTCGTAACTCAGCTTGGATTGAGAATCGTACAGGCGGCGGCCTTCAGTTTTGTCAAGCGGCTGCCATGGACGCGGGCGGTATGGTGTTGGCATCCATGACGCATTCTGTCCCGTCAGGCACGGCTGTGCCTGTGCATTGGGACGTACTGGGCGGGGCGGCTGCTGTCTGCCTCCGTCGTGCAGACTCTGACGGAGTCAAGAGCGACTGGATTTGGAGCCGGCCTGTGCCTCTGAATGCGTCTTTGGGGGAGGTCGCTGCCAAGATGTACCGGCCCAAGGGGCAGGAGCAGTACATTGCTCGGGTGGTGTCAGTCGGCTTGCGCGGCGGCTCCCTTGGGCTGGTGGTGCACCCAGAAGACAAGGAGCACCCGCCTTACCGGCTCGTGAACAATTGCCAGCGTCGAGCGATTGCATTTCGGCAGCCAGGCGGAACCGACCGTGCGTGGCTGGTCCGAGCAGGCAACTCAACGCGCTACTCATGGGATGACCCAGGTGCACCACGTCGGCGGCGGATGCTACTGGTAGAAGTTCTCGAGACCCGGCGCTCGGGGGCTACCGCTTCGGCGCCGGCTGCGGTACCAGGGATGGATCAGTCCCAGTCGGCTGCGGGGCTCAAGGCTGCTGAGCCAGAGCTCCTTCCCGAAGGTCGAAACGCCGCCGAAGCCGGCGGGTCTACTCAGGTGACGAACGACGAGATCCTGCAGCCACCTTTTGAACTCAACATTGATGTTGTCTGCGAGGAGGCGGCCGTGCGGGCCATCGCGGCTGCTGCGCACTTTGACCCGCCCCTCCGGGTGTCCGTGTCAGTAGAGGGACCGACCAAGGTGGTGACTTTTTCCGACGACGTTCCCTCGCAGCTGCTAGCACTACCCAAGACACTGAGCTCCCAGGCCCCGGTAGGCGCAGCTGCTGTGCCAAACCCCCCTGTCCCTGTTGTCGGCTGGGACGACTTTGGGGGCGACCAGGGAGGGCACGCGTCGGATGTCGGGCCCGGCGCGTCCGCTGATTTGGGCAATGCCACCTCAGCAAGTGTACGTGCTCCCGAGCAGAGCGTCTCAGGATCTGCTGCGGCGAAAGGGGCAGACGTCAAGAGTTTATCAACATCCGCAGCTGCTTCGACGGGGCGTCCTGACGCTGCTCCGAAAATGCCCGCCAAGCAAGTGTCTGGCGTCAGTGACGATGTGAGCATTGGTGGCGTTGACGTTGAGGTGTGGCTCGAGTCTGTGGGGCTTTCGGTTGTTACCGATGCTCCCATGGAGCTGGCATACGGGGTCGCCTCTGGCGTTCGGCTTCACGTTGACACGGACGACAGTAGCGTTCTTGCCAAGTTTGAGGTGGGCGACCTGCAAGTGGACAACCAACTGCCACATGCGGTGTATCCGGTGCTTCTGTGGTCTCCCCCTACGTTGGCCGAGACACGGGCGGATGGCGGGCAGGCAGGTGTGAAGGCGCAGGCGGCAATGATCGAGAAGAAGCCTTTCTTGGATATCACCGTCGACCGCTCTCTGAAACCGTCGGGTTCCATTGACATGTACAAGGGAATCTTCTGTGCCATCCAGCCTGTCAAGCTGTCCATGGGCGAGGAGTTCTTGCTCCGTGCCCGGCCGCTATGGGAGACGCTGACGCAGCTCGCGTCGGGGCGCAACGACGACGACGAGGTGCTGGGGGGTCAAGATGGGGATGAGGTCGCGTTTTGGCTGCCCGCGGGCGGCAGCGCAGCGCTCGCGAACAACGTGAACGACCCTCTTCGGGTCAAGTCTAATGCTGCCTCTGTGCCAGGCCTGCTCGCCAGCCCCGGGTCCCCATCGAGCGACCACAACGAAGCGATTGCGGGCGCAGCCGTCAACGCCCTGCGGCGGGTGTACGTGGAACGGTTGCTGTTTTACCCCCCGAAGTTGACTCTGAGTTTTGCTACCTCTCGGGGTGCCAGTCGCGTTCGCGCTGCTGGCTACACTGCGTCTCTGCGCACTCTCGTCGCCATTGTGGGCAACGTGGACAATGCAGAGTTACGGTTCAGTGCTCTGGAGCTTCGTCACGCGTTTGACACAGCACAGCATCTGAGCTCTCTGGGTGCCGAATTTTATGTGCGCCAGCTGCGCGCGCAGAAGCTCAAGTTCCTGACTTCGAACTCGCTGGTGGGCAACCCGAGCGCATTGTTTGACTCGGTGGCCACGGGCACGAAGGACTTTTTTGTCGAGGCGGGCAAGGCCAACTCCTCTGCCGACTTCGTCGCCTCCCTGGGTCGCGGCTCTTCGTCACTGCTGACACACACCGTTGGTGGGCTTGTGGGCTCCCTCGGCAGCATTCCCGGCTCCCTTTCAGCCGGCCTGGAATCTGCTGTTGGTGACAGTGAGTACCTGGCCGAGCGAGAGTCGATTCGCGGCCGCCGTGCGTCGCCTGGGTCTGGCCTCGTCACGGGCGCCCTCTCTTTTGGACATGGCCTGTCGTCGGGCGTGGCGGGATTGATCCGGGACCCCGTGGCAGGCGCTCGGGAGGACGGGGCCTTTGGGTTTGCCCGTGGCTTGGGCAAGGGGCTGCTTGGCTCGGTGCTGAAACCTGTTGCGGGTGCCCTGGACCTGATTGCTGAGCCGGCTGCGGGCGTGCGCTCTATGGTTGCGGATGCGGATGCACGCAAGGCGGGGGTGCCCGTTGCGGCCTCGGTACTGCGCCCTCCCCGGGTGTTCTTCGGTTCGAACAAGCGGCTCGTTTCGTACGGGCTGCGGCCTGGTGTGGGCGCCGCTATCCTGGCCGCTGTTGCTCGCACGGAGGGCCGTGCGTTCGTCCAGGAGGACCTAGTGGACTGGGTGGAGCTGAGCAACCGCCCCAGCCGCAACAGCCACGCAGGTGTAGAGGCGATGTGGAACACGGTGCAGCATGCGACACGCTTCATGCCTGGCTCTCGCCGTGGCGTCAGTGCGGGTCGCAACACTCTGGCGTCGTCTTCTGGCGAGAGAGCTTCTTCTGCGGCGGGGCCGTCACTGGAGCGACGCGGTAGCCGCGCTGGCAAGGGACGGGAGCGGCCGGAGAAGATGCGGGTGGCACTGCTCACTTCTGCCCGTCTGCTGATTGCCACGTTGGATGGCGTGCTCGTGGCCGAGTTCGCGCCCGCAGACATTGTTGACGCACAGGTGCGGGCAGAGTACGAAACGGACTTGGTGCTGAGTGTCGGGCGGCGTGGCGACGCCGCTCGCACATCCCAGTCATGGCAACGCGTCGAGTGTGGGTCGCGAGAGGCGCGGGATGGGCTCTACGAGCTGCTGTCACAGCACGTGCTGAATTCCTCTGAGCGCGTGCGCTGTTCGAACCTGTCTCGTCAGGCGCAAGGCTCCGGAGCCGCCTCGGGGTCGGGTCGAACGTCTGGAGCCAGCGCACTGGCCGCCGCTCCTGACGCCAGCCGCAACTTGGCGGTGGAGATGGGGGACATGTCCAAGTCCTCCGCCACGCCTGTCAAGGAACGTGGCGGGTTTCTCTCTGGGTTTCCCCTGCCTGGTCGCAGCAACAGCCGCGCGAAGCTGCCCAACCCCACCGCACGAACGCCGACGACGGCAGCCGCTGCACCAGTTGCTGCGCCTGCCTCGCTTTCGGTTGCGCAACCCGTGTCACCAGAAGAGCTTGAGACGGCTGTTCGGAGCTTGGTCACGGCCAGTGCGGCCCGGGATGTCGGCTCGAAACGCTCTATGCGGGTCGTGGCGGTCAATGGCCTCGACGGCTGGGCCCTCGTCCTGCGGTCGAGCCGTTTGGACGCAGGGGTGTGGCGGCGGCTGCCGCCTACGTCGATCGCCAGCGGTGAGGCGGCGGCGTGGGAGGCTGATTCGGGCGGCGACGCAGACGACGGCGGCCGGCAGCGGGCGTTGACGCGGGAAGTGCGGGGGTCAGTCCTGCTAGATGTCTTGCCCACGGCAGCCGCTACGGCGGGGGAGGCCGCCTCTGTGGGCGTCGTGCGGCTGTCATGGCTCAACCCGACGCTCGCCGCCAACACCTTTGAGGTGGACGCCCCGCGCGGCGTGGCCGTGCTCACCGAAGGTGGCCTCGGTGCCCACGGTACGGTGGTGTTTCGTGTGCTGCCGCGGGGGGGTGATGGCCGCAAAGGCACGGGCGCCGGCTCGGCCAGCCGCGACCTGACGAGCGCCTGGCGGGACGCCGCGGCGCCGAGCCCGGATGAGCCTCGCCTGTTTGAGTCGGCCTCTGCAACTGGCGACGTGAGGGAAGGCGTGGGCGGTGGCACGCGCGGTGGCGGGGCCACCCCGCTGCCAGCGGCAACGGTGGCGGTCAACCCCGACGCGCTGTCACAGCTGATGGAGCTGGGCTTTCCCCGTGCCGACGCGGTTCGTGCGCTACGCCAGGCGGGGGGGGACCTGGTGCGGGCGGTGGACCTGCTTGTCGGCTGACGTGCCCGCCTGGGGTGCACCCCTGTGCGAGCGAGGGGCGGGGCGGCGGCTCTGTTGTCGCGGCTGAGACCAGCTGCTGCTTAGGCCATGTCTGTTGCCGATACGGGACGGCGGCGCATTTGGCTTCGCGTGCGAGATGCTGTCTGCAAGGAGGGGCTTGTGTTCGTTTGGTTTTGGCTTCTTGCGTGTATTTTTTTTTCTCTCAATCTTGTTCTCTGTCGTCTCAACCTTGTTCTCTGTCGTCTTTTGGTTGCTCTATTGTATGGGTTTTGGTGTGCCTGTTTTTTTTGTTTTGCGTATGTACAGTTTGCTCCCATTTCATGTCGCGTCTCGCCCAGCCGCATTGTTGAGTGTCGTGCGGTGTAGAGCCGAACACATTGTCTCTGACGATGACGTCGTTACATCGTGACTAGAACAAGAAAATCCGTTTGTCTATGTATGTACATAATACATACTAGCCCGTACCCGGCCCGGGTCGCGGAGCGACCCGTACTTGTTCCCGTTCGTCCTAACTCCCCGCCCCGCACGCCTGTGGATCCACTTGATCCGGGTTGAATTGGTATCACTTAGTGCAGAATATGTGCAATTCAGGCCCTATGTTCACAAGGGCCCGGTCACCGTCGGCGCGCCATGGCGGACTTTCTTGCTCACAACAGCGCTCGTTGCTGGTCACAGCCGCGCGGCGTGCCTGCAGTCGGCAGAGCTTGGGCGGGCGGCACGGCGGGTACAAGATGGAACCGTCAACGGACCTCCTCCCATCCAACGGATTCGTCCCCGTCTCCATCCCCCTGCCGCCCGTCCCAGGCGTCCCCGCCGCGTGCCATGTGCTCTACCTCCGCCGCCACGCGTCGACGGCGCGGCCCGCGGCGGGCGGCGACAGCGGCCGTGGTGACCCCCCCCCCGCCGCCGCTGGGGCACCGGCGCTCTTCATTGCGAACCTGCCGCCCAACTTTACGACCCTGGACGTTGCCCGGCTGGTCCGGCTGCCCGACCCCCCCGCGCCGTCGCGGCGCCCCGCCACCGCCCTGGCCGCCGACACTCCCGACGGAGGGCGGCTGGTGGTGGGCGCCCTCGCGGACGCGCGCGGAAGGTTTGCGCGGGTCACCTTCCCGCCGCGCCTCGGCCCCACCGCCGTTGCCGACATCCTCCGCTCCCCTGCAGCGGCGCTCGACACGGCCGTCATCACCGACGCGCTGACCGCCCACTGGCGGTCTGCGGGGGGGCCCGGCGTGTGGCTGGCCGCCCACGCGGCGGACCGGGTCGAAGCGGCCGCGGCTGACGCGGCGACCGCCGCCATGGACGCGGCGGCGGCGGCCAAGGCGGCGGCCGCCGCGGCAGCCGAGCGCGCCGCTGCCGCCGCACCCCGCATCGACGCAGACGGCTTTACGCTCGTCACGTCGGGGCCGGCGGCGGCGGCGGCCAACGCGGGGGTGGGGGTGGTACCATCTACGACCGCCGCCGCGGCCGTCGCTGCCGCGGGTGCTGCGGGGGGTGCTCCCGTGCCGCCTCCGTCAGTGGCGGCCGCGGCTGTGGCGGCCGCCGCGACGCCCGGAGTGGAGCCCGCCGAGGCAGCGGCGGCAGCGGCGGCCGCGGCCGCCGCGGCGGGGCTGTCACTCAAGCAGCGGCGGCTGGCAGCCAAGCGGGCCAAGAAGGTGGCGCGCGAGCGCCAAATGCCCGTTGCGTTTTACCGATACGAGGCGCGGGAGGCCAAGGGCGCGCGGATTGCCAAGCTCCGCCGCGCCTTTGGTGCCGACCGCGAGCGGGTGGACGCAGTGCTGCGGGAGCAACGGAAAAAGTCGAGCGAGGGGGGTGGTGGGGAGGCGAGCCGGTAGGAAGGGGCTGCATGAGCGGGTGACATATCTCTTCCTGCTTGCCAGCGTTCGTGCAAGGGGAAAATGCTCGCGCGTGAGTCCCTGTTCGCTCTGGACTAGGGATCACCGTTCCACACACACGATGTCCGTACGGCGCGGACTTCCCGTCAAGACGGCTGCGCCTATGAGCACACGGCTGACGGCTGGCTTCATGACACGCCAGTCGATTCTGCCCGCACAATCACACCCGGACGATCTGCGGGGCCATGCTAGAAAGAAAGACTCAGCCCGAGATGTCAAAGATATATGAATGCCACGTCATCGAGAACTACAGAGGAACAGAAGAACCAATAGAGCACAGAAAACCGACTAGCCAACCACTGGCGAGATGGCCAGGCAGAGCAGGTACGAGAGTATCGTTCGGAGCCAAAAGGACAACCGCTCGACTGAGAGCATCAAAAAAACGAAGAAACCGCGGACGGACGAGCAGAGTCGGGCCTGAAAGGAGGGCCGCCATCTGAGAGCAAGTCCCCTCCAGCACCTTACTCCCACAGGGGAGCGCCCCGAGCCGCATCCTCTCTCGTTGCGCCGTCGCTGGGGCGTTCGTCCTCACCATTGCCAATGCCCACCGTCGCTGGCGCTCACTTGCTCACCGACGACTTCTTCAAGCTCTCGATCAGTGGCCCGAAGGCCATGTCGTCGGCGTTGACTCTCGTCGGCTTCGTACCGCGCTGCACTCGGTACGCAGCACCGCCGCCACTGGGGCCCTCAGCAGCCATGGCGGGGACCGCTGGCGCCGCCGCCGCCTGCATCCCACCACCAACATACTGGTTGGGATTGCCGCCAAAACGGGCAGCGTGGGCCATCGCCATTGGGTTCATCCCGGCTGCACCGCCCATCCCCATCGCCATCCCACCCCCTTGCTGCTGCTGCACCGGTACCAGCGCCATGTTGCCATAGCCGCCCGCAACAGACTGGTAGGCCTGCATGTTCATCTGCCCACCCATCTGACCCATCTGGCCGCCCATCTGGCCGCCCCCCATTTGACCACCACCCATCTGCGTCGCGTACATGTTTGCGCCACCCATTTGCGTCATGTACGCCTGTTGCTGCATCATTTGCTGCTGTTGCTGCATCATGGCCATCTGCTGCTGCTGCTGCTGTTGTGGGTTCCCGCCACGGGGGGCCATCCGACCCCCGTTCATCAGGTTCTTAACGTTGTTGACCCGGTCGTCCACGGTGTTTTCAAACGTTGCTGGCGAGTACATCCCCGCCGTACCCTGCTGTCCGTACACAGTGAGCGCGCCAGCACCGGCGCTGCCGCCATTGTGGGACGGCTGCGAGGCGCCGCCACCCTCAATGCCAAGCAGGTCCGCCAAGGGGTCAAACGCACGAGGAGCGGGGGCAGGCGCAGGCGGAGGCGGTGGCGGTGCCTCTTCTTCCGACGACGAAGAGGAAGAGGAAGAGGAAGAAGAGGAGGATGACGAGGAGGAAGAGGAAGATGACGACGGTGGCGGGGGCGTTCTTTGGCGGGGAGCCACCTCCCGCTCCTCTTCCGAGTAGTACTCTGGCTCCGGCTCATAATAGGGTTCCGGCTCGGGTTCGGGCTCGTAGTCATCCTCCGATTCGTACTGGGGCTCAATGCGCGCCTCTGCTGGCCCATTCTTGACGTACTCGGTCATCGAGTCGAGGAGGTCCAGAGAGATCAGCGACAGCTCGGGCACCGTCCACCGCGAGTTGAGCTGCCTCGCCGACTCAAAGAATGGCCCCGCCTTCTTAACAATCTCAATGTACCGCCGGTAGATGTCCAGACCAAGAGTAGCCGCAGGCGTCTCCATCTTGAAGAACAAGTCCAACAGTCGAATCATGCCCTGCGAGAGCCCGACCCACAGCGACGTCGCGTCGCGGAGGATCATGGAGAAGGCTGGGGTGCCCACCGGGGAGAAGCGCACCTGACCCGACAGGTCAAGCCCAAACAGGCGGTCTACCGAGTCTTGCAACACCGGCAGCTCAGCAAACAGCTTCTCGGCCGCGGCCGTACGGAAGCGCTGAGCGTCAGTGTCGCCTCCTTCCTTGGGCTTGGATGCAGACGGGAAGTTGATCGCCGCCTTAGCCGCACACCATTGGGTAAGGTAGGCAGAGTAGGTGCGAATAAACGGGGCAGCAGCAAAGCCCTCGGGCGTGGGGTCGCTAAAGCTGCTCAGCTGGAAGATACCCCGCGCGTGATTGGCCACGTAGAGTACAAACTTTTCGTTGCCCTCCCGCAAGATGTGGTGGTAGATGGTCAGCGACTTGGCCACCACAATCCACTCGTGCTGTACGAGGCGCTTGCGGAGATGATAAAAGATGGCACCGACCGGGCTCTCCCGGTTGGTGATGCTGCCACCCCACTGCAGGCCCTGCATGATGACGCGGACGTGCTTCCCCTTGGGCGGGGCCGGGTCGTGGTTAGTGGCCTTAACAACCACCACCTTCCAGTTGTCCGACTTGGCCGCCGCCATCGCGTTCTTCATCCCGTCCTTCCACTTTCCACTCAGCGCAGACGAAGCTGGCCGGCCGCGGGAGGCACCAAAATGGTCCCCGTCGCCGCCACCGCCGCCGACTGCGCCAATCCCGGCACTAGACATGCCCGGCCCAACGCTGGAGGCGCCACCCACGGAGGACGCGTACGCCTGGGAGGCGTAGGGGTTGGTTGTCGGCGCTGGGCCCAGGTTGGACGCCCCACCACCACCGCCCATGGTGCTCATGCCGCCACCGCCACCACCACCACCGTTGCCCGCGCCCTGAGCAAACGAATCATAAGCAGAGAGGCCGGAGGGGGGGGGGCGCGCCCCCGACGATGCCGCCGGTGGCCTGCCCCCATCATAGCTACCTCCTGAACCGCCGCCGCGGCCTTCGCCCCCCCCGCCGCCGCCACCGCCGCCGTACTGCGAGCGCTGAGGCCCATAATCGTTGTCACCGGGGTAGGCTGGACGCCTGCCGCCCGTGCGGTAGTCGTTGTAGGACATGGCGGTGGGGTGGTGGAGGGGGACAGCCGCGGTCCGCCGCGCGGAGAGCACGGACGGGAAAGGTCCAGCAGGGGACCACGCGAGCCACAGCACGAGCAGCCCGACCAAACGGGCGCACCAGCAGCGGCGACACGGACGCAAGCAGCAAACGCAGCTCACCCTGCAAACCCCTGGCCGATCCGCGACCGCCCCACCGCGGGATCGATCCGCCCGCGCCCACGACAACGGCAGCACGGCCAACCAACGTCACCTCCACACCCGCGCCCTGCTGACGCCGCCTCTCACACTCCCCTCCCCTCTGCTCAGGTGGTGGGAATCACAGTCCCGTCCCCGCTTGCAGTGCTCGCGCTGCGACGCGGGGGTGCACGGGCTGGACCTGGTCGCGACCGCACGCCCGCACCAACGGTCGCGGCAGCGGCAGAGGGCGGGCAGGGTCCGCCAGAGATTCCTATCGCGGGTGCGCTGCCGCGTTGGCACGCGGGGCGCTCGCCCTCGGAGACCGTCAGCGCCGCGACAAGCTCCCCCTGGCCAGCAGGGGCTGTCCCGCCCCAGGCAAGAAGAGATAGGTTGGCCGCGACGCCAGGTAATTTCCGTGCCACCTGCCAGAGCTCGGACGTACCTAAAAAGTGTGCAAAGAAGGTCGCTCGAGAGACTCATGTCATGATCGCTTGTCTCGTGGCCGCCTGCAGCTCACTGTGAACACGGCAACCGATCGTGCGTTCAAGGCGTGACACGATCGATTTGTCGGGCGCGGAACGCGCTGCTGTACCTGTGCCCCTGGTAGAATTCGATACAACTACTATACGCTGCAATCCCATCTTGGGAGTTGATTGTACGAGCCCGACTGCCGCCATTGCCTGGACAGCAGGCTCGTGGCTGCACGACCACCACCAACCCTGGCCGCCCTCTACGTCGACCACTTGCCCCGTCGCACGCCCCGTTGCTGCCTTCTGGGCATCGCTCTGCGGCTGGATCTACAAGCCGCTCTCCCCGACGCAGCCTTCGGTTGTCCTTTTTCCCCTTCTCATCTGCTACTATGTTTCTCACCCGCAGCGAATATGACCGGGGCGTCAACACCTTCTCCCCCGAGGGGCGGCTCTTCCAGGTCGAGTACGCCATTGAGGCGATCAAGCTGGGCTCCACTGCTGTGGGCATCTGCACAAGTGAAGGGTAGGTTTTTCTTTGCTCTACTGCGAGCTCGGCCTCGGACAGCAGCCGTCACCGGGACTGGAGCTCGGCCTCAGCTAGCAGCCGGGCTGCTAACCAGGCTGGGGCATCACGGGCGTCGGGGGGGTAGTGTGCAACCAGCGAGGATGTGGACAGACCTTTTCTTGATGGTCGACTGCACTGTAGTGGCGAGATGGCTGCAGCGGCGCCAGTGTACTTGTCGTTGAAGTATCGCCACTGGGCACCGCAGAGGGTGTGCTGTACGGCCCCTGGGTCGGCGTGCTTTGTGTCCCCGCCGCTTCCGCTCGATTGATGCGCATGCAGGTTAGCCTTAGCGGATCGTTTTTGCCGGCACCAGTTCTGTTCACTGACGTCATTGTTGGTGATTGTGGGTTGTGTTTGTCCACGCTGGCTGCCCTACTTCGCTTTCATTTGGCCCCTTCGTTTGCACTTTGCAGTGTCATCCTGGCCGTGGAGAAGCGGTTGACTTCCCCCCTGCTCACCCCTTCCTCCATTGAAAAAGTGCTGGAGATTGACACCCACATTGGCGCCGCCATGTCTGGCCTGACCGCCGACGCGCGGACGCTCATTGACCACGGGCGCATCGTCACCCAGGAGCACCGATTCACTTACGACGAGCCTCTCTCGGTCGAGTCGACAACCCAGTCGCTCTGCGACCTGGCTCTTCGGTTTGGGGAGGACGGCCGTGACGATGGGGCGGACGCCATGGCGCGGCCGTTTGGGGTGGCCCTTCTCATTGCCGGAGTGGACGAGAGCGGCCCCGCGCTTTACCACACGGACCCTTCGGGTACGTACGTCAAGTGGATGGCCAAGGCCATTGGTGCTGGCAGCGAAGGTGCCCAGACGGCGTTGCAAGAGGCGTGGTCTGCAGGCATGACACTGGCCGAAGCGGAAGGCCTCGCGCTCAAGACCCTCAAAGCAGTGATGGAGGAGAAGGTGAGCGGGGAGAACGTGGAGGTGGCGGCTGTGACGGCGGAGAGTGGCAAGTTTAAGGTGTACGGCAAGGAGCAGCTGATGGAGTGCATTGGACGGCTTTGAGGTTGTGCTTGACGGAGAGCGGCGCAGGGAGGGACACGGAGGCGGTGTATTGAGTTGGGATGTTGGATGATGAGGAGCGGGGGCAGTGAGGGGACGAGCGACGCGGCAAAGCGGGTGTTGGTGTTGCAGGTGGCGGGTGTAGGCGGAGTGGAGCCACAGATTTTGCACAGGTGAATGATGCCTCTTGGTTTTGGTCTTTTTGATGTTGTCGCCTGTTGCTCCCACACCGCGCACCCGCGACCAGTAGCCCGTCGTGTCGCGTTGGGAGAAAGGCCAAACGACACGTCGGGGCGACGCGTGGCGCCGCCCACCGCCCCCGCTGTCACCCGCCCCTCCCGGCGCTGCCCCCTCCGTGTCGACGGGGTCAGAGACGCCGGTTGTGCGACGGCACGCGGGGCAGCCCCCACGCAGTCCTCTGCTTTGAACGCGTCGGCGGCGGCGGCGGCGGCACCACCGCTTCCGGTCGGCGGCCGCGCCGCGTTTCCCACACGCCGCCGTGCCTGCACCGCGGCCCGCCACCGCTTCCCCGCGCGGCGTGCTCTATCCGTGGCGCCCGCCCCCTCCTCTACTCATGCAGCATACGCACTGATGACGCCCACTGGAGAGCGGGAGACTGTTCCCGGTGCGGCTTGTTGGGAATATCCTTAGCCGTCCCGTCCAGGGGTCATAAATGCGAACAGTTCGACCAATGAAAATCCCCAAGAAGCGCACCCAGAAGAGACACAAACACACCACATACCATGGCGACAGAAAAATAAAAGTATCCCCTATTTGTGTAAATGTATTCATGTTGTGGATCAGGCCCCTCTGGAGCCGTGTGTCCGGAAAAAGATACAAAACAAGAGGGTAAACTACACTCCTATTCTCCCCTTCGCAAGGGTCGAATAGTACAAACGGTCCATCACGGGAGACCGACAGTCGCCACGCACCACCGCCAGGACCCCACACGCGAGGCGTAAGAGCGCGTGACTAGATCGCACCGCAAAAAACAAGTCCACCCACGATGCCATACACGACGCCGAAGCGAGCACAATTGGCTGCTATTTCTTGGCCGCCGACTTGGTCATCTTGCCCTCAACCTCCTTCTTCTCCACCGACTTGATGACACCAACAGCGACCGTCTGGCGCATGTCACGCACGGCAAAGCGGCCCAGCGGCGGGTACTGGGTGAAGGCCTCCACGCACATCGGCTTGGAGGCAACCATCTTCACCATAGCAGCGTCACCGGACTTGATCATCTTGGGCGTGTCCTCCAGCTTCTTGCCCGAGCGGCGGTCCATCTTCAGGATCAGCTCCGAGAACTTGCACGCAATGTGCGCCGTGTGGCAATCCAGCACCGGCGCGTAGCCAGCGTGGATCTAGTTTTTCTACTTGGCGTGCTGCATGGAACACAGGCGAGGCGCGCCATTGGACCAAAATCTGACCCCTAAAAAAGCTTCAGTGCCGCGTACACCGCCACAGGTTCCCCCCCCCGCCACACACGCCCACTGCTCCACGAACCACCCGTTCGTTGGCGTGTGCTACTGCGCGGGATCCGCACCGTCGCCCTCTGCCCCGCGCTCCCACACACCCCGCTCCCCCTCGCTCCCTTCTCGCTCCGCCCCGGTCCCAGTTCCCATCCTGACCCCCAGTCCCCATCCTCACCCTCCCGCCATTCCCTGGCGTCTCTCCCCTCCCGGCTGGCACGCAGCCGACCCCCCCGGCCCTGCTTCCACTGCGAGCGGCAGGTTGCCTTCGGCTTCGGCCGCCGCGGGCACCTGAATCCATTTGGCGCCCCCCCCCCCCCCCCTCCCCCCTCTTCTTGTCTGCACCACTCCACGTGGTCCCGCACCTCCGCCCCGACCATCCCGGCGCGGTTGCCCCCGCCCCCCCTCTTTGCGGTACGGCCATGGCGGACATGGCGGCCTTTGCCGCAGGAATCGTGGGGCTGGCGGCCGCCCCCGGCCGCCCCCCCCCGCTCTTCCCGTCGGCCTTTGCGCCGGCGCGCCTTCCCCCCCCCCCCCCCCGCGCCGCCGCGGGGGGAGGGGCGACGAGACGGCTGACGCCCCTTCCGCCCTCCCGGCGGCGGCCCCTGACGCGGCGGCGGCTGGGCGCCCCCTCCCCCCCTGCCCCCTCGACGTCCCCCGCGTCGCCGGTGGTGGCCATGGCGCGGGTCAAGGTGGAAGGGGTGGACCTGGGTGCGCCCATCGCGGTGGGCTCGTACGGGGACGTGTATTTTGGGACGGACGCCGCGTCGGGGGCGGCGGTGGTGCTCAAGCGCGCCAACCGGGATCCGCTAGCGCAGCGGCTCCTCAACACGGAGCGGCACGTGTACAAGAAGCTGGAGCGCTCTCACGAGTCCGCCGCCAGCCGTCGTGGCGGCAACGGCGCCGACGGTGCCAGCAGTGACGATGCCGGCGTTGCCGCCGTTGGCATGGGCATTGGTGCCGCTGGTGGGCTGGTGTATGACGGCGGCGCGAGCGCGGCAGCGGCGGCCGAGGCGGCCGAGGCGGCCGCCGCGGCGGCCCCGTTTTGGCCCCGCTACCTAGGCGATGCGGTGGTGGACAGCTCCCACTTCTTGGTGTGGGCCAAGGAGGGGGAAGGTGCCACCCTGGAGGACTACCTCGGCACCCGGCCAGCGACGGACCTGGCCGCCGCGGTGGGGTCGGTCGGGACTGGCCTCCAAGGGGGGTACCACCTAGGGCTCTTCCGCCGTGTCATGGGCCTCCTCCTCCGCGCGGTGGGTCGGCTGCACGACGAGGGGCTGATCCACCGGGACATCAAGCCATCCAACGTGATTGTCAACCCGGCAGACACAGTGGCGCCACTCAAGGTACCTGGGGGGTGGAGAGTGCAGGTGGTGACGGGGGGAGGTGGAGTGGGGGGTTGCAGACCGTTTCTACTCGAGATGCAGACCGCATGACACGGAGATGTTAGGGGAGTTGCTCGGGGAGGGAGCGATGGGATGGATTCTGCTGGGCTCGACTACATACGGCTACCATCTTCTCGGCCTGAGGGGTGACTGACGCGCATTTCGGTCGCACTGGTCGTCTCTATTGCTCCTGTGCTGCTCTGTTTTGCTGCCTGTGCTGTTGTGGTTGGTGCCTTGCTGCCGTGTTATGGTGCATTTGCGCGGCACGCCTGCTGCTTTTGACTGCCGCTTCTCCCCCTGGACGCCCACTCTTCTCATTGTGGATGTGACGCTTGCCTTCCCCTCGTCACCGCCCCGCGCAGCTAATCGACATGGGCAGCTGCTGCGACTGGTCGAGCCCCTTCAAGCGGGGCATCCGCACGCACACGCTGGACCCCCTCTACGGCGCGCCCGAGCAGCGGCTGTCTCTCGCGGCGCCCTTTGCCTTTGACGTCTTTTCGTTGGCGCTCGTCGGCCTGCGCGTCCTCCTCCCCGCCTATGCGAGCGAGGCGCGGCTGCGGGAGCTGCGGTCGCGGCTGGAGCCCCTCGACTATGACCTGTACGCGTACCGCGAGGCGGTGCGCCCAGGTGGCGGCGGTGTGGGGGGTGGGGGTGGAGGGGGCACCGGCGGGGCCACTACGAACAACGTCGCGCTGGACGACCTCGCCCTGCTGGCCCTGTCGAGCGACCCGGCGGCTACGGCGGCGTTTGACCTCCTCGCGGGGATGATGCGGGCGGAGCCACGGCAGCGGCGGAGCGCCGAGGCGGCGGTGCGGGCGGGCTTTTTGTGAGCGACACCCGTGGTGCCAAGGGGGGCAGGGGGGTGGCGTTGAGGCAGGGGGTGGGGGGAAAGCGGTGGGGGGGGTGGTGGAGGGAGCCGCCACCCATCCTCCCGCCGGTACCTAAATAGTTTTTTCTTCTGGCCGTGGTGTGAAACGGCCTCTGTAAGGGGTGCAGCCAGGCCGGCTGGTGAACGGACGGAGGTGAGGGGGAGGGGCAGTGTGAGGGGGGGCTGTGTGACGCCGCAGCGCTCGTGCCGCGAGGGTGACAACCGCAGGTGGGCGGCCCCAGTTCCGACTGCTTTCTTTCTTCCACGAGTGCGCCCGCACGTCCTCCCCCTCCTTCCCAACCCCCCCTGCCCCCCTCCCCCCAGCGGCGGGCATTTGCCAGCAAGAAGCCAGAGTGGCTGAACACGCCTGAAGCAAGCGGCGACAGCACGGCTGCGACAGTGGTGGCGGCGGCAGCGGCGGAGCTGCAGGCGGCGGCGGTGGCGGTGGCGGCAGGGTGCAGCGCGGCGGAGCCGCGGCCTTCATGGGCCCGGCGGCCCGACGCCCGGCGGCGCCGCGGCAGTCGTGGCCCCCCACCCACCCGTGGCGTTTGCGGCAGGCGAGCGGTAACGACAGCGGCGGCGACAGCGGCACCAGCAGCGGCGCCCGGCAGGACGGCAGCTGCGCCGACCACGCGCGCCGCGGGGTTGGGCGTCGGCGCTAGCGCCTCCGCCGCGATCGTGGCGTGGGCCGGGGTGTGTGCGCACCACGACGGCACCGCCTGCGGCGCTCCCTGCGGGGCATCGCGAGCGCTTCTTCCCCCCAAAACGGGTGCTGGACAGAGCAGCGCGGCTGGCTGACCGCGGGGCTGCCGAAATTTGGGTCCGCACCGAAGAAAACAAGTCTTGGATGAAGAGAGGAGAAGAATTTCGGCATGACAGAGGGCTCAGGGGCGGTGCATGGAGGGCCGCCCACCCACCAGTGGGCGCCCCACCCACTACGGATCGGCGGCGTATTGACGCAAAAAATGCACAGTTGCGCGCTCCGTCTTCCCAGACGGCGGTGCGCGCGTCGGTCACACGGTGCCCGCCCTCCGCTCGACGCACCAGCCACCCGTCTGCCCGCCCGCGCCTCCCGTGGCTGTTGCCGTTTCTTCCCCCGGCACCCGCTGACCCGCCGACCGCCCCGCCTGCCCCCTCTGCGCCCTCCCTGCCCCCCCCCCCCCCCCTGCCCTGCTGCCCGCTCCCTGTCCCTTCCCCACGCCGACTACCACCGATACCTCTCCGCCCTCGTGTAGCCGCTCGCTCTAGCCCTGACGCCGCTCGCTCTAGGTCTGTAGCCGCTCGCACAACGTCCATTGCAGCTCAGTCCACGTCTGTAGCCGCTGGCTGGCACCACCGGCGCTTTTTGCGTGGCTTGGTGCCGGGCTCAGTTGGCAGCGCGCGGGGGTGCCCCTGCGGGTGTGGAGGGAAGGGTGGTCAGGCGAGAGGGGGGGCGCAACGGAGCGGGGGCTGGGGGGGCAGGCGCCGTTGCCGCCGCCGCCACCGTTGCCGTCATCATCGCCCCTGGCACACCACCGCGGCCGCTGCTGGCCCACCGCCGCCGTCGGCCGCCACGCGCAGCGGCCGCGGCGGCGGCGCCATGTCCACCAACGTCATCACCTCGGAGGAGGTCAACTACCTCGTGTTTCGGTACCTACAGGAGAGCGGTACGTGCTTTTTTTCTTTCAAATATCTTTGTGGGGGGGCGGGGGGAGCGGAGGGGAGGGAAGGGGGGGGGTAATGGGGGGGCAGTCTCTTCCCGCTCTCTCCTTCCCATGACGGGCTGCTGAAGCCGCCGGTTGGAGCGTTGTTCCTGCAGGCCGCCGCCATGTCGGGCTCCGAGCGCTGACCCGGCTGTGCGTGTGTCTCCTGCTGCTTGTTTTCTGTCCTTCTGCCCCCCCCACCGCCGCTTCCTATCGCGCTTTACCCGTCGGCGGCCTCCCCATCTGCGGGTTCGCCCTTCTCGCCTTTTATCCTCCACCTCCCCCTTCTCTGTTCCTCTTCCCTAGGCTATGTCCACACTGCCTTCACTTTTGGCTATGAGTCTATCATCAACAAGTCAACCGTTGACGGGTCGCAGGTTCCGCCCGGCGCCCTCCTCTCCTTCCTCCAGCGGGGCCTCAACTATGTGGAGATTGAGGCGACGCTCGCGTCGGCGCCTGCGGCGGTGCCGCCAACACCCCCACCGGTGTTGGCGGCGGCGGTTGCTGCGGCGGTGGGTGCGCCCCCAGCGGCGGGGGGTGGCGGGGGGGCGGGGGGAGGGGGGGCGGGGGGCAACCCTTCGGCGGCGTCCGCAGCAGGCGACGGGGATGGTGCCAACGGCCCAGACCGGGGCGGAGCGGGGGGCGGGGCGGATGGCGGCGGTGGGGGTGGGGGTGGGGGAGGTGGAGGTGGTGGAGGTGGGGTTGGCGGAGCCGCCGCGGGAGGTGGTGGCGACGGGGAGGCGTCCGCGACGGCTCCCGGTGGCGCTGGCGGCGGCGCCGCGGGTGCCGCCTCCGCTGTGGCACCAACGACGGTGGTGGTTCCCCCCCCCACGGCCATGGACGGCACCACGTCGCTGCTGGCCGTCCACCGGGTACTGGTGGCGGACAAGCGGCAGCCCGGAGGGGGCAGCGACGGCGGGGGCCTGGCCGACAGTACCTCGGCAGGGTTGGGCGCTGGGGGCCCCTCGGGTGCTGCCGCCGCTGCCGCCGCCGCCGCCGCCGCCGCGGCATCCGTCCCCGCCGGCGGCACGGCGGCCGGGGCGGTGGGAGCGGCCGCCGCGCCCGGCGACCCGCCGCCGGTGCCCGCGTCGGACATGATGACGCTGACGGGCCACAACTCGGAGGTGTTTGTGGTGGCGTGGAATCCGCGGTCGTCGGTGCTGGCGAGCGGCTCGGGCGACAGCACCGCGCGGCTATGGGCCATCCCCGCGGCAGCCGCGGGGGCGGGCGGCGCCGCGGCGGTGGCGGCCGCGTCACCGGTGATGTGCAAGCACTATGATACGGGTGCGCAGGCGCGCGTCAATGACGTGACGACCATTGACTGGAACCCGCGGGGCTCCCTCCTGGCGACAGGCAGCTACGACGGCGCCGCGCGCATCTGGACAGACGCGGGGGTGCTCAAGCAGACGCTGACCCTCCACCGGGGGCCCCTCTTTTCGTTGAAGTGGAACGCGGCGGGCAACTACCTTCTCACCGGCTCGGTGGACCGGTCTACGATTGTATGGGACGCAACGTCCGGGTGCGCGGTCAAGCAGTTTTCCCTCCACGGCGCCCCGACGGTGGACGTGGACTGGCGCGACGACACGACCTTTGCGTCGTGCTCCACCGACAAGATGATTTACGTGTGCGCGCTCGGGTCCGACTTGCCGCTGCGCTCCTTTGAGGGCCACAAGGATGAGATCAATGCCATCAAGTGGGACCCGTCGGGGACGCTCCTCGCCTCGTGTAGCGACGACTTTACGGCCAAGGTGTGGTCGGTCGGCTCGGACGACGCGCTGCTCAACCTATGGGAGCACACCAAGGAGATTTACACGTGCCGCTGGTCCCCCGAAGTGCGGAAAAAGCTGCTCCTCGCGACCGCCTCGTTTGACTCGACGGTCAAGCTGTGGGACGTCAACGCCGGCAAGTGCCTGTCGACGCTGGCGGGCCACACCGACCCGGTCTACTCGGTGGACTTTTCCCCCAACGGGGAGTACCTCGCGAGCGGCAGCTTTGATCGGTCGGTGGTGGTGTGGGACGTCAAGAGTGGCAAGGCAGTGCGGAGCTTCCGGGGCTATGGGGGGGTGTTTGAGGTGGCTTGGAACGCCCACGGCGACCGCCTTGCCGCGTGCTTCTCCAACCACTCCATCGTGGTTATGGACACGCGGATGTGGGCGCCGCTGACGTATTGAGGGGGAGGGGGTGCGTCACTCGTGGGGGCGCCGCCGCGTGTCCACCGGCGCTGCGGGGGGTGGCGAGCAGGAAGCGCCACCGGTGCCACCGGTGCTGCTGGTGCGAGTGGCCGCACATCCTACATGACATGTCATTTTTGTGTGGCATGGTCTGCGTTTGGGCGCCCTTCTCTCTGTTGGTCTGCGTGTGGCTGTGTGTGCGTGCGAGTCGTGGCGCTCGCCATGGCCACAGCTGCACAGACCCCTCTGTCCGCCGTCCCCGTCAACCGCCCCCTCCCGAGCGTGTGGCCGCGACCCCTTCATCACACCATCGAAAAAAAAGAAAGAAAAAAAAGGGATACCCCACACGCCCCACGCGCGCGGGGCCGGCAACGAGACAACAAGCCCCCCCCCGGGCCCCCCCCCCCCTCCCCTCCCCCCCCCCCCCCCCCCCCCACAACAAATTTCCCACCCTCCCTCCCTTCTGCCCTCCCCACCCCCGACACCCCTGCCTCTCAAATGGGCACCGCCCCCGACACAGACGTATTGACCGCAAACGGCTTCCACCACCACGTCGACGCGGAGGCGCGCCAGGAGCCCTGTGGCGCCCCCCCCCCGGCGCCCGTCTCCACGTCCCCGCCGCCGCCGTCGCAGCACGATACCAGCCGGCACACGGTCGCCGTTGGCCACGCCACAATCGCAGTGAGGACGGCGGCGACAAAGCCCAGCGTCGGGCCTGCAAGAGGAAAGCAGCCATGGGGGGTGGGGAGAAGAAGAGGAGAGGAGGGCGGACCGCGTGGTGGAGGGAAGAGGAGGGGAGGATGGATGGCGGGGGTGGAGGGCGGGAGAACACAAAAGGGGCCGTCAACGCCGTGTGCGGCAGCCGCGCGGGACCATGGAGCGCGCCGCCCACCGCACAGCAGCGCAGCGACGGGCAGTGCAGGAGACCGTAGTAGCGTGTGTCAGCGACAGCCGCATGGGCCAGCCAGGCGGGGGGAGCCCGCCCGACCCCGGGCGGTCGCGTCCCCACGACGCACGCCTCTCGCGGTGGTAACGGCGGCCACATCATCCCCCCACCCGCGCTCTCACCCTCTGCCGCGCCGGCCACGCCGCTAAGAACAGCGGCGGGCGGTCTGCCCGTCCCGCGCATCCTCCATCAGGCCCCACGGTTCCCGCACGCGGGGGCATGCCGCCCGCCTTCCCACCGCCCCCTCCCCCCCACACGTACCAATGACCTTGATGCCACACAGCCCCACTCCCGGCCCGCACTGGATGCACACAAAATAGCCTGCACGTCGCGGAGCGGCGGCGCGGGCACACCACCACACCCCCACCGACGCGTCGCCCACCCACATACAACCCCCCCCCCCCCCCCCCCCCCCGGGGTTTGGCAGGCCACCCCCAGCAGCCCGCGGGTCCGCGCCCGCCGCCACCGGCAGCCACCACCAGCCAGCAACACATAAGATCCCAACCACCCGCGTTAGCAAAGGCCCTCCTCCCCCCTCTCCCCCCCCCCCCGCCCTCGCGGCGCGGGGCGGCACCACGGCGGCCCACCGCTGGCGACGGCGCCGCCACCGACGGGTGTGGCTGGCAAGCCCCTGCTGGCGGGCCAACCACCCCCCCCCCCGCCTTCCCCCCCCACCCCCGCTCATCTCCATCCGCCCCTGTCCGCCTCTGGTCGTGGCGGCGGCGGCGGCGCTCCTTGGGGGGGGACGACGGGGGGGGGAAGCAGCGCCCCCTGCCCGCTGCCAGTCGCCCGCGACGCCGCCACTTTCCCCCCGTCCGCCTGTGCCACGCCCCTCCCCTTGCGCCCAAGTGCAGGGGCGGTGGTGGAGCCGCGGGCGCGGCGGCAGGTAGGGGGAATCCCCCCGACCCAGAGGGGAGGGGAATGGATGGCGTCGGGCTGTCCACCGTCACGACGGCCCCCCCCCGACGCCGCCCCCGCGGTCGCCGCCGCCGTCGCCGCCACCGCTGCCGCCGCCGCCGCCGCCGCCGCCGCCGCCACCGCCGCCGCCGCCACCACCGAACCCGCTGCAGCACCGGCACTCCCAGCCGGGGGCAGGGCCGGCCGCCACCGCGCGGGGTACGCCGGCCCCACCCAAGAGACAAGAAAAAGGGAACAGAAGGAGGGAAACCCCAGGACAACCACAAACAAAAACAAAACCAAAAAAAAAAAACGTACCGCCCTTGCCCATGGTGGGCAGCCAACGAGGGCAAAGAGGAAGGACACGCGCCCGGCTGCCGCGGCGGGCTGCTGCCCCGCCTGGTGCTGTGGCCGCGCTGCTGGCCAAGGTGGACACAGCCGCCGTCGGGGGAGAGGGGGGGGCGACAGGGGCAAAGAGGAAGACAAACAGACAGGGCAAGGGGGAGGGGGACGCGGCCGACACGGCACGAGGGGGGGAGGGAGAGCACACAGGGGTGTGCCGCGACCCAACAGGGAGCAGGCCGTTGGCGGCTGCCTCGGCGCGCCGACGGGGCTCGCGGAGCACCCCCCCCCCCCCCCCCCCCCCCCCCCCCCCCACCCACACCCCCACCAAGCCGCGCGCGCGGCAGGGCTCGCGGCACCCGCACGCACCCCCCCCGCGCAGCACAGCCCGCCGGATGCAAACGGGCGCCGCCCGCCCGCCCGCGCGGCACGGATCTGCGGGGTGGGGTCTGTTTTTTTTTCTGTTTGGTGGCGTTGCGTCCCCTTTTTTGTTGGGGAGGGCCTTGCTCGGTGGGGGGTGCGGGAGCCCGGCTTTGTCGAGCACGGCGCTGATTTGCGCGGGGGACGGGGAGGGGGAAGGAAGGTCTGGGGGAGAAGGAACGGGGCCTATTTTTTTTTTTTTTTCCGCGCTGACTGGCCTCCACCTGCATTCGAGAGCGTGGGGGAGGGGGGCGTTGCGTGCAGGAACGAGGTGCGGCCTGCCTCTTGAGTGGTGCGCGAGAGCATGCTGTAAGAGATAGAAGGGATACTACAAGGGTGGTGGCCCCCTACCGTATTTCGTTCATCATAATTGAGTGGCACTTCTTGCTCTTTCGTTCACCAGACGAGACGAGCAGGGGGGGGCGCGTCTGCGGCCGCCGTACAATGTCTTTGGGAGCTTTTTTACTTCTTTGAATACACGTGTGAAATATTCTTTGAATGAGCCTGGGAAAGTCATCGTGCCACGCTTCAGCACGATCAGAAGCCTAATTGCAAGTGTTTGACATAAGTCTGATTCATCATATCATTCAATAGCGTCAAAGGCATTCGTCGCAGCCGCCAAGCTGCGCTGCAATCACTCTCCGTCGTCCAGACTGCACAAGTTGACGACACGCAGCTGTTCAGGACGAGAAAGAGTGCGGTGAGCCCGCCCGAACCCTTCTGCTGAGGCAACGTCAGGATATGACTTGGTCGCTCAGCGCGACTCGGCGCTCAACGCAGTGCACGTCTCCCCACACAGCGGCAGGCGGCTGTGGCGGCGCCGCGGCGGCGGTGGCAGATACGGCGGCAGGGAGGCAGCCGCGGGCGGGGTCTGGCCGCGCAAAAGAGAAAAAAAGTGGGCGTTGCCGCCGGCGGCGCCACCTCTGCTACTGCCGGGTTCGTCCAGCGACGGGGCCACGAGCGCCGTGGCGAGCGGGAGGCCACAGTCGGCCAAGACCAGCGTCGTGGCCGTTGATGACAAGACGCGTGGCCCATCCAGTCGCTGGCCACCGATGCATTGGCACAGTGGCATCAACTCGTGGCACTGGTCGTGGTCCCGTGAGCTCAAGGCCAGAGAAATTGTGGTCGCTTACCTCCTAAGTTGAAGCAATTGCTAGTTTGTCAGACGAGCTGGCCAGATCCCGATTTGAGTGCGCAACAGAAAAAACTATCACACACGCTGAAAGGAGTTACAATTCTTCCACGCTTACCGCCAAGTCCCTCTTCGGTCGTTGGCCGCTTGTGACCCGACGGCGCTTGGCGCGGGGCCCGTCGCACCCAGTCTGAACGCCCATTGGTCCGGCGCCACCCTGCGACAGGGCACGGTGAAGCGGAGGGGGTTTAGGGGAGACGTAAACGGACGGCACGTGCCATCTCCGCCTGCGCATTCCGCCTCGGCCCAGCACCGGGACCCGCGCGCGCGCGCTTCCCGCCGCATTCATCAAACAGACCCGCGCGCGGGTCTTCCTTGACAGACCCGCGCGCGTCCTCCTTGACAGACCCGCGCGCGGGTCTTCCTTGAGGCACGGTGGGGCACCGCAGTGGTGGCTCGATGGTCCGCGCCTGAAGGCGCTTGGTATCTCCCCGCACCATGCCGTACTTGAGGGGAGGGGTGCGCATGAGATCGGCCTCCCCAGCCCATGTGGGCTGCCGAGCGTGCACCCTTGGTGGACCGGTCTAGCCGGCCGGGCGCTTAAGAGCCCCACCCCGGATGGCCGATGGACCTGTCGCTGGTCTTGCCGCACAGGCCACTTCACCGCCACTGAGCACCCGATTGTCACTGGTCTTTCCAACTACTGTCGCCCCCCTTCCCGTCCCCTCCCCTCCTCCATTATTGCCAACTCGCCCGCCGCCCTTGCATTTCCGTACCACCTCCTTCGACCTTACCCGCCCCTCTGGCTGTCTCTGCCCGTCTATACCTCCCCACCTGCCATGCCGTCTGCAGCACTCCGTCCCTCTTTCGTTGCGGTCCGTGGCTTGGCGGAGGCGGCTCTGCAAGCTGCTGAGCGCACCCTCCGCGTGCTCATCACGGCTCTATTGTGACTGCTCGCGGCGGGTGGGGTTCCTCACGACGTTGACCGCGTCGGGCGTCGGCTCAGCAGCCGTGCCGGTCATCCTCTGCGTTGTCCGCACAATGGCGTCGATGGCCTAAGCCGCTGGCGAGGCGGTCGCCACGGCGGCCTGCTCCGCGGTGGCCGCCGCGGTCACCCGCGAGGTTGTGCCGCTCGCACGCGCAGCGTGCGGGTGGCCCACCTGTGCAGTGGGAGCCGCTTCTGGGGCAGCTCCCGTCGTGGCCACCACCGCCGCGGCGGTCACTCCCACAGCCGCACGGCTCGTGTGCGCTGCCGGGTGGTGTGCTCGCTGCGTCGCGCGTGGCGTGTCTTTGGCGGCGCCCATCGAAGCCGCCACGGCGGCGAGAGCCGGCTCCACCTCGTTGACCATTGCTGCACCAATGGTCACTGGCGCCGCCGCGGCAGCGGCTCGTGGCTGCCCGTCGCCGCCTCGCTTGCTGGCCGCATATTGTCGGCAGCGGTCGTCGCGGCGGTACGTGCCGCGGTACGCGCCGCGTGGACGGCGGCCTTCCAGTCACCCCCGTCGTCTCCAGCCAATGCTGCACCGCTGCCCATCCCTGCTACCCCCTACAGCTGGCATCCGTGCTCGGCAGCTGTTGCAAACCCCCGCCACTGTCAGCCATCCTTTCCATCGGGAGGCCTGTCAGGCGGGCCGCCACCACCCCCCCGCCCCCTCCCATGTGGTCCCCGTGCGGCTCGTCTTGTGCCTGCTCCTGTCAAGACTGTGGCGGCGCCCGCGGTACACTCCTGCACAGGGCAAACGGAAACGACTTCGAAGTTGGCCGCTGCGATCGGCTGCCGGTGGGCCGCCTCCCTGGCTGCCCGCGCTGTGTACGCGACCGCCTGCGGCCGCGGCCGGAGCGTACGGGCGGCCCCCATCCTGCCGGTCGTGCGTTCTTCGTCTCGAGACGGCCCGTGCATGCGATTGTCTTGGAAGCGCATGTTTTGCACTGCCCAGTAGACTGCGATTCTCGTCCCGTACGTTGCTCGCGTATTCCGTTGTGCTCGTGCTCGTGGCGCCTCGGGGGGACGTGGCGGCACAGGGGAAGGCGGCTCGGCCGTAACGGGAAGCGGTGAATGAAGGGAGGGGAGCGGAGGGGCTGCACGCGTGTGTTGACGGCGAAGGGGGGTCAGCGGCGGCGGGGCAGCGGCTTCCGCTGGATTGGCGCCGCTGGCTTTGGCGAGCGGTGGAGGCGATGACGCCCGCCCCACGTCGTTGACCGCACGCCCCGGCTGGGAGGGGGTGGCAGCGCGCCCGCCAACGGGGATGGCGGCGTCGAGGGCCGGGGTGCCGGCAGAGTCGTTGGCGGCAGAGGGGGCCATAAATGGAGTCGTGGGCGGCGTGACGTCGTCCGACGGCGGAGCCGCCGCGCCCTCGTTAGACGCCAAGGCGGTGGGTGAGGGTGCCGGCGCCAACCTGCTGGGAAGTGACGGCAGCGACGTCAGCGACAGCGGGCGGGGGCCGTTTCGGCTTGCGCGCAACACGGCGCGGGTGGCGCTCGACGCAGACGCCGACGCCGACGCCGGCGGTGGCGTCGCCCCGTCGGCGGCGGCGGCGGCGGCGGCGGCCCCTGCTCTGGCAAACGGGGCAGACAGCAGCTGCGGCGGCTCGCCGCCCCGGTCTGCCGCAGACGGAGACGCCAGCGGTGGTCGGCCCGCCGGCGACGGCGCCGCGCCGTCATGCCACCCGTCGCGGTTGCGCGGCCTGTTTCTCCGCCGGTCGGCGCCGGCGCCCGCCGCCGCCGGCGACGCGGGCGGCGTCGATGCGGGCGCGGCGGTCCCCTTCTTCTCCGCCCCAGGCGGCTCTCCGCCCGCCGACGGCGCGTCTGGCGGCGGCCCTGTGGACGGGACTCGGCCGCCGCCGCGGCCGGAGGGCGGCGCGGGCGTGTCGGTGCCCGACCTGGGCCACCTGGCACTGGCCACCGCGGCGGCCGCCGCCGCCGCTGACGGGGGCGGCGGCCCGTCGTCGGCGGGCACGCCGTCGCCCGTCACCCCGGCGGAGCGGCCGCTGCCGCCTCTGGCGGGGGGGTGGTGGCGCGGGCGGTGTTCGGGCGCCTGGGCGGCGGCGGATGGGCGCGGCCGGCGTCGGCGGCGGCGGCGTCGGCGGGGGGGGGGCTGCCGGCAGCCGCCGTCGCGCCCGCGGCGACAGAGGGTGCCACCACGGCCCCCCCAGCTAGCGGTGGCGCGGTGGTGGGCACGACCGCGACGGCGGCGTTGCCGCCGTCGAGGTCGCCCCCGACCGTGGCGGCTGGGATTGGCGCGACGGCGGCCGCGTCGGCTGACGAGGCCGACGCCGTCGACGCGGTGGGTGCGACCGCCACTTCCGCTGCCGCCGTCGGCGGCATTGCGCGGCTAGTGTTTGGGTGCCTCGGCGGCGCGGTCGGCGGCGACAGCGGCGGGCGCGCAGAGGCGGCCGCCTCCCTGGCGTCCAATCTGGTGGAGGTGGCGGCCGCGGCGTCGGCGGCTGCGGCAGCGGCGGCAGCGGCCGACGAAGAGGAGAGCGCCACCCCCCTGGGACTGGCCGTGGCCAATGGCCATCACGACATGGTGCGGGTGGTCATTGTGTGGGGCGCAACCCCCGGCAGCCGGTGGCGCAATGGCGCCGCCGCCTCCCTTGCGCGTCGGCGCCGCGACGGGGGCGTGATGGTGGCCCTGCTGGCGGTGCGGGAGCCGTCGTCGGCCAGTGCCGACAGCTTCGGCCGTGCCGACGAGGCTGCCGACGGGCCCCCCGGCTGCGGCTGTGGCGACGGCGGCGGCGCCGACAAGGACAGCCCCGCGAGGCAACTGCAGGCGGCGTACCGCGGCTTTTTGAAAGACCCCGACAGCCTGACGCTGGCCGCCGTCAAGGCGGAGCTCCTCTACCCTGGCCGCGTGCGGTGCTTTGCATCACTCCTGGCTGCCCATGCCATCCTGGCGCTGGCTGCCGACACCGGGGTGGTTGCCACCACCCACCCCAGCGCCACCGTCACCGCCGCTGACGCGTACGGTGGCGCTGTTGGCATCCCCGACGCGGCCGGCGCCGCGCAGAAGGACGGCTGGTTTGCTGACGTCTATCACGAGCCGTTTTACGTGCTCGCCCCCGACGAGGTGGCCCTCGGCGTTGGCGTCGTCCGCGACGCGGCGTGCGGGGGCTACTGGAGCGTCACCACGTGGTTGTCCTCTACTCGGCCTACCACATCGCCGCGTCGGTGCGGGCGGCGGTGGGGGGCCTGGACGCCCGCCTCGACGCGTCTACCGCCGCCGCCGACGAGGCGGTCGTGGCGCTGGCGGGGGAACCTCACCGCCCTCCGCGCCGCCCTCCGCGCCCGCGACCGCCGCGGCCTGGAGGCGGGGGCCCTAAGGGAACAGAATCATGATAAATTCACGATCTTTGATCCCCTATACCGAGACAGTCGGTCAGAGCCAGAACCACGACCAAATCACGATCGGTGGCAGTTTGATTGGCTCACAATGGCCCTCAGAGGTGAGCTGGGCGAACTCAGCACACAGCTTACACCTCCCGTGGAGGGCTGCGCTGTTTGCAATCGCTGTAATATTTTTGTGCTGTGCCTCTTTGTTCTCTTGTACCGTGGCTGTTTATTTTCTACTTTTCCAGCTGGCTAAAAAAGGCCAGCTGCTGCCCTCGCGCACTCATAGCATCGTTGCCATCACCACCCCCCGTCGTCTCGGCAGCACAACCACCCGTCCCGGCCGCAGCTGCGGCTGCACTGGGGGCAGCGGCGGTGGTGGCGGCCACCACCGCTCCACTGCCCGCCGTCTTGCGCCGTGCTTGTATCCGCTGGTGACGCAAGCCGCGTGACAAAACCGCACATGCCCCCCAGGCCGACTCACACAGAGCCAACCGGGGTACGCGGTCCTCCAGGTAGAGCACCGCCGCGCGTTGTCGGTCCTCCGGGTGGGTACAGAATGACGCCGTGGACCGCAAAATCTGGTTGATAGCAAACGCCACCCCCGTGCGCAGGCGCCGACGGTCGCTGACGGTCAGCTTCAGATCCTTGTCCTTGGAGACGTTGACCTTCTGGATCGGAACCGGGGGGGGGGGAGCGGGCGGTTGCCAGGGAAGAACAGCCCCCCCCGGCCGCTGGTGCGGCGGAAAGCGCTCGGCCCAGCCCCCCCTGCACTGGCGAGCGGTTCACCGCTGGCGGCAGCAGCAGCTGAGAACCTGCCGGGGGGTTGAGCAGGAGCGGGGGCGTGAGCGACGGGGGGGAGGGGGGCGGGGGCGGGGGGGGGGGGGGGGGGGGGGGCAGGTGCAAGCCGGGCTGGCGGGGACGGGGAAGGGTGCTGACTGCCCCCGCCCTCTACGGACAGCGCTGCCGCGACCTGCGAGGCTGCCAACAAGCCGTCCACATCTGAGAAGTGAAAACAAACGCGACAGCGAGCACAACTGGGCAGTCACGATGAAGTGTGAGACACAAAAGAACTCAGAAGCGCTTGATACCCAAGCGGAAAAACAGAAAATGAACAGACGTCCCACCTCGCTCCCGGCAGAAGATGGGCGTGGTACTTACTGGTACGAGCCCGGGGAGATCGGACAGAGCCCGACCACGTGCGTCGACGGGGCGGCATGGATGAAAGTAGCAAGGGGAAAAGGACAGCAGGTTGCAGATCGAGTACCACCGACGTGCACGAAAGGGAGTGGGGATCGGTTGCGTGCAGCAGACGTGCACCAAGGGGAGGGGGGATCACACGCGCACAGGAGGAGAAGAGGGGCGCCCGCACCAGCAGCAGGAAGTGACTCGACGGGGACGACGCTGGTTGCGGGGGAAGACACACCGACAGCGCCGTGTGCGACACGCGCCAAGTGGTGCACCCTGGCACGTGGTAAAAGAGGGTGGAAGACGAATCAATTTATCGAGCAAACAACTTGCAATAAAGTCCAATCCAATGACTCAGCCTTTCATTGGCAATCAAATACTGAGTGGCTGCACGTCCCCCGCGTCCACAACCACATCTGTGGACCTACTGCGCCCGCCTCGTCGGCCGCGTGATGCGTTCCTCTGCCTTATGACAAGGAGGCCCAGCGGAGCAGGCAGCTGGCTTGCAGGCAGAAAGGATCCATTTATTCCGTGCTAAACACCTCCCGTGTATACAAAACAACGTGCCTTCCTCTCACGAAAAGCGTCCCCACAACAGCGTCAATAGACATAACGTCGACGTACCGGAAGGCCCCTCCCAAGCTCAAAAAGCACTCCGTCTCTCGCCGCTTTTCAGGCAAGCCAAACGTGCCGCTTCGGTCAACCGCTGACTTCACACACTGCAGAAGCGCGTACGCCTGGGGCTTCCCATCGATGAGGACGACAGCGTAGTGGTGCACGGCTCCATAAACGTTGACGGGAACGCGGACTGCACCTCGCCCCCGCCCTGCAGCGCGCCTGACGTAAGAGCTTACTCGGACAAGATAGTCCCGCCGACTGTCGCCATCTTCAACAGCAGCCGGCACAGTGCCAGCAATTTGGCCATTTGCCAATCGCAGGCGGAAGTACTTCTTGGCAACTATTTCGTCAGGAATTGATGCCGCCCCTTCCATCGCGAGAACCGCCTTCATCCTCGACAGCTCTGCGCCAACCAAATCAGCTGACTTGCGCTGGGGCGGGAGAAGATCCACTCTCGGATTATACGAAAGTGAAAACGTGCCGCCCGGGTCCCTGTCTTCTCGTGAAACAGGTTTTCCAGTCGCCTCAGCCCACTTGTCCGTCGCGTGGGTTTCCCCAAAATTCGTCACCAGCTCAGCATAGTACTTGGCCGATACCGCATTGGTAAGAGCTGCGTGCGGGAACCGGCGAGAGCGGAAGAGCCGCGTGAGGGTGCCTATGAGACGCTCGGCCGGGAACTGCCAGTAGGACCATGCGGGGCCGCAGGAACGCAGATTGGCGGTCACGTCCAACAGCGCGACGATGGTGGGCCGACACAGCCGCAGCCACTCCACTTTCCCAGCAAACACATGCGTGTAGTAGCCGTGGCAAAACTTTTTGAGGTGCTTGTCGACCTTCTTGAGCTCGTCCTCTGTCACGGATCCCGGCTTGCAAAGTAGTCGGCCGGCGTGGCAAAGTTCCATAATCATTTTGAAGACGTTTTCAGGAATTCTATCGGCCAAAACAACTTCACCTGTGCAGAGCAGGAAGTACATCCAATCGACGGCCTTGTACGAGCCCGAATGCTTGTCGATATCGCGCAGGGCCCGTGCTTGACACAGAGGAACGGTTCGTCGACCCGCCCGGATTTCTCTGCCAATAGCTTCGCAGCTGGCCTTCGGGATGAGGCAGGGTTGGTCGTCACCCAGCTTCTCGTTCTCGCCAGAAAACAGTTCCCATAGCCGACGCACAACGTTGCACAGAAACAGATGCATGGGGTCGTAAGGGAGCAGATCTGGGCCAATTTCCCACATGTACTTGAGCCCGGGGTAGCGTGCCTTGTCCGCTGGACTCGGGGCGAAGAACAGAGAGTACCCCTTGAACCTTTCTCTCTGCGCTAGAGCACGCACAGCCGACTGGCTCCGTCCCGCTCGGCGGGCATTCTCCACCCTCGCAACACTGTCGGCCACGCTAGCCGCGGTGCGCCTGGGCGTAGCGTCGCCTTGAACGTCAAATCGGCGGCGCTTGGACGGAGGGGGGTTGCTGGGGTTGTACGGTGGCTGGTAGGGTGGGTACCAGAAGCGGTTATGCGCGCGGACCCCGGCAAAGTCCCTAAACCTGCCGGGACGCTCGCCGTTAGTTCCGACAGCGTTGAGCAGCTTATAGCCAGCGGGCATGTCCGTCGTAAATTGGACGACGAACGCAAACATGACCTGGGGCTCCGAGTAGCCGGCGACCTCCACACCACTCACGCCTACAGCGAGGGCGTCCAGCTCGTTGGCGATCGGATGAAGAAACGACTTCATGTCCGCAGGTTGTGCCGGGCCTGGCGTAATTCGAACGATGACTTGCGAAACAATTCGAACCCTGGAGCTAGGATCAAGGTTCAAAATCGTCGCGATAATCGGCCATCCTTCGAATCCGCGCTGTTTCCAAGCTTGAAAACCGTCCGTTGAAATGCTCAGAGCGACGGAAGTGTTGGAGGAGAAATAACCCTGTGCAACGAGCTTTCGAAACACTGCCCCGTCGAACCAGTCACGTAGATCCGTGGGTGGGCCTGCTGCAGCGGCCTCGCGCGCCTCTTTCATGGCGTTGACCATGCTCGGCCCAATGTGCGCATCAGCCAACATCATTTTCAGCCATGGTAGAAGCGGCCAATAGGTAGCTTGTTTGGAAGGCTGTCCGTTTGCGCGGTACCGTGCAGCCTTGCACACGTCGCACGCAGAGAAGGCATCACGGTCGGCGGTGAACGCAACACAGCCGTTCCTGCAACAGTCGACCATCTTGGTGTGCAAGTCGACACTGGACTTCACCATAGAGTTGAGGGAGTGTGGCGTGCGACACGTCCCAGCGAAGCGACGCTGTAGTAGATAGTCCTCAGTACCCTCACGGGACCGGCAGTGCTGCACTACGAACGTGTACGCCACGAAGTCATCAACATTTTCTTCAAGAACTTGACTGGGTATACACACGCCGTTAGGTCGAACCGAGTGTAGTCCGGGAGCGGACGACGCGGGGGTAGCATCATCCGGTGGTCGCTCGTCGGCCTCGCTACTATCACTATCTTTCGTGTCAACACGGATATCCGTGCTGCTGACAGAGGGACTTGTGTCTGGCGTAGGGTTGGCGGTAGGGAGGGCGAGCGGGGCGGCAGGCATCGAAGGGCCGTCCGGCGGGGTGGCGCTTGAGGCCGCCGCAGCACGGGGGCGAGGGGGAAGACCTCTGGTGGCACGCCGGTGTCTAAACCAGGTCCTCTCTGGCACATAAGAAATGCCACCCGGCGTCCCTCCGCTGCACTTGGCGCAAGAGCACGCCCTCATGCTTGCCTGGCCAGGATGGGTCGGTTGGTTGAGGGAGGGGGGGGGGGGGGGGGGGCAGGAGGGGATGGGCGACAGCGGGGTCGGGCAATCAGGGGGGGGGGGGGGGGGCAGCCGAGTACGGGCGAGAGCGCAGCCAGGCAAGCAGGGTCTGGCAAGCAGGGGGGGGAGCGAGGGTGGGGAGGGGGGGGGGGGTGCGCGCCACGTTCTCGTGGCGGGGGTGAAGGCGCTACGATGGCTGTGATGTGCAGCAGACGAGCGCAGACCGGGTATCCCGCAGGCCATGTATATATACTCTTGGGAAAGGATCCTGCGGGCAGCCAGGCCCGCAATGGACGCCCACATCATATGACTCCATGATGGAGTCACACGACGTTTGATTGGATTGTTGGATGATTCTTGACCCTTCCGCGCCGTTCAGGAGGCCGTCCGGGATGAATGTGGACCCAGCCGGACTGTTCTGGAGGCCGCTCCAGATGGTTCTGGAAGCGCTCAATGGAAGGCCAATCAGAGCTCGCATCGGGCATGCGCAGCTGTCAGGACCGCGTGATTGCCTGGAAGGCTCCTCAGATCCCGATTCCGGGTGGCCAAGGATCAAGAATCGCGGTTTTATCGTGATTCTGTTCCCATACGGGGGTGGCAAAGGTGGGCCTGTGCCTGTTGCCGTTTGTGGGGGGGGCCGTCGCGGCGGGGGTGGAGGTGGCCCTCACCGCCTCCCCCGTGTGGTGACGGCGTTCCAGGTCAACCACGGGGAGCTGGGCACGGCGGCCGCGGTGCTCAGCGCCCTCTCCGCCGCGGGGGGGGGGGGGGTGGGCGTGCCCGACGCGCTCGGCGGCGGAGAGGAGGCGCGGGCAGGCGGGGCGTCGGAGGGGGGGGGGGGGGCCCAACGGTTACGAGGAGGGGGCGGCCGTTGCAAGCACGCGCTGTGGGGGGTGTGCGCTGCCCAGCCGCTGCCCGCCAGCGACTGTGGGCGGCGTTTTCGTGGGTGGGGGGGCATGGAGGACCCGGCAGGCGGCGAAGCCCTCGTGGGCGGCGATAGCTCGCGGCGGGCGCGGTCCTGACGTGCTCCCTTTTGTGTGCTGTTGTTGGGTGCCATCGGCTGGTTGGCTCGCCGCCCGGCTGGCCAGCAGCGGGTTACCTGTATCTGGCCATTACTGGGCTTGCCCTCCCCCGGGAGGCCCCCCGCACAGGTACGCTCGACCGGTCGGCCGACCGCAGGGCGGACCGTGACGGCGCACCCACCGGCATGTGGCTGCATTGCTCACTCCACGTGAGCGCATCGTAGAGGCGGGGACCAGCTGTTGCCGCCTCGCGCGTGGCCCCACGCGGGGTGGGGCGGGGGAGCCGCGATCGCGACCGCTGCCGCCGCGCCGGGAGCGCCGGCCGCGTACCAGGGCTTGCACCCGTGAAAGGACAACAAGCACACGCGGTAGGGGGAAGTATACGTGCAGGCGTCAGGCGCTAGCCGCCCCGTCGCCGCCACCTCCCCCGTCCCCTCGCGGGGGCGCGTTGTTCTGCCTGTCCTGGCAACGTCCACAAAAACAGAATAATACACCTCAGGACAAGGCGAACAACCATCAGACACCCACGTCATCGAGCTCCGCGCTAACAACGCGAGCTCCCCCCCCCCTCGCCCTCTCGTACCACCAAGCCCCGGCAGGCGCACCCCCCTACTTGCTGGTGATACACCGCTTGTTCATTTTGACGCAGCACCCCAACTGGGATGGCTGCCGGCTGGTGACTGCCAGCGCCATCGAGTCGCTGTACCAGTCGCAGTAGCGGGCGCAGCACCAGCGGTCGTTGATGGCCGTGTACCGGACGGGGCACAGGCCACACCGGCGGGGGGACGGGGCAAGCGTCCGCTTCTTCTCCGCCGCCTCTTTGTGCAGCCTGGCCCGCTCTTCCTTGGAGATGCTGCTCCCGCTCTGCTTGTCCCAGCGGCTCCGTTTGGTCCCCCCGCCCGCGCCACTGGCGGTGGGCGTGCTCAGGTCAACGGCGGTGCTGGAAGAGCCGCCGTCCTCCTGGTCCATCCAGGAACGCTGGCTTGTCCCGTCGAGGAGGGCAACCCTGGAGGGGAATCCCGCCGCCGGCGTTCCCGGGCACTGGCGCAGGTCGGCCACCACCTCCCTGCCGGGGATGGTCTCGGGGCTGACGGCGTTGGTGTAGGCGGGAAGCACAAAGCGGGTGCCGTCACCCGCGCCCAGCACCCCCGCCATGGGCGCGTATACGCACGCCCAGTTCTGCTGCTCCTCTGTCAACGACTCGAGGAGGCGGTCTGGAAAGCGGCAGGAGGGGAGCCCGTAGGTGCCCTCCTCGCCCAGCGCGCGCTTGTGCATCCCCGTTGCAAAGTTGGCAACGTGCCAGCCGAGGGTCTCCCAGTACGCGTCGGGGATGCACAGGTCGCCCCGCGGGCGGCCGGCGGCCTGCATCCACGACAGCGGCCGGAGGACCGAGTTGAAGTAGGCCGACGCGCAGCACGAGGCCTTGCCATTGGCAAAGGACAGGGTGCGGCCGAGCGCCTTGACCACCGCCCCCTCGGGGTAGACGGTGCAGGGGGTGGCGGCGGCGGGCTCAAACTGCTGCGGGTCCCAGACGGTCGACACGGTCGTGCTGTCCTCGTCGAGCAGCTTGTCCAACGCGTCGCGACACCCAGCCCGCGTTCCAGCCTTTGCTGGGGGCGTGCTCCGCGCTGCCACCGTCGCCGGGGCGTAGGCGGCGGCAGCCCCCGGCGGTGCCGGCCTCCCGACCGCCCCCCCCGCTGCCGGGGTGCCGACCGCCCCGGCCCTTGCTCGGAATCCGGCGGCGCCCGGCGCGCCACGAAGACCGGCGCCCCCCGCCGCTCCCACGTGCCCCGCGGCACCCGGGGCTCCCGCGGCTCCTGCCGCTCCCGGACGCCCCGGGGCTCTCGCGGCTCCTGCCCTTCCCAAACGCCCCGCGGCTCCCGCAGACCCTGCCGCTCCCGGACGCCCAGCGGCGCCCGCCGTTCCCGACCACCCGGCGACGCCCGCCGCGGCGGGCCACCCGGCAAGCCCCGCCGTCCCAAAAAACCGGACGGCCCCCGCCGCCGCCCCCAGCCGCCCGGCGGCGGCAGCCGCCCCACCACCCGGCGACCCGGCGGCGGCGGCGGCGGCGGCGGCGGCGGCGGCCGCCACGCCCGCGGCGGCGGCAGCCACCACAGAGGCGGTGAGCAGGAGCCACCACCCCGCAGGCGCGGCGGTGGTGGTGGTGGTGGTGGTGGTGGTGGTGGCGTCGCCCCGCCGCCGGCCTGCCCGCCGCCACGCCGCCATGTTCCGCCGCACCTCACACACGCACAGGGCGGCGGCCGTGGAGGATGGGGGGGGGGGGGGGGGGGAGCGCAGGTGGTGGGGGGGAAGGTGGGTGGGGTGGGTGCGGTGTGGGGTTGGGAGAGTGAGGGTGGGTGGGGAGCGATAAGGGCGGGCGGCGCGTCCAACGGAACCAACCGTGCCTGCAGGCCGCGGCGCCCCGCGGGCGGTCCACAGGGGGGGAATGGAAATAGGAGGGAGGCGGCAGGGGGGGGGAGGGGGGTGGGGGGGTGGGGCGCGGCGGTGGGCAGGTGGGCGGAGGGCGCTGCCCCGGCGCGTGGCGGCGGCCGCCCCGTCCGTGCCACCCCGCACGCTCCCGCAGGCCGCGGCGAGGCGGCGGGCGCGCCCCCTCTGTGCGTCACGGCCCCTCGCGGGGGGCACCGCCGCAGCGGCGGCAGCGGCGGCAGCAGCAGCGGCGGCAGTGCTCAGGGAGGGCCCCCCCCCCACGCACCCCTCCCCCGCCGCGGCCGCCCCGCCCCTTGACGTGCCGACGCGTCCCCCCCGCGGCCACCACCACAGCTTCCCCCCCCACCCCCCCCCCCCCCCACGACCACGACCACCACCACCACCACCACCACCACCACCCCCACCACCACCACCACCACCGCCGCTGCCGCAGCCGCTGCCGTCGCTGCCGCCGCCGCCGCCGACGCTGGTCGCAGGGCGGGCGGCCGCCGCGCCGCAGTTGCAAAGCGGGGAAGGGAGCGGCGGGGGGGCGGTGGAGACTCGTGAGGAGCGTTGTCCGTGGGAGAGGGGGAGGGGGGGGGGGAGGGGGGGGGGGGCGGCTTTTGCGCGGCCGTGCGGCGGCCCGACGACCGGGGCGCCAAAGACAAAAAAAAAAAGAGACTGTGGCGGACCGACGGGCGGGGGGGGGGCGGCGGCGGCGTCTGTCGCGGTTGGCACACGGACGTCACGGCCAGCCGACGGGGCGGGAGCTGGGTGGACAGTGGCGGGGGGAGGGACTGGGGGGCAAAGGGTCAAAGCCGCCCCCCGGTCCGCCGCCCGCTGTCGGGGGGCGGCGGCCATCGCAGACGCCACAGGGGCGTACCTCATGAGCGGCCGCGGCGCGCGCGGGGGGGGGGGCGGCCAGCGGAAGAGCGGCGGGGGGAGGAGGGAGGCGGGGAGGCGGGCGGCGTGGGCGCCGTGCCGCCGCGACGGCGGGGGCCACCCCTCGGGACGCCCCGGTGGCGCGCCCAGTGCCCCGCGGCGGGCGGGGCCACGGGCCGCGCGCACCGCCCGCGCCGCCGCTGCGGCGGGAGGCGCGCGCCCCCTCTCGCCGCCCACAGCCGCGACGCGCCCCGCGCGGGGGAACGCACCGTCGGGGGGGGCGGCGGCCGGGCACCCCCCCGGGGGCGAGCGTTTGACGCGCGTCCGCGCTTGAAGTTAGTTTGGAACTGTGTATTTCTATTCTTTGTGTGGCGGACGCACTACCGCCAAAGAGAATACACGTGGCTTTGTAAATTCTATGAAGACTACTTTATGGACGCGACCAAATTTCTCACTTTCGGACAACAGTCGACGCCCCTCGACCAACTTTTCCCAGACGCCTTTTCCCAGACGCCTTCTCCCAGACGACTATCCCGAGCCGCCTGTTCCCAAACAACTTTTTCCCAGACGCGGTGTGCATGACCAGAAGAGCCGACCGCTCCATGACCCCAGCGCGTTGCGCCGTGTCGGCGCGCGTAGTAGTGAGTGGTGGGAGCCGGTGTGGATACGGACAGAGGTGGCGGGGGTGTGGCTGCACCCGCTTCATTCTCCATCTACACAGCGCAGCCTTTCGTCACTGCCGACTTGTGGAAGAGTTTGTGGATAAATGTCACGCTAAAGGATATGAGGAAAGTGTCGAGTGCGAAACGGTTCAGGCGGGCTACTACCATGGGCGATGACTTAATTCACGGTAGATTCTGAAGTGCGCCCCATGATCGTCAAGCTACAAGCGTCTACGCCAGTGGGGCCAAGATGCAGTTAAAAAACAGCGTATTATCCGGACATTGGGCTCTAGAGGTGCTTCAGAGGTCTGATACACGCTGAAGCATCCGACAGAAAAGCGCAGAAAATACATGAAGAAGGGTGCAAGGAGCGTCTGTGGATATTGTACGTCCGCCAAAAGGTATGCATGCAGAGAATGACCTGGAACCCTCCCTCCCCCCAGAGGCCTCGCGGGCAAGGCGAAAGTTGGCTTTGGTCTGTAGCCTGCGTCGCCGTCTCGATGCAAATGAGTCGGAGCTCCAGCCTGATTATCGTCCCGTGCTCGCCTATGCACGTTAGCCTGGGAGACTATTCAAAAAAAAAGAATTGCAGAACGGTTCAATGCCCAAAGATAACGAAGAGTATCTACTCAAGATCACCCGTTCAACAAAACGGTGACATTCCCTTACATACAATCTCAAGAGCATTCATCAAAATTCTTCACATAATAGACTTGTGACGTTTCAACAAGGTGTTTTGAAGCATTCTGCCAACTGTTAGACAGTCACGAGGAACTTTTGAACAAGGATGATCGGCGCACTTTTTTGAAACGGTTCAGAGAACGACTCAGGGATTCAGAAGAATGAGAGTCTGGGAAAGTGATGACAGGAACTGCTAGGGATTCTTTGGCAAGTCTGCAATTAGCAGTTTCTGAACGCGTGCACGTATAACTTACGCTGGCATTCTCGAGAAATAACATGCCTGCGATCGGAACCCGACCACAGTGTCTTCATTTCTTGAAAATAACGTGGACATGTCTCTGAAGGCGGGCCCTGGTTGACAGCAGGGGATATGATTGCGTGCGCAGTGTTTTGTTCGTGCTGACATTGGTTGCAGTAGCGTGCGTTGTCCGAAATGGTGTGCCCGTTCGAGACGGGGACGTTTGATGGACGTGCGAGAAATGTCGTTAAATAGGCGCTGTAACGACGGGTCTGGGTGGTATAGACTTACATGACTCTTGCATGACCAAAGTGCGTCGAAGACAACAAGTGCACCATTAGAAATTGCATACGAATCCGAAGTCTGTACATTGTCACACAGATTGTGATACCGGATCAAGTCGACTGCCCACCGCTCATCGATGGGATCCGGATACAGCCGTGGGGGAACGTGCCGCCCTGTGGCATACTGCGTCCAACCGGTTGTGATCAGTATGGAATGGCTGACATCGCTTAATCACATTTCGCGCCCTACAGAGAGCTCACTTACTCTCACTCACTGCGGAAGGCCTCCTTGACGCCATCGTGCTCCCTCCCTGCAAGAACAGAGAAAACCATAGACGAAAAATAAAAGCATGAAGTGAGGAAGCATAGAGCGCTGATGCGGCTTTGCCCGTGATGTTTCCTGCTGTTGGTCTCACCTGGGATGCTTGTTTGCTCGTGTTTTCCGCTCTTTCCCCTCGCTCCGGGGGGCATTCAGCAATGAGAACACTTTTCTTTGGGTGCGCTGGAGATGCGTGGAGACTTGCTTCGCCATGCACACGTTCTCCATTTCTCGAAGTGTGGGCGGCAAAGCCGTGGAACCAACCATCCAGGGTTGCCCTCTTCTGTGCCTCACACCTTTCAGTAGCACGCGAAACTTTCGGGGCGAGTAACCCGAAATGGCCGCTTGAGCAGTACGAGGTGCAAGTACTCGCTAACTACAAAGAGGGTACGAACTACTCTCTGAACAGCCCTGAGAACTGAAGCCAGAATGCTCCTGAGAACATTCATGAAGTTCTTCCTGGATAGTGTCGGCGACAGAAGTGCGTCAGTTCCACCACAACACAGAGCAAGAAAGTTGGAGCACGACAGAAGAAGCATTCAAGCAGTCTTTTGGACCCAGTTCCTTGGATCGGCAGGAATTCTTTTCGCGCTTCCTGCAACGTCAGATGTATCAAAACTGCTTTTGGCCTTCCAGAAATGCGTCATGATAATTTATAAGAAAAAGCATAGTACTTTGTGTCAATGAAAGCGCTCATGATTGCTCCCGTATGTGCTTAGAATCGTGCTGATGGCAATCCCAGGATCGCCCTTCTGCTTTGTCATAGAGTATTCCCAGGTACAGAGAGCGCTGTGAATCCCTTCGCCTGCTGTCAGAAAAGTAGTCTGGTACTATAGACGGAACTTTCTGGGTGTTTCCCAATCGGACGTGCATGCCCGCAAGACCACTGGACGACCGATACAGGGGCATGATCCAATGACCAATGGGGAGAGCGATCAGATCCAGGCATGGTCCGCTACACCTGCACTTGCCTTGGCCTTTCACAGGACAACGACTCGAACGCGAACTCGATCTTTTTTTGATGTGCGTCGGCGACGCGCCCACGAGCATGGATACGTTCCTGCGAACGTGCCAAAAGGGCAGACTTCCGTTTCTTCGTGGCAATGGTCTCTCCTGGTGTCTATGTGTATCTCCTCGAGGCGCTCTTGTGCGCGTTTCGCAGCGATTTCATTGGTCGAGGAGATAGCTTTTTTGACCGACAAGACCGCCCTGGCCGCTGAGATTAATGCAGCTGCGATACAGGCACATGGACTAAGAGGCAACCTGCCTTGCAAAAACTCTTTTCCAAAAACCAAGAAATTGTCACGCACCTCTTGCCCGGCAGGCAATGGCCGTTGCCCAGTGGTACATTTTGACCTCATTTGCCAGGGAAAACTCCCTCACGCTTCTAATAAATCATGCTTGAGGGAGTTTAAATGATTTTCATGGTTGCGTTTTGCCGAGAAGAAGTGAAGTGCTTTCTGCATTGTCAATTGCCCCCTCCGAGATACAGGGAGTTTTTACGCACCTCTAGCCTCGCAGTGAATGGCGCGAGGCAGTTCGGGCTCTTGGCACCCCATATGCCATATTGAACTCTCGCGCGCTTCGAAAGTACTTTGTATTTTGGCTTCGAGAGCTGCTGCTTAATAATTGGAACAGCCATGCCCTACTCACTTATAGAACGCTCAAAAGCAGCATTTGCACTTGCCATCAGGGTGAGGAGTGTGGCGTCCCAGCGCCGATCTGTCGAGTTTGTGTACCTCTATGCTCCCACACCCGCATTGACTCCTTCCCTTCATGCCCGTTTGACAGTGTTTCACTGGCCCAACCATGTGTATATAACGCTCTTGAGATTGAGCGTAGGCATCACCCAAAAGGTAGAACAAGTAGCAGTGCATGAATTCCATTCTGACGACCAGCGGTTAGTGTCACAGAAAAGAGGCTCGAGGAGTCGTACTTGACTCTGTCGGTTGTTCACCTATGCAATCTGATGAAACTGCATCGAAAAAAAAAAAGTTATACACCGACGTCGGAGACCTTCAGCAAATAGGGCGGAGCCCACGACCGTTCCTGAGTTGCGATTGCGCTCGCGCCAGGCTGGTCAATCGAATCTTGCGTTTCGGTTGGTGTTTTCACCCTGATGAATGGCGTGATATTGAAACTTGGAAGCTTCGTGGAATGCAGACGTTCCGGGCTGGCAGGGAGGACATCTCCACCGGGTTTCTGATGAGGTTAATAGGCAACGCTGAGTGCGCCACTGACTTTTCGTAAGAGTGACTTGAGCAGGTGCTGCTCTTGTGATGCATGTTTTGAGGACCTACATAGCGGAGCATGATGCCTGTGCTTCGCAAAGAAATTAAAACAGCGTTCAGGAAGAAGATGCGGATATTGTTGTAGGTTCTTCTGTGCAGGTAGGGATTGACAATCCTGCTGTCAAAATACTCTTTAGGACTCTGCGAGCTGCCAGTGGGGGAAGAAGTGGCGGCAAGTTTTAGTTACAGACGCGGAGAGCTTTCCTTGTCCCGCCTTGGTTGCCCGTGGTGTGCTCGAACGTCTCTCCGTTTTAGAGCCGGCGGAGTCGGTCGTGCCGTGGGCAGGTATTTGCTAACGCGGCCGCACAGACTTGGTTCTGATGGAAGTGTAAGGGTGCCTGAACGCGCTCTTCTGCCAGGAACAACTACTCTAGGAGGCGTTCCACCACACGGTCGCGGATTTGGGGTCTAACAACAACGCGCTGCTGTGCGAGGAACTGGCGCCGCCCCACCACGCCAAGAGTACCCGGGCGGCACAGAGAGGGCTGGGCTTCGATGTACTGCCGTGGGCTAGCCAGAGCACTGAATTAAGCCCGACTGAGAACGTTTAGGCGGAGCCGGAGCGGCGCCGACGCGGGCGCCCTTCGAAGGACCTGCCCGACTCCATGGTAGCAGAGCCAACGTCCGATCCACTCCTGGCCAACGAATAACTTGAAAAAGCCGAGCGTAGACGAGCATCGACCGGACCGTCTCAACTGCACTAGATCCCTGCCTGCCAGGATCAAGAAATCCTGGAACTGCTCTCAACTGAACATGAAATATACTACTTGTTTGGCGATGCCGGTGAAGATTGGTTTTGTAGCTCAGTGGTAGAGTGCTCGCTTAGCATCATTGTGCAGGTCTGCGAGAGGTCCGGGGATCGATAGCACCAGCTGACCCCCGCTGATCCATTTCTTTTCGTCTACGTCATCAAACACGGATGGATGTCCACAAGGTGCAGCCCGCTATTGTGCGTCCCGTGAAAAGTGGTCGTGCACGGGTCGTGCACAGTGGGTTAGATTGGTCCAGTGGCCTATTGCAGTTTTCCGAATTTTGTCCCATGTGGACAAGAGCAAGAGCAAGTGTACAAGAGCAAGGGCCAATCGCATGCTGGCAGCAGAGAGCTTACCAATGGCGTGCTACTACACGTCTGTCGGAAGAACCTGATGATTGGCTATGGCCACAACTGCTCTTGCAACGAACGCTGGTTGGTCGAAGCACTCTTGTTTTTTCATCGGATCTCGCCGGTTGGCCCTTTATCTCAGGTCATCTGTGTCAAGAACAGTGCGAAGCGCTCAGCCAGTGCTTGTTCTGCCCTCGAAGTGGTCAGAAATCCCGAGAGAATCACCGATCACACTGTTCGTACAACAACGGACCCTCATGCAGAGCAGTCATTGGCCAGAGAGGCAGCATCAGAGCCATATCATTGGTCAAACACAGATTGCTTTTGCTCTTGTCCACATGGGACAAAATTGGGAGAACTGCAATATATTTGACATGATCACGACACGCGCCCGTCCACTTCGTACGGGACGCACTATGGAGCACATCTATCGGAGCACCAAACGCCATATATGTGGCGTCGGGCACGTCTATCGGGCAAGCTAAATGCCTCTTCTGACCCCCATCCGCCATCTGCGTCGCCATGCTTGCGCGATATGGCGATGGAATTGGCGGCCGCCATTTCCATCTGTATATCGCCCGACCAATCAGAAGAGGTCATTCGGGCACTGTTCACCACAAGTTTAAAGCTCTCGGCGCTTGACAGAGCCTCAGTGCACTGCAGTCCTGGAGATTGCTGTATTTTCTCTACCCTCACGTTAGCGTTGGTGTGCTTGTTTCGCTTGCTATGGCCCAAGTTGTCTTCTTTCCTTTGCGACGGGGAGGGTGGGAAGGAAATCCCACAGGAAGTGCCAGTGCGGAAGGAGGGGAGGGAGTGCGCCCCGTACAGAGCGTCATATGGAAGATGGGTCAGCACAACCAGCACGGGAACAGCTCACCGTCGGGGAGCCGGCCTGCCCGCGAGCCAGTGCTGCAAGGCGTTGGAGAGGCCAAGCCGCATGAATTTAGTGAGCATGTCAATCCAAAAGTGGACTTTTACGTATGGCTTGGCGGTCAAGCGATCGAGATGCTCTGCGCATTCGCTGTACAGAATGGCGGAGGGGGGCGGAATTTGGCGGACCGATAGAGGTGCTCTTAGTACTTGCCTTTACCGGGGTCAGCACACAAGTGTTGTAGGCCAGCAACTAAGAGCTTTTTTGCTTTTAACGTAACGTACGAGGCGGCTCGCCGATTGCTGTCCGGCCTATTGGCTCCCTTTCGAACGTCCGGGCGATCAAGATCTGTGGTCTTTGCCCTCACGGTAACAGCCTTTGCTTAACGCTCTTGCTGTACCTATATCGGTCCTTTTTTCTCTTAATTTGCCAACTATATTTCCTGGAACTCTGCCCCTTCCCAGTACCATGTACTGCCATGTGCGTACCCACAGATGACCAAAAAACGTACCGACGAGTATACAAGGATCATGTGGGTTCTTGTCCTTCTGGTTGTCTTGTGGCTAATTAGCAAAAAAAGAAAGCAGAAGGTGACCTTGAGACTCTAGCGGAAAGCCCTAGAGTGCGGTCCACTGCGTTCCAACACCTTTGCTGGAATAACCCGGGCTTGTGGCCAAGAAATCCCATCTGAGGGCCCCTATGCGCCGTGGAGGCGCTGTTGAGGGCACCACTGCTGCAAAAGTCGTAAGAGTGACTTGAGCATGTGCTTGATTTCTTAGGCATGTTTCATGCAGACGGAAAAGCTCGGGGTACTGCCACGTGTCGGCGCAGTACCGGTTGACGCCAATGGGTAGGTCCTCTTGAACACGACTGAGTGCTGCGACGCGTACGCCGACGCCGCCTGCAGCTGCCCGTGCAGATGGAACTGGGTGAAGAGAGCAAGACCAATGTGGTCAAAATGAAAGGCGTCAAGGGCCGCCAGCGCCTCCATCTCGCCAGGCGTCATTGACGACCGGGCGCCCCAGCCGTCAAACTCGCATGATCCGATGATGTGCATTAGGAATTGTGGCAGAACTGGCCCCCACGCAGGGGGCAGGGCGCGCCACACGGGGTCGGGGGACAGCTGGTCTGACCCGTTTCTCCCTTTGCATTTGATCTCGAATTTCCCGAAGTCACGGATACTTTGCTTGATAGTAAATCCAGCATGGATTTAAGGGTTTTATGCATTTTTATCGTCTTGAATTCTCTTGTGGCCCGGTAGGCAGCTGCTGGGGTGGAAGATTCTGAGTGGCGAGATTCTGAGAGGACCCTGATGGGATAAGGGGAGGGACAGCGGGGCTTGGTCTCGCTTGCCCGTCCCGACCAAGAGACTGTTGGCCCACACACCACCTTCTTGTTTCGCCGTGGGGGGATTGCCCCACAACAGAGATAGCGTGTGTGCAACTTGCACTTCTTCCGGTTCCCCCGACACGGGAGGCAGCCCTTGTGCACCGCCCCAACTTGAGTGCTGTGTGCGCCACTGGTTTTAGCCACAGGAGTCGAAAGAGCACGTACGGCACGGCCCAGCCCTGGTTGGCAACAAACCAGTCGAGGAAGATGCGCGACTGGAGCACCTCCTCCTTCTCTTGCGCATAAATGCGGCGCAGGAAGCGCATCTTGACCGACATCATGTCTACGTAGTCAATCTAGGGAAGGGCATTGAAGCGTGCCGCCTCTGCCTCATGCTCAGCCGCCAGATCACCCTGAAGGTCGATAACTGACGGAAGGAGGATGTACTGGGGATGCAACGCAAAGTTGCTGACCGCCGAATACGGATACGATTCCCGGTAGTCCCCGTACGCCGTGGTGTCGTTCACCGGGAGCAGTTGCAGAATCTGCCAGCCCGACGCCACACAAACGTGTGGCAAAAACCACTTGCACACACGACACCCAAGTTGGGGCGGTGTACAAGGGCTGCCTCCCGTGTCGGGGGAACCGGAAGAAGTGCAAGTCGCACACACTCTGTCCCTGTTGTGGGGCAAACCCCCCACTGACAAACAAGAGGATGGTGTGTGGTCCAACAGTTTCTTGGTCGGGACGGGGACGCAGGGCCAAGCCCCGCTGTCCCTCCCCTTATCCCCCCAGGGTCCACTCAGAATCTCGCCACTCAGAATCTCCCACCCCAGCACCTGCCCACCGGGCCACACGAAAGTTCAAGACGATAAATGCAGAAAACCCTCAAATCCAAGTTGGATTTACTACTAAGCTAACTATCCCAAACTTAGGGAATATGGACCCAAATGCAGGGGGAGGAACGGGTCAGGCTAGTGGCCTGCCGCCCCTTGCATGGCACGTGTTGCCCCCCTACCTGGGGGTCAATACTGCCACACTCCCCTCTCCTCAGTTCCGACCGACCCGGTCGGCCCTGTGAGGGGGTGCGTAAATGCACGTCTCGGCGTTTGGGGCGCGACTTGCTGTCCCCCCCTTGAGTACGTAACGCGGATGTGGAGGCGGTCACGTTGACCGCCCCTCTCCTCAAGCTTGCCCACTCGGCAGCTTGCTCTCCCCGGTTCTCACTTCACCATCCCACCACCTCCCCTTCACCTTCCACTGGGCCGCCCCACGCTGGGGAGGCCACCCATCTTCCCACGATCCGAGTCCCCCTCAACTCGAGGCGGGTCTCGTGCCGCTGTAGCCAGGGCGTCCCTCCCCAACTTGGGGAGAGCCATGGCGACCCCGGGGGTGGAGACGGACTCTCTCGACGAACGTATGGAGGACACCTCCTACGGTGCAGCGCCCGCCGGGACTTCCGGCGGGGGCTCCGCGATCGCTCCGGGGGATGGGACTCCCGCGTCACCCGGCTTTGGGTTGACGGCGGGATCTCCCCCGGAGGCGGGGCAAGTTGTCCCGCGTGAGGCCTCGGGGTGGTGGTTTTACCCCGCTTGGCCTCTATATGAGGAGGGGTTGACTGTTCTTCGCTGTGGCCGGCTTGGCGCAGCGATGGGTCGGGTATGGGACCGCCTACGGGAGAAGTATCCCCGTAGGGTCGGGTTCCCTGCCGGCTTCAGGACGGACCAGTTTGCCTTCCTGGACGACGAGGAGGTCGAAGACGTACAGCGGGCCAAGGCCATGGTGGACCGCGGGGGAACTATCCCGGATCCCGGCGACTTGCTGACCTTTACTTGGGACGCGGTGGCAACTCGCCCCCCGTACCTTCACGAGGCCGATCCGCACACTCATCACTTTGATGTGCGGATGGAGAAGGACTTCCGGCGAGGTCCCTACTTGGTGACCTCGGCTCAACTTGAGTTTCCTCAGCAGTCTGCTGCCAGTAAGGAGCAGTACTATACGAAGAAGCCCGAGTGGTGGCCTCAAGTTGAGGTCCCCTACGGGTTCCCGGCGTTGCTGCCACGGTTGCTTGACCACTTCGGCTCCGTCATGTTGACGGCTGGCCCTGATCACCTGGTGTGGGCCATGTTGGCCACCCAGAGGCTCCTCGAGGTCATTTCGACCTGGGTGTCTTGTGTTCAGCGGCGGGGGATGCTCTGGCATCTCCCCCTCCGGCTTATCCAAGGTTTGGAACAGCTCACCCCTCAGCTAGTTGCTGAGGGGTGCTCATCAGGACAACTCACTCTACTTGAGGAGATGCTCCGCCTCCACAAGTTTATCGAGTGGGAGAGCATTGAGCACAAGTTGCGCCGCCCCACTCGTGGGCCCAAGGACGATGGCGCACTTCGCCAGTTCGTGTGGGTCGCTCGTGAACTTCACGACGGCCGTGTGGTCCTACGAGAGGGGTTGGGCATCGGGGACTACCCGTATGCCCCGGGAGTGGATCGCCACACTGCGCCACCCCCGGACAAGCCCATAGTTATGGCCGTACCCTCATATGATGACCATATGACTCAACCCACTGCGGGGGCCCCAAGTCGGGGTCGCAGTTACACCCGGGTCCGCCACCTCGGCGTGCCCCTCCGCTTCCTCCTGTCCCCTACCAGCCGCACGGGGACATCCCGATTAGCGTGGCCGTTGAGTCGTCCACCCTGGTGTCCCCCAACTTGGGGGCCACCCTCCTGACGGTATACCCCAGGTTGGTGTTACCGCCCACGCCTCTAACCTCAGAGATGATGATCACCACGTTGGTGCGCACCATTTCCAGGTTGGCCGCGTCGACCGCAACCCTTCAGAGTTCCGAGACTCCTCAACTTGAGGAGCGCGTTCGTACTGCAGTGGCGACCGCGAATTGCGAGTCGGTGGCGGAGTTTATGACGGCCGAGTTGGCTCGCATTGGGGCTATTATGCCCCAGCCAGCCCCAATTGGGCGTGGCAAACGCCGCGCGAGCCGGGCATACTCGCCTCCTCGCCGTCGTCGCCGACACTCGCGGCGCTCTCCCTCCGTGTCGGAAGACGAGTTGTCTTACTCCGTCTCGGAGTCCTCGACTCCGTCAGAGTCGGAGTCGGTCCGGCGTCTGCGTCGCCAACTTGCGCGCAAGACTAAACAGAAGGGCAGCCGCGGTCGTCGCCACTTGCGCGACCGTGAGGGGCCCGGCGGTTCCGACTTGGAGCCGCCGGCCCCGCCGACTGGTGGGGAGCGTTATCGCCGTGGGTCTCGCCGCTCGCCTCCACGTGAGGGCGAGGGCCGTGGAGTTGGAGAGTCTAGCATGCATGCCTAGTTGGCAGCTGCCTTTGTTGTGAGAGTGTGAGGGTTAGGGCTGTAGTTAAAAGCCACTCTGCGTACCACTTCGACTTGAAGCACTCTCTTGGCACTGTTGCTCGGCCTTCCCTCACGTTGAGGGAGGGCTGTTAGGGTCTACCTCATTCCGGGCGCAGTACGCCCGGACCTTCTCAGCGGGAAGGCCCTCCACATACTCCCACGTATCATCCTTGGCTTTGTAGCCAAACCAACGCACCCTCAACATGAGGCGGTCAGTGTCTTCATCCCATCCATGGTCGAAGAACTTATCGAACACGTACTCCTGCGGGCCCTGTTTGGCCGCAGGCAGTGAGGGGAGGCGCCACGCTTCCAAAGCACGCGCCCAAGCTGGGTCGCCTGCAGGCGGTGGTGCAACTTTGACCACGTCCTGTCCGTTCACTGTGCGGACCCCATCGTCACTTTCGATGGTGAAGCGCCGCCCATCAGTACGAAGGACCTGGTACGGCCCCTTCGTCTGGAATACTAACTTACCCCCAGTTGGGGTGTGTGAGTGTACCACCACCCAGTCACCCTGCTCGGGGACATGCTTAGCATTGCGCACCTTTTTGTCAAAGGTACGCTTGTAGCGCTTTTGTGCTTTGTCCATCTCAGCCCTGACTTTAGGGATGAGGTGTTCAAGCCTAGCAGCGAGCTCCGCCTTACTCTCAGTAGGAGTAGGCGTACTGCCACCATCCTCCCTAGTTGGGAGCGACCGCCGCACAGCAATAGACCGCACGCGACGGGGGGTCACAAAAGCGAGGGGTACTTCCCCGGTAGATGAGTGAACCTGCGAATTGTAGGCAGTAGTAAGAATAGAAATGTATTGGTCCCACGTCTTCACGTGCTCACTCACACAGTGGCGCAGCTGCCTAACAATAGTTTTGTTGAAGCGCTCCACCTGCCCATTAGTTTGTGGGTGGTAGGGGGTGGCATAGTTTGCCTTAACCCCCAACATATCCAGCACTCCCTGAAACAGTACAGACGCAAATTGCGGTCCATTGTCCGATAGTGTACTATCCGGGATGCCATACGCGGCAACCCAGTGATCTAGGAAGGCTGACACGACCGACATGGCCGTGATCTCTGCCAGTGGGATCGCTCGCGTAAGTTTCGTGAAGCGGTCACAGATGACCAGGAGGTACTGGTTGCCCTCCTCGGTCACTGGCAGTGGCCCAAGGATATCCATCGCCAACGCGGCGAAGGGCTCCTTGACCGGGAACAATAGCATAGCCGTAGTAGGCCGCCGTTCCATCAGACGGTTCTGTGCACAACTTGTGCAGGCAGCCACCCAACTGTAGATGTCCACCACCATGGACGGCCAGTAGTACCTGGTCCTCAGGGTCTGGTACAGTTTACTAGACCCCAGATGTCCACCTGTGGGAGCGTTATGCTCCCTCTCAAGGATACTGTCCTTGAGGGATGCGGGGACGACAAGTTGTTCGGTCCCCTGGAATACCCCCCTCCTCATGAGGAGGCCATCGTCTCCCAGAAAGAACCGCGTCTCCGCCACTGTATCCAGTGTATCCCTTTGTGACTTGCAGAAGGGATCCTCGGCCTGGGCCTTCACCACCTCGTCCAGGGACAGGGGCAAGTACTTCTTGTTCCCTGGCGCCTCGGGGTTCAACGCCTGACCCGAGCGCGTGACTACCCCCACGATGGGGATGTCCTCATCGACTGGGTTAGCGTCCAGCCCCTCGGTAGGTACCCGAGAGAGGCCGTCGGCAAGGGCATGTTGCCTGCCAGGTCGGTACTCAATATCAAAGTTGAAGGGTGCCAGTCGAACCCTCCACCGGTTGAGACGAGTGTTCGTACAATCCGTCTTAAAGATGAACTGCAACGCGCGGTGGTCACAGCGGATGAGGAACTTCTCACCCTCCAGGTAGTGACGAAGTGACGTCACCGCCCACACCACTGCGAGTCCTTCCAACTCGGTGACTCCGTAGTTCTTCTCGGCCGAGTTCAGCCCCTTACTAAAGTATCCCACCGGCAAGTACTCCTTGTCCGGCTGCTGCTGAAGCAACACACAACCAAGTTGGTCGTAGCTAGCGTCCACATCCAGGATGTAGTGGCCTTCCAACTTGGGAATAGCCAGGATAGGGGGCTTCAGCAGAAGGTCCCGAAGAGTCTCAAAGGATTCCTGCTCCACCCGACTTGGGGGAGGCAGGTTCTTCGGTAGCGTTGAGCTCACTAGCTCATTCAACGGCTTCGCCACCTTGGCGAAGCCCTTGGTGAAACGTCGGTACACGCTACACATCCCGAGGAAGCTCCTCATCTGGGTCTGGGTCCGGGGGTACTGAGACTTACGGATGGCCCTCAAGTTTTTCTCGTTGACACTGAGACGCCCCGGACGGACAACATGTCCCAAGTATTCCACCTCTTGAGTGAAGAGGTGGCACTTACTCTCCTTCAGTGACACACCGGCGTCAGCAAGTAGCTTGAACACCTGGCCAAGATGGCCAATGTGTTCCTCCGGACTTCGGGAGAACACAATGATATCGTCTAGGTACACGAGACAGATCTGCCACCATACTCCGGCCAGAATCATGTCCATAGCGCGCTGGAAAGTTGCCGGCGCGTTACACAGGCCAAACGGTAGACGCTTGCACTGGTAGGTACCACAGTGACAGGTAAAGGTAGTTTTATGCCTGTCTTCCGGGGCAATGGGAATTTGCCAGTACCCCGCGTTACATTCCAGGGTAGAGAACACGTTCGCCTCCCCCAGAGAGTCCAGACAGTTATCCATCCTAGGTAGGGGATAACTGTCCTTCACCGTGCTCTCGTTGAGCTTACGGTAGTCGATACAGAACCGGGGGGTCCCATCAACTTTGGGGACGATAACCACCGGACTCGCCCACTCGGCGTTGCTGGCCTCGATCACATCGAGGGCCTCCATGCGAGCAACTTGCTCCTTAACGAGGGCCCTTGAACGGGGTCCTCCCCTATACGGTTGTTGGCGTATAGGGGGTGCACCGGGCTTCAACTCGATCCGGTGTTGGGTGGCTCTCATGAGTCCCAATTGGCCATCCCACAACTTGTGATATTGGTCCAAGAGGCGTTCAACTTGAACCCTCAACCTGGGTGGGACACCCTCCATGTTCACATGGGGCCGAGGAGAGGCGGCCGACTTGGCTTGATGCTTCTCCTTTCCGGACTTCGGGTCGCTACTTGCGCCCGCGTTGAGGGTGACCGCTACTACCGGTCCCTCGTGTTGGTCGATATAGCCGAACTTGGCTCCCGACTTGAAGTACTGGGGCGACGAGCTCAGGTTCATCACCTGGATCCTCCACGGGACTCCGGCTTTGGAGTCCATCGTGCCATGGGCAACATGCACTTGGTGCTTGCGAGCAGGACGGGGGTAAGGGTGCACCAACCCGTTCCCCGTATAATCAGTTACAACGTCAACGTGCGCCACCGAGTTGGGGGGCAACGTGACTTTACGGGCTAAACGCAGGGTAGCAGTAAACCCTTCCCTCACAGAGCAAACAGGCTTCGACTGTGAGACTGTCACAGGAGCCACAGACTTTCCCTTGCCAAGGATGGGGATAGTCTCCCCATTCATCAACTTGACCCAGTACTCAGGGCCACAAATCAAAGGCACTTGTGTTACGACATAAGGGGTACCCAGAAGCAGGGGTACCGATATATTCTCAACTGCACCATAGGTCACGTCGACCTCATGGGTCCCCAACCTAGTTGGTAGGGTCACGGCACCAACAATGGGAAGTACCCCACCATTGATATCAATCAGATGGTCAGCTTTAGACTTCCAGCGTTGGAGCTTCATCTCCTTTGGTAATAGCGACTTGCGTATCAAGGAGGCTCCTGACCCGGTATCAAGTACGATACGAGCACAACAGGCGCGGCCGGGGGCAATTTGCACCCGTCCAGCCACCTGGAAGTTCTCACCTGTCAGCACCGCGATGACCCGACGTGGGTTTACGTTCTTGGGGAGTCCTACCCGAGGTGGGCGGACTCCCTTAGGTCGCCGCAGTATCCGGCACGGTTGGTTCGTCCTCTTGGCCCCCTTGGCCGAGGCTGCCGTTGTGAGCTTCGGACGACCAGCTCCAACGGTCATTCGTTTCCCGCCGACTTGGCGTCCGAATCTGAGGACGAAGGGGAAGACGACGAGTCCGAGGACGACGTGTCCGCCCCCTTCGCCGAGGGTGTGGCGACCGCCACCACCGGTCGAGACCCACCCTCCCGGCGTGAACGTACTTCGTTCGTAGCCGACTTCTTACTCGCATTCCTAACAAGTTGTTGGATGCGTTTACTCAACTTGGGGCAATCATATGCCCAGTGTCCATCGGAGTTGCAGTTCCAACACCGATTGTCAGTTCCCGGAGGGGTCCTCCCAACTGGGGAAGACGAAGAGATACCCTGGGAAGTTCCCACGGCAGCTACCACCCTCTCCTTGCGGATTCGGCGTGCCTCTCTCATCTCTCTGGCCTGGCGCGCCTCCTCCCGTTCCTTGGCCAACTCGGCTTGACGCTCCTGGCGTTGTTCCTCCCGCAACTTGCGGTAGGCCTCGCCTCTGCGGTAGGCGAACCTAGCCAACTCGGCCAGGGTCGCCCGGGCAGTGTTATGCTCCCGGGTCTCCATCCGGACTGACCAATGGAGTCCCTCCACAAACCGACTCTTCACCACAGCTTGTGGATGAAGAAACCCACAAAGATTGTTGAGCTTACCGACTCGCTCCGCAAAGGACAACTCGTCCTCCGCCTCTTCCTGATGGGCTTGCGTAAACTCCTCGACTTGAGAAGCCAACGCCGCTTCATCAACCATGGCCCTCAACAACCAGTTGACGAGCTCCAAATAGGACGTCACCTCCCCAGCGCCTCCACTTGAGGAGCTGGGCATGACGGACATAAGTTCTGTCCGCAGGTCTCCCCTCGTAAACTCCTGTAGCATGTAAGAAGCCATGCCCTCACTTATGGGATTGTCGTCACAGGCTTTTGTGAAACGACGTAGGAACTCAAAGACACGGAGGGGGGGAGTTCCATCCCACTCCGCTTTGTGCCCAAAAGAGTGAAGTGCATTCTTCTTGGCACGGCCCATGGCTCGGGCCTGGTCAGGACCATACGCCACCGACTTGTTGTGGAGGGCGTAGGTCTCACAATCAAAGATCCTCTGGTAGACCGGGTTGGCAACCTGGATCTTGGGCGGCACCTCACGTTGAGGGAACAGCCGCTGTGGCACTGGGGTAAGTTCACCCTCAGTGCCTGTAGTCCGGCGCGGCGCGCTTGGTGTAGCCGCCGGCGTTACCGGGGGGAACTCCCCCATGAAGGGCGTACGCCCCACCGAGTATGGTGTGGCTCCCTCGTTGGGAGTCACAGGTGTCTCCCCCTGTTCGGGGCGACCAGAGGTAAGCGTCAGGAGGGATTCCCCCTGCGCCTGCGGGCTCGAAAGCCCCGATCCGGTCTGGACATTAAGGCCATCTGGCAAACTCGCCACAATCTGATTCAGAATAGTATTCGTCATCGTGACCACCAGGTCCGGCAAAGTCTGCCGCAACACATTGGTCGCCTCCCGACGGACAGTTTCCGCGAGGAGTGGATTGACGACTCCAGTTGAGTCTCGGTCCGCCTCCGGGAGTCCACCTGAGGGGTAACCACGTTCCTCAGGGGTCTCAACCGGGGGCATGGGCGCGAGCCCATCGCCGACCAAAGGAGGTCCGCCGTCCTCCGAAAGCCTAGTTGGCGACGGCTCCAAGCCAAAGTTGGCTCCAACCCGAGTGGAACCTGCGGGGACAGTCCTCACCCCTTGGGACGTTCCCGTTGAGTATACCACACGGTGGCCAGACTTCGGCCCACCCACATCAGAAGTGTCACCCGAGTGAACTCCCGACTGAGTCGGGGTGGCCTGTTGCCCGCCCGGATTTCAAGTCCTGCTGGCTTGAGGGACCTCTAGTCCCTCTGCGACCCCAGGTAAACCCACCTGTGTCTCACCAGTATTCAAAGGCACTGAAGTACGTGCGTCACCCGTGTACTCCCCGAGCGACGGGGGGTCCGAACTAGCCATGTTGGCTGACGATCCGTATGACACGGTCCAAGTCCACCGTTCCTCTGAGACAGAGGGCCCCCTACACCCGGGTGCACCCGGAGGTAAAGTTTACCTCTATCCCCTGCTGCTCCACCTCATGTGGCAAAAACCACTTGCACACACGACACCCAAGTTGGGGCGGTGTACAAGGGCTGCCTCCCGTGTCGGGGGAACCGGAAGAAGTGCAAGTCGCACACACTCTGTCCCTGTTGTGGGGCAAACCCCCCACTGACAAACAAGAGGATGGTGTGTGGTCCAACAGTTTCTTGGTCGGGACGGGGACGCAGGGCCAAGCCCCGCTGTCCCTCCCCTTATCCCCCCAGGGTCCACTCAGAATCTCGCCACTCAGAATCTCCCACCCCAGCACCTGCCCACCGGGCCACACGAAAATTCAAGACGATAAATGCAGAAAACCCTCAAATCCAAGTTGGATTTACTACTAAGCTAACTATCCCAAACTTAGGGAATATGGACCCAAATGCAGGGGGAGGAACGGGTCAGGCTAGTGGCCTGCCGCCCCTTGCATGGCACGTGTTGCCCCCCTACCTGGGGGTCAATACTGCCACAAAACGTCCACCATCGCCTCCAGGTCTACGAACTCGCCGACGCCACTGCCCGTCGAGTTTCGGAAGCTGAACACAGGCACCGTCACGCCTGTGCCCTTCCACGGCCGGGTGTGAACAAAGGAGGGGTCGGGCGGGGGCACGAAAATAGCTGTCTGGCCGTCCATCACACCCCGCACGGTGGTTACGTCATCGTCAAGACGGGCAAATTGACGGCTATGGCGCGTCTCGGTGACAACCACCTCAAAGATGCCACCCGCGGAGGTGTCCACGTCTGCAGTCGTAGTGCTGCCGCAACCACCCGCGCTTCGCCGGATCAAGAATTGGTAGGAAACGTGGGACGTCCCCGGAGGATACGCCACAGTACCCGTCCAGTAAGGGAACTCCGTGTCGTCACGGGGCACGGCGGCGATCGCACCGCCATCGACGCCGCCCAGCGCTTCATGATCTCCGGCCACACACACCGTGTCACCGGCCACGACCCGAGGTGCAAACACTACAAACCGGACGGCCACGGCGCCCTGGCCGGCCACAATTGCAGCCGCAATGCCGACGCATCGCGGGCTCCAAGGACGGCGGTCGACCCGCGGGCGGCGGACTCTCGGCGAAGGACAACGTCCGTAACATCCGACGAGACGGGTGGTACCGTCGCCGTCTGCAGCCACAGTCGGGGCATCAGCCGCCGATGCCGGGGCGCCAGCCCGCCCTTCCTCCTCACTGCCGGGCGCAACTCGGGGTGACAGTGCCAGCAGTAACGGGAACGTCACCGTCGAGCACCAGCGCCCCGAGTGCTGGTACTCGAGCGCAACAGACTTGGCGGGATCATAATTGCCCAGCGCCTCAGCGGGCCCCGACAGAATCACCCTTTGGCCGGACGACGAGTCAAACTGGAGGCTGAAGTGCACCGACACAGCCGCCTCCTCAAGCGACAGGGAGCCGAGGCCCGTCTCATCAGCAACAACACTGGTCGCCATGGCGCCACACACGCGTCAAGCAGGAGAGGGCGACGGTGCCGTCGGACGACGACGGGCCACGACGGTCGAGACACCGCGGGCGACAAAGCGAGCCATGATGGGAGCTCATTCAATCGGCACAATTTCCCACACGACACAACCACGTGTGCGCCGGCGATAGACTGATCCTATGCAAAATGAATCCTACTGACCCATGGATGGCACCAGTAAAATCGATGCATTAAGCCAAAGAGAATTGATCGTACATAGTGATATCAAGTATTGATATAGTGATGTTGAATATGTCTGCTTTTTGACTCAATGACGGGACCACCCCACCTCCCCCCCTTAGGAAGATCTCTTCCTCCCGCCCTCTTCCTCGTGGAGCTCGGCTAACGCTTCAAGATGTGGCCCTGTGGCAGTGGTCACGCCGTTAGGTGGCCACTGCTCCCCCGGCGTACACGAATCGCCGCCACTCGCCGCTGCCATTGTCGTCTTCTTCCCACCTCCCAGTCTACAAGAAGGTCACAAGAAGATCGGAGGGAAGAAGACGTTTATCAGCCGCAAACCCCGAACCGGGCGCCCCCTCCACCCTCGCAGCCACCTTTTCTTGCTGCGCGCTTTGCCAAGCGAAGCCGAGCGCAACCAGTACTTACACTGAGGCGCGCAAGCCGGACCTGAGTAAGTTAGAAACTGGTTTTTGGCCAAGGTAAACAAGAAGACTGTGTGACACACGGTCATGAAAATACTGCCGGGGTTGGGCAAAAGCCGCGAGCGTTCCGAGTCAGCAAAAGAGATATAAAATGTTTTATCCATGAATTCAGTACATTAATATATAGATGAGTCAATCGGGGTTGTATTTAAAAACCGCTTTACTGGACTGCAATAGTATTTTCGTCCATGCAGACCATGGCTGAGAGCGAAAATCAGCTGCCATGGACGGAGAGAGACACTCACGTGAGCAAGTGGATCCCGGTCCACCCGTGTGCAGAGCGTCTTCACGGGGGTCCACACCTTTCTTGTTTTTTCCTTGTGAAGTGGCTGGTTAAATTAAGCGACCCCTGGCTCAGGCATGCTCAGGGCCGAACAACGTTGAAATTTTTGCACGTTTTTAGGTACATGCATGGAGGAGAACAAAGACAACATGCGCCACAGAAAGAAGCCGGCATACGACGCATCTCCTGGTGTGTTGCTACAAGTGGTTTCTTGCACTTCTTTGCTCAAACAAGGAGCTGCAAAGAGATAAAACCGACTTCTTTCGCCCCTGAACATGCCTATGGGAGGGGGTTGGCACCAATAAAGTCGTTTCATCAATGGAAGTCATAGCAGATTAATAATGGGCAAAGCCACGCGACACCTGCGGGCGGCGCGTGTGCGCAAGGCCATCCAACTCGGCTGCTTTGCTGCCTCGGTGGTGCAGGACTTGACCGGCGGCGTCCTTCGCCAGGTCCGTGGTGGCGGCGCGGTCGTCGCGGCCATGGGCACCGAGCGCGTGCACGGGGGGGACGCCTGGCTCCGCCGCCACCTCCGACGGCTGTGCTGGTTTGTCGACCAGGACGAGTTGAGCGCGAGCAAGGCGTGCTCCGAGTGTCACGATAAGATGATGCTCATCTACTCGACGGGCAACTCCCCCCCGAAGATTCCAGGAGAGCTGTATGGGCCGCCGACCGGCCCTCCGCCGTCGACACGGCGTGTGCGGATGGCGGCCGGTTCGCGTCGGGGGCGGCCAAAGCGGGCCCTCCCCTCTGCGACCCACGTGACGCGCCGAGGACCGGACCCCGACGCCTACCGGGCGGCCGTACGAGCAACTGCCCGTGCTCATGCTGTGCACGGCGCGCGGCCGCGCTGGCCGCCTGTGCCGTCGAGGACCGCGCCGTCTGTGCCGACCCGAGGCGGCTGAGCGAGTGGGCGGCCAAGGGCTGCTACACGTGCTCTCTCGCGGCCCCACAAGGCCCCGGTCACCCAGCGCCACACTCGCCCGTGATTCGCAATCGGGACAACGTTGCGGCTCGCAACATGGTGTGGGTGGCCGCTCGTCGTCTATCGAGTACCGACGTGTGGCCTTTCAAGCGCCCGTTTGGTATGAGGTGGGCCTGGACGACCACGCGTCCGCCAAGTGGTGTTCCCATCCCGCCTGTACGCCGCACCCGTGAGACTACGCGGGTCGATGTATGGCCCGTACTGGCTGCAGTGGACACTGTCGGCGACGGTGGTAGTGGTCGTGGTGGTGGTGGTGGCGGCGGCGGTGGTGGTGGCGGTGGCAGTAGGGGGGTCGTCGACGGCGACGCGACGGCGGCGTCCTGTACGACGCGACGCGGTGCTCCTGGTGGGGAACGGGTGGCGGCGGCCGGCAGTTCCATGGACGGGGTACGTCGGGCGGAGACGGGGGCGACAGACGCGCCTCGTGGTCTGGTGAACACTGCAAGACGCTAAGACAGCACACATCTTGCCCGTGACCCTCACCTACCACGGGGTGCGTCAGCCGCCCCCTTTTTCGCCGACGAGCCAATCATGGGTAATTGTCGGCCGTTCACTAGCAGGTCTTTTATTGGATCTTCAGAGAAGCAACTCCTCCTGACAGTAGCCAGGGGAGCCACGCGCCCTGTTCACCAATGCGGGCCATAAGGGCGCCCACACCCCCTCGACCGGTAGCCGACCCACCAGCCCGCCTACCAACAGAAAAACAGTTCTTGTAGCCAAGGGCTACACGCCTCGCGTTGGCTCGCCAGATGGCGACCGACACGACTCGCTGCAGCGCCGCCCGCACAACCCGCTCAGCGGGACCGGCGAACGATGCGCGGAGAAAGGCCTCCGTCATGGGCCCCACCATCCCAAACGTCTCCCACACCAGCGGGTGGAACAAAGACGGGGGTACGGCGCGGGGAAGGGAAGGCACGTACTTTTTCACCTTCTTGTCCTCGCGCGCAATGGCGGCCACCGGCGTCAGCGGCTGCCCCGCGACGCAGGACAGATGCCGCGCCGCAAAGGGCGACGCGACAGACACGTCGGCCCACGCGCAGGCGCCCGTGCTGACCCGCTTGGCCCGCACGTCGGGCCGGAGTCCATACTTGTCTTCCGGCCGGAACTCGGCCTCCAGCACCACCTCCATCCACGACGTGGAGCGGGTGAAGGCGCCCGCCACCAGGTGCGCGATGCGCAGGTGGAGGGCACAGCGGCGGCCGTGCAGTTCCTCACAGACACCCAAGAAGTGGCGCCCCTTGGGCTCGGCGTCCGCCCCACAACGGCACCGCGCCGCCGGAGGGTCAGACCGCGGCGGGGCGCCGAGCCACAGCCGCACGGCCACACGCATGGCGTCGCCAGTTAAGGCGGTTCCATGAGGCCCTGGAGTGGGCAAAGCCGACAGCCACAGGGCCGCCATGTGCCCCTGGCACGCCGCCATGCGCGCCCGCTGATGCATCGACAATGTGTCGTACACCCGCGCACGCGCCGCAGCCAGGGCGGGCCGAGATAGGTCCCGTTGCGACGGGGCATCCGCCAACGACAGGAGGTCCTTCCAGGTGAGGGGGGTGGGGGGCGGCGTGTCCCGATCCTCTCCTAATGGGCCAGAGGCCAGTTGTGTGGTGGGGCGGAGGCCAGACAGGCCAAAGGGGGCGGGGAAGGAAGGGGGTCGGCCGGCGGCGGCCGGGCGGCCGGGCTGCCGTCCCGCGGTGGCCCAGTGGTCAGCAGAGGCGGGCGACTGCACGTGCGCCGTGTGCGCGTCGAGCAGCTCCTCGAGCTCCCGGCATAGTCCCGTGAGAGGGCTGTCGTCGGAAGGCGGCATGGTCGACCCAGCCCGCAGCACGAGCAGCCCCGGCACCACCCGCGGCGCCGCCGCCCGCCGGGCAGCAAGGGTGCGGCTGTCCCTCATGGACGCCTCTTCGGAGGCGCCCTCCTCCAGACCCAACTCGGCCGCGGTTGCCCGCCGCAGCTGTCTCACACCAGGGGGTGGGGCGGCGTCGGGCGCCGCCACCGCGGGGGCGGCAGGTGGGTGGCGGCGAGGGGCCGCGACGGCCACGGCCGAGCGTTGCTCCCCTGGCGCCCCGCTGCGGGCGCGGTCGGCGCGCGCCACGAGCGCATCACCGAGCGCTCGAAGCGCAGGCGACGAGGCGCGGCAGCGTAGCACGGCGTCCAGCCACAACGCCAGGGCTGCAGCCGTCACCACCTTGGTGCGGCCGCCAATGCCAACCCCTCCCATAGAGACTGGGAGCGGCATGCGCTCCCGCACTGCCTGACGCACCGAGGGGCTGTCCCGCGCGTCACAGAGCAGCCCCTCGACGAGGTATACCGCCTCCCGGTCCAGTGAGGCCGCCAGCTGCGCCGCTGGCACCAGAGGGAGGACGCGCAGAAAGTAGTTCGCCCTTGGGCCAAGGTTGTAGCGCAGCAGCAGCAGCTGCGTCTGCAGCTCTGACCGCGGCAGGTCTGCAACCGCTCGTGCGAGCCGCCGCTCCTCCGCCACCAGGTCCGTGAGCGAGTCGCTCACAAACTCGGCTGTGCCGACCGGCACCGAGAATTGGGTCACCCCTCCCGGCCGCCAGTTGGCAACGAAGCCAGCAGGAGGGGGCTGGGGGGTGGGGCACCACGCCGCACACTTGGTGGGCGCCAGCTCGGTGTCAATTGCCGCCCCCCACGCGCGGGCGTCCCGCATGACGGCGGCCAACGCCTCCGGCGGAGCGGCCACGACCACACCGTCGTGGACACCCTTGACAAGGCGCTCGGGGTGCGCCGTGGCCAGGCGGGTCAGCACGAGGTGGATGGCCAGGGCGTGCAACAGAGGGCCAAGAGGGTCCCCCTGCTGCGTCCCCCGAGCCGACGGCAGGCAAAGGCGGGCTATCAACCCCCCGACGTAGTCCCCTCCAGCTGGGTCCGCCCACCCGTATACGTTGGGGGCGTCCCCGCCGTACACCGACCGGAAGTAGGAGGAGAGGAGGGGGAAGGCGCGCTCGACCATGGCACGCATGGCCGACCGCGACACCAGGTTGAACGCGTTGGCAAAGTCCAGCTGCAGGACCGCCTCGTCTGGGTGGAGCGCTAGGTAGGCGATGAGCTCGTGGAGCGCCCGCTCACACGCGCTCGACACGCCCACCCCCAGCTGCAGCGGCGCGAGAAACTCTGCCGCCGCGTCCCGCACGGTGCCGGCCAGCGCCGAGGCCACCAGCTTCCGGATGACCTCCGGCAAGCCGATGGGTCCCAACTTCGGCAGCCCGTCGGCGCCCAGCCCCCCCGGCTTGGTCAGAAACAGGAGGTTGGCGCCAGCAAGGGCGTGCGTCGCCACAGGGGGCACCCGCTCCACCGCAGCATCGCCCGTCAGCATCAGCACAACGGACACCAGCGCGTCCCGCCCGTCGTCGCCGAGCGCGTGGAGGTGCTCCATGTGGAGGCCCGACGGCCCCGGCGCGGACCCCTTGGGGGCGCGGCGGATCGCCGTCGTCACGGCGTCCCGCGTGACCGACTGCGGAGTGGCGGCGCGCGTGCCAAACTCGGCTGCCGCGGCCAGCTCTGCGGGGAATGCCACCTCGACGCTGGCGGTCGTCGCCTTGGCCGACGACGCCGACGGGTGGAGGGCGAGGGCCTTGGCCCAGATGGCCGCCGTCTGCGGCGCCAGCGGCGAGTTCTGCAGCGTGCGTAGCGCCGCGCTGAGGCGGCCCTTGCGCACTTGCCGCAGCGCGCGACTCTGCGCCCGGGTCAGGCGCCGCGCGTCAGCCCGGTCGAGACGGGGAGGTTGGAGGGGGGGGGGGGGATCCGGTGCGGCGGCCGATGGAGGCGGTGCAGGCGGTGGGGGAGCGCGTGCAGCCAGTCGCCAGATGCCCGCATTGCGGGCGTCGAGTGCGGCAGAGACGGAGCCGTCCAGCATGAGGGCGGCGCGCTCCGCGCGCGTAGGCTGTGGGGCGGGGGGGGCGCCCGGGTGGGGCGGTCAGGGCTCGTGCAGCAGCAGGCTAGGCAAGAGTAGAAGCCAAAGCCAAGCCTGCGGCCGCGCCGGGTCCTTCCGGACCCACTCGAGAGCCTCGGCCCCCAGCAGGCGCCACGCGAGTAGCAGGGCGGCGGGCACGTGCTGCAGGGTCCGCGCTCCGGAAGCAACGAGGGAGGGCCACGATGCCTCGTCAGGGGCGACGCGGGAAAGGAAGGCTTCGCGGGCAGTCAGCCACTCGGCGGGGGACGTGAGGTAGCGCTCCATGCCCTCGGTAGCGACGGAAGCCAACGCCGCGCCCGTGGGCGCGGCGGCCCCGGCGGGGCGCGGTGCGGGTGTCGGCAATGGACGCGCCGCTCGCGCACGGCGGCGCCGTGGGTTCTGGCGGCACTGGGCCGCGTGGGCCACCAGGGAGGTCAGGCCACGGCGGCCGCGCACATTGCGGTACCCCCGACCGCAGTGGGGGCACGGCGCCAGATGCAGGTCGGCCACGACTGCGGCCGGCACCTCCGAAAGGAGGTGCTTCGCCTGCACGTGAGCCACTACCGTGGCGGGGCTCTCCTCAAATCAGCGTACGCCCTCGCCGCACGAGGGGACGGGGCAGACGGCGTACGTCCGTGGGGCGCCTGCGGCAGGCGCCAGGGGCGGCGGCGGCAAGGTAGGAGGGGAGCCGCGGCCGAGGACGGGGGGCCAGTGATGGTTCTGTCACCAGCCAGGGCGCCATGCGTGTCACTCATGGCGCCCTGCGTCGCTAACGGTGGGTGGCATGGGCTCGGCGTGCGCAGCCAGCGCCTCGCCGGTCTCCGCGTGCTGGTCGGTCCCTGCCGGCGGCTGTCCAGGCGCGGGGGCGGGCACCACCTCCATCGGTGTGGGGGCTGGGGCGGCCGCCAGAGCACCAGCAGGCGGCTGAGCGCCCGCCTTGCCAGCATCGCCCCGGCGCCGCGCCGGCGGCAGGGCCTGGGGAGGGGGGCTGTCCCGGCCGTCCACCGGCCGCAGCCGCTTGTGGCCACGGGCCGCTGACGGCAGCACCGCGCTGACACCGCCCGTGTCAGAGTCCGGGGTGGGCGCCAGGTCGGAGGTGGCGGCCGCCCGCGCATGCGCACGGTCGGGGTCGCCCCCACTCGGACTCGGGCAAGGCGTCCGCGGGGGCAGCCTGATAGGGAGAGCCTCACCGGCCGGCCATGCCGTCGTGGGCACGGTGACGGTCGGGCTTGGCGGGAGCGGTACCCGCTCCCCACCAGAGGTCTCCCCGGCTCCAACGGCCCGGCCGGCCACAGCAGGTATCTGCCCAGTGCGGGCGCTCCCGCTTGCCGCCCGCTCGACCGCCGCCTTGCTGCCGATGCTCGCCGCCGCCGCCGCAGTTGCTCCCGCTACTGCTGCCGCTGTCGTTGCCGCCGGTGTGGAGGCGTTGCTGGGTTGCGCGCCGCGGTCGTCGCCGGGCACTGGCGGCGCCACGGCGACGTCCACGGCAGCCCCCGCGCCGCTGCTCGCGAGCGGCGAGGACACCACGTCCCCCCCCACAGTGTCCTCCTCCTCGCTGCGGTGCTCGTCGGGGCTGTCAGGCACCGCGGGCGACGCGGCAGCCTCGGCGTGCCCCGCACCAGCCGCCCCCGCAAGCGAGGGCTGTGCCGCAGGTTGCACCGAGGCCGCCCCGTCGCCCACACTCCTCTCCCCATCGACAGGTGGCGGCACGGCCGCAGTAACCTCCCTCGTGTCGTTCGCGGGCAGGCCCACGGGGGGGACGACATCCGTGGCATCTGCCGACGCAGGGGCCAGGGCGACAGCCGGCGACCCCCCCCCAATTTCGCTCGTCTCGCGCGGGGCGGCGGGCGACGTCTTGGTCGGCCATGGCGGCGGCGCCGTTATGCCCGCCACAGCGGCCAAATCGGCACAGGTCGGCTGCCCCGAATTTTCGGGCGCCGTCGGTGTCGCGGTCGCCGTCGTCGTGCCCGTCCCGGCCGCGGCGACCGAATCGGCGTCCCCTTCCCCCCGGAGATTATCCTCCCCTAAATCGGCGGGGGTCGTCGTCGTCGCGGGCACGGTCGCCCCCCCCGCAGCAGCGGAGGAAATCGGCGATTCCGGCCGCGCCGAATTTTTGTCGTTGGGCGCCGGGGGGGGGGCGGGCAAAACCGGCGCCGACACGGCGGCGCCCAAATCGGGCTCCCCCGCCCCCCCACCTGGAGTTTCCACCCCGTCCATCGGGGTGGCCGCGTCAGCCGACGAGAGCTCGGCGGCGGCCGTGGCGGCCGGCGCCCGTCCAGCCGGGGGCGTTTGGGCGTCTGCCGTGCTATCGTCGATGGCGGCAGCTGGCGGCGGCACCGCGGTGTCAGCCGCCGCGGGCGGCGCCTCGTCGGTGGCTGGCGCCTCGATGGGGCGCGGCCGGGCGGCGGGGGCCACGGCAAGCGTCGGGGCGGCCTTGGCCGCCGCCCGCAGGGACGGCGCGGCAGCCAACTGGGCGGCCACGTGGGCGCGCAGTGCGTCCCGCAGCGGCGGCGGCATCTGCGGGCGCGCCGCTAGCTGTGCGAGCTTGGCCCGCAGGCGACGCGCACACATGTCCTCCGCCGCAGTACGCGCCGCCTCCACGGTCAGCCCTCCGCGGCGCTTGGCGCCAAAGAGGGCGGGGCTCCACGGGTCGGCGTTGCGCACAACCCCCAGCACCCCCACCGCCGGACCCGTGCGCAGTGCGGATAAAAACGCGGGCACGGCGTCCGCCACCAACGTAACGGCCGCCACCGCGCCGAAACGGTCAACGTCCACTACGTTCGACCGCGGCAGGCCGGTGACATCCGCCACCAGCCCGCGGAGCGCGTGCGCCCGCGGCTCCCGCGACACCCCAGTCATTTGGACCGTCGCAAGGGTGGGGGGGTCGGCGCCGCGGCGGCCGCCACGCGCGCCAGTCAGCGCCATTACCGCCGCCGCGGCGCGCGCAGCCGCGGTCGAGGTGAGGGCGGCGGTGGCGGCCGCACCACCTGCGGAGGCACCACTGGCGGGGCCAGCAGGTCCATCCCGCGCGGCGCCTCCGTCACGGCGACGGGCGTCGGCGCCGTCGCCCTCGCCGGCCACCTCCGCCGGATCGGCTGCTGGTGCGGCCGCACGGTCGTCTTGACGGTTGGCGCGGGCGCCAGCGGCAGCCTCGTCGGCCGCCCCCCCAGCACGAGGGCCACGGGGGGGGGTACCGGGGCCGCCAGCGGCGCCCACCACGGCCGCAGCGGCCTCAGCGGCCCGGCGGGCGCGGGCGTCCTTGGCGGCTTGACGGCGGCGACGACGGCGGGCTGCCGCGGCGCTCCAGGCGCCGTCGCCATCGTCGTCGCTCAGGTCCATAGGGTCATCGCCCCCGCCTGCGGGCGACGTGGGCAGCGGCGCCGCCGCCCCGGCAGCGGCGGGCGGCGGAGGGCGGCGGCCACCAGCATCGGCGGCCGCAGGGGGCGGAATAGCCGCCCGGGCGGGCGAAAAGGGGGCAGAGGAGGGGGAAGGGGGGGTGGGGGGGGGGAACCGGAGCGGGAACGAGGGCGAGAACGCGAACGAGAACGCCCGCGGCGCTCCCCGAGAGAGCGCAGCAGCGGGCCAATGTCATTGGCCCGCACGGACGCATACACAGCGTCAAGGACGCGGCAACGGGCGGCCGCCGTCGACGACGACGGCGGCCCGGTCACCGCGTCCAAAAGCGCGATCAACCCTCGCGCAACGGCCGCCTCCCGCGGCCGTAGCGCGACCATGGCGCCCCCCCCCGCCACAAAAAGTGGACAGGGGGAAGCACCAACACCACCGACCCCACCAGTACCGGGACGGGGTACGTCGGGCGGAGACGGGGGCGACAGACGCGCTCCGTGGTCTGGTGGACACTGCAAGACGCTAAGACAGCGCACATCTTGCCCGTGACCCTCACCTACCACGGGGTGCGTCAGCCGCCCCCTTTTTCGCCGACGAGCCAATCATGGGTAATTGTCGGCCGTTCACTAGCAGGTTAGACGCCGGCTTTTCCCTGGGACCTTTTCCAGGATGAGTCGGATGTTTCCCGGAGGGGTTTAACCGATAGTTATAACAGATTAATAATACATCAATCAGTTGGTGCTCTCTTGTTCATTATATTTTTTCTAAATACTGGGTGAGCACCCGTCCCCCCCCCCCCTTTCTCTTCACTGCTTTTTGACCTCTTTGTTATCTCATTTATTAACACCGCCACGTCACGGAGCAGCACAGCAGGATTGGCGCTGAGCGACGGTCCGTCGCTGACGCGGACGCTGCCACTTGTGCCACCACTGCTTTCGCTGACACCACAGAATACCTCGTCGCCACCCTGTCTGCCCGATCCTCCCATTCTGATGCTAGCACGCGCCAAGTACGGTGGAGGGTCGGCGCTGAGGAACACTACTGCCGCGACTGCTACGACCACTGGCTCTGGCGCTTTTGCCGCCACGCCGAGGGTCGTAGCCGACCCATCGCTGCCTTAAGCACCGTCCTGGGCGGCAAGAAGGTCAGAAATGAGAATGCGAGGAGCGAGCAGGTGTAGAGCGTAAGTGTCTGGGCGACGAAGTGAGTGGCGCGCTCCACGGCGTCCCAAAGCGTACACGTGGAAAATAAGTACGGAGGCGCCCCATCGCCTCTGACCTGTGTCGCCGGCGGGCGCTTTGCCGGCGGTCAGGCTACAAAGAGCGTCGCATGCACCCCACCCCTGTTCCCTCCCCCCACAAACCGGCCCCTCCAGCACCAGCTGCACGACCGATCCCCCCCACCTGGGCAGCTATCGCCCGCGCGCCGACGGTGCGCAGCTTGCCGACGTGGAGGCCGATGGCGGCGGTCGCCAACATCTCCCCGGGTATGCCCACAGACAGCGATTTTGATGGATGTTTCGAGCATTTGGGATCCACTTTTTCGTGAGAAAGACAATGTTGTTTGTTGTGTGCACTTGTCACCATGATGCACATCTTGAGTGAACACACGTAACGGCTGATACGGACACAATGCCATCAGATGTCTCGCTCGCCAGAGCGCTCCATGCCAGCCTAATCACGTGTGTTCTTGAATGCCCTGTTGTTGCTGTTCTTCAGAAGAGGACAGCGTGGCATATCGGGTCGATGGGGCGGACCTTTGGCGGCTGTCTCACCAGTGTAGGCCAGCCATGAATACTACCAGCTCTCCCCGGCCCGATGTCGCCATCCACCCTGTGAGCGTACCGGGACTCGACAGTGGGTTTCCGTGGCCAATTCCGCGGTTGGACTGGGCGGTGGCCAAGTAATCAACTCGGCCTTTGGGGAGGCCACTAACAGCTACTAACAGTTAGCTTCTCTTCTCTTCGGAGGATCGTGCGATCCGATTCGGATCATGTGATCCTTTGCGCCGATGTCTTGTCGCAGACTGGATGGTCGTCGTCGTCGTGGGATGATGCCACACAGGCTTTGACTGCAGAAACGAACTATGTAAGCACGGTATGTTTACCTAGATACTCTCGGGGCAAAGCGGCTTCCTTAATTCACAGGTGGTTCGGCCGCTGTGGGCTTTTCTTCAGCTGTCTCGGGAAACGCACTCTCCCCCCGGAACCCCCCCCGCGAACCGCTCTAACCCGTGCTCTGACGGTCCCCCATGGGCTTGTCACGACGTTTCATGACGGTACGCTTGACAACCCCTGTTGTGCACCCCCCAATGTCCCACCAGCATGAAAGCCGTCGTCGTCCCCCCCCCTGACGTCCCTGTCGGTCACAATGCTGCCATCATCTGTGCCCCGCAGTCCCGCCGCGTCTGCCGTCCCATCTCCCCCAGCGCTCTGCCTCACCCCTTCAGCCTTCTTCCGACACACGCTGACCCCGGCGACCTGCCCAACCGTCTGTGAGAGTTTTGTTTTCGCATCCCTCGCCCTCTCAGGCTGACAAGCCGCCCCCCTCCCTCCTGGCAGCCCGCGAGTTGCTTCGGAGCTCGGCGGGAGCTCCCGCACCCAGGCACTCGACAGCTAGACCTGTCCCTGCCCGCCCACTGGATGCACTGCGTACTGGCGGCTGCTCCCGCTTCTCTTTGCGCCATCGCGCATCAACGCATCCGCTGGTGTGGGTGGTTTGGCTGCACGGCGTCACCGCTGCTGCCGCCACCGCCGCAGTACTCACCATCTCCTCAGCCGTCCCCCTCACCAGCGGCGCCTCTTTGGGGTGCCGGGCTCTCACCCCCGTGCTGTTCGACTCAACGGACCGGCGAAGCGTGGCCGCGGGGTCCGCGCAGCTGCGAGGCCCTCCGACCGGGGCCCCTAGCCGCGATTTCATGCCGGGCAGCGGGTCTTCCCTCCTCCCCCACCCCACTTTCCCCCGATGCTCCCCTTGCATGTTTGTCCGCAACAAAGACCTTCACGAAGATGGCGATGGTGGCCGCAGTCATGTGGTGGGGGTTAGGCCTCCCGACATAGAAGGTGGCTCGCTGGAGCCGCCAACATGTGTTTTTCACATCGGCAAACGAAGGTATAGGCTGTTTTTTATGATAGCATCTGCCACGAGGGATAGGCATGGCCAGCCAGAGCGTCCTGGGATAGTTTGTGCCCATGACCAGGGGGACAGCAGGGGAGGCCAACAGAGCTTCAGTGGCGCTGTGGGTGCTCTCAGGTGTAGCTTAACGGTACTTTTCTGCATATACAGGATTGTTCCTGCAGTTGTTAAACGAATAGCTGTACGGCGAGCCGCAGTCACTCACTCTCGCGCTTCACGGGCGAGGTGATGAGAATGATTTCATCTCCCCCTGATATGCCGGTTTTGAAATGAGCGCGTGGTGAAAACGGCAATTCCGTGAGGGGAGTTTGATCCTCCGTCCCAATAGAATATGCGCATCCGATTTAGAAGCATTGTGTCTCTTCTGCGCCCACATCCAGTGGTCCAGAGACAGCAAGCGAGCGCGTGCCCCAAACAATCCTCTGCAGTGGCAGTTTGGGCATTGAGGGGCTGTTTGGCCAAGCGAACTGGCTCAGGTGTAAGACCTCCCCCTCGATGTCGAATCACGTGACGCCATTTCGGCCGAGACTTCCTGTCTGCTGTCCGACAGCAAGTGGAAAGGGCGAAAATACAAACGGCCGGTGCAGTGGGCGTGGCCGGGCGACCACCCATGTCCCCGTCCCCGCTGGCGCGCGCGCTGTCCGCCACGACGTCGGGAGGGCTACCTACGGTGGGTTGGACGTACCATGCGACGCAACGGGCGGGACAGGTAGGGATGAATGAGGAAATGCCAGTCACGTAGATCCCGCCATGCGGTCCGCCCGTCTTCACTGTCAAAAGTGGGGAGGCGGGGGCGCTGCTGCGCCTCAAGACTGCGTAGCTTTTCCCGCAAATCCGCAGAGAACGCCACGTTCCTTGCCATACTTGATAGGACGTGGGCGCGCCTGCGTCCTGATGGCCCGGTCCTCGGTGACGGAGGGCTGGCAACGTCCCGCGAAAGTGGGTGAACTTGGGTTTCTGAGCCAGCGGCGAAATCGGTTGATGTGGTTGACGAGATACTCAAACTGATGACATTCACGCGTGCCCCTCCTGGACCTCCACCACTTTGATCTGAGGCGTTCCACACCTCGTCTGTGCCCGAGCGGAACGGGGAAATCCTTGAGACGCCGGATCACACTGATGGGCGATGGCTGAACTGTGTTGGCAGGCGCTTGCACGCGCCATTCAGCCCCATCGAGGTGTAAACGACCGCATCGTGAGCGCCCGCAGGCTGCCACCACGACCTTGTGCGGCCGTAACAAGGTGCGCGAGAGAGGGCCCCCTTGTTCTTTTTTCCGTCCGGCCAATGAAGCTTGCCTCTTTCAGCCTCTCATTGGCTGGAGCGGTTCCGACGGTGCTCATTTGTTTTCACCGCCGGCCGAGCGCGCCTCCCCCGGCTCGTCCCAGGGCGTGGGTGGGGGGGGTGGCCGGTGAGCGTTTGGCACGTTCAAAAAAGCGTCCACGACAGCGCTGGAAAATGAACAAAAGAGCTCCACGTCAGAAGAATCCCATAGACGAGCTGCCAGCATCATGATGATGTGGGGACTGCATCTCCTAGTCCTCTCCTACGCATTGCTCTCCCGCTCCCCACGGTTCGTGTGCTGACCGAAGCGGGGCGGGCATCGTTGAGCCAGTGGCGTACGCCTGCCGGCCATCAGCCGCCACCCACGGGTGTCCTCTCGGCTGCGTGCCTAGTTACCCTGTACTGCTGCCGACCTGTCTGCGAGAACCAGCCGCGGCAGGGGTCAAGACGGGTCAACGCTTGCGACGGCGTCACCAGAGGTGACGGCCGGGGTGGGACCTGCCAGCATCTCTGTGAGATCCCGCTCCCAGTCAACCGTACCTCCCTTGCCCCCGCCCCCGCCCCCCCCCCGCCCCCCGCCCCCCCGCCGTGACGGTGCCTTTCAACCTGTCGTCGTCGTTTAAACGGCCCAGAATGCGGGGCGGCGGCTGGGGGCTAGCGGCCAGCGCAGACCGCCACTGGGCTAGCTGGCGGGATGTGCTCAACGGATCGTTCCCTGTCACCGGAATGGCCTTGCCTACACTCTCCCTTGGAGCTTTCCCCCCTCCCCCCCCCCTCCCGCTCGCTCCATGGGCCGATTGGAGGGGCGCATGCAACCGCCGTGGTTGGGTCCTGTGCAAGGGGGGGGGTATAGGGGGGGGGGGGGGTGGCATCATAATGGGGCGGGAAGCTGGACAAATGCATTGCCATTGCCCGGGAGCAAGTCAAGGTTGCCATCCCAGCCCCACCCCTTCCTTTGTTGCAGACGATGGCCTTGACGCCCGCGCCGCGTACGCTGCGAGCCTGACATGATGAGGGAGGGGGGGGAGGGGGGGGTGGGGGAGGTCCCTGTCTGACAGCCAACGGCCTCGCAGCGGCCCCCTGGGCGGCCGAGAGCGCGGGCACCGAGCCGCGGCCGCGGCGGCCGGCCCGCCCTTTTGGGCGAGAGGGCCGCCACTGGCCGCGCCGCCGCGTGGCGTGGCGAGGTGGTTCAAAGGGTGGGGGGGGGGGGGGGGGGGGGGGGGGGGGGTGGGCACGACGGCGGTGCGTGTCGCTAAGCGCTCTCGGGGTCGGCCGTGCAGAAGGCGGTGCTGGCGGGTGCGGAAGGGCGGGGGGGGGGGGGGGCGGGGAAATGAAGAGGCGTGTGCAAACGAGAAAGCGGCCGCCCGTAGATAGTCCCCGCCGCCGGCCGGCCGCGGCTCGTTGCGCACCGTCACGGAGGGCGGGCGACTCGAGGCGAGGACCACCCCTTGGCCGGCATGCGGGCTCGTACATAGGTCCCTACGGGTGGGACGCTGCGCCTGCCACGGCGGGGGGTGCGCGCGCGCCGCGCCGGCCGCTCTGTCGGCACCCTCCCTAGAGGTTGGGTAGGCTCTGCCGCGCCGCGTCGGCCGCCACCGGGCTGGCAGGCTGGGGACACACCCCCAGCCCGGGGGGGGGGGGGGGGAGGGATCCTTGGTGCGCCCGCCGCCGCCGGCGCGGGCGCCGGGGCGGGCGACGCGGTCCCCCGCCTACACAACCGCCCTCCTTTTTGTTTTTTTTGGCCGCCCTTGCCCCTCCCCCGCCCTGGCCCCCCCCCCTCTACACGGCGGCTGCTTGGTCCCTTGGTACTCGGCCACCCAACCGCCGCCGCGCCGCCCCACCATTGCTGCCGCCGACCGCGGTGCCCCGCCCCGCGCGGCCCGCGCGGCCCGCCCCAGGTGCGTGGTAGGCAGGCCCACCCCCTAGTTACTGGTGGGTATCATACATACACTGCTGGCCTCTGCACACCCCCCCCCCCCCCTTCCCCCCATCCCCCCCCACCCCCCTCTGCTGACCTCTACACGCTGGTCGCGTGCCCTTTCTCTCTCTCCCCCACCAGCTCTCGTGGCGGGAGCCTGCCTGCCCCCCCCCCCCCCCCCCTCTCGTCCTCCTCGTCCGTCAAGCTCCCTACCACCCCCCCCTGCCCCTTCCCCTCGCCAACCACCCCCCCACGCCACCCCACCCCAGGCAGGCACATTGGTATCCTACACCCCGCCACGGCCCTGCCCACCCCTGCGCGGGGCGAGCCGGCGGGCCCGCAGCTCGCTTCTGTGTCGGCCACACCTGCCGGGGAGACTGAATTTTCTTGGCCGCCACCCGCGGGGGGGGGGGGGGGGGGGGGGGGGGAGGGGGGGCGGAGGCGCGGCCAAAGGGCGTGCGGCCGCGCGCGTACCGGCGGTGAGACGCGCGTGCTTTGTGGTTTGACTCGCGCCACTAGGGAGAGGGCGGGGAGGGCGGGGGGAGCCAGGAGGGCGGGGGGGGGGGGGGAGACAGGAAGGGGGGGGGGGAAAGGGGAGGCGAGGGGAGGGGGTGGTGGTGGGGGTGGTAGTGGCGGAGGCGAAGGGGGGGGGGGGGGGGGGGTGGTCTGTGGAGGTTGAGGTGCGGGTGGAGCCGGACCCGCATCGCTGCCCTCTGCCGCGCGTCCGTGCAAGGTGTGCCTGCGGCGGCCGCCAGGTTGGCCACGGCCGCCGGCCGCGCGCGGGCCGCGGCGCGCCGCGGCGCGGGCGGGCGGGCGGTCCCGTCGCGGCCACGGAGGCGGTCGGTCGCAAAGACGGGGGCGGTGGGCCGCTGTGGAGAGAGTGTCGGCGCTGTCTGCTGGGCGGGGGTCGGGCGGCGGGGGGGGGTGGGCGGCGTGGGGGGTGGGCGGCGTGGGCGCTCTGGGGGGGTGGGGGTGGAGAGGGAGGGGGAGAGGGGGGCTCGCGACGACCATCGCCGGCGGTGCCGCGCCGCCACGGGCGGGGGGTGACACGTGCGCACGGCGCCCGGCTTGTCCCACCGCCCCCCGCCCGCCCCGCACGCGTGCCCGCCCCGCGCACGTGCCATCCGGGGGGCACACCTGTGCAACGGCGGACGTACGGGGGGGGGGGCGGCGGTGGGCGGTGGGCGGTGGGCAGTGGGCGGTGGGCGGTGGGCGGTGGCGGTGGCGGCGGTGGTGGGGGTGGGGGGGGTGTGGGTGCGCGTGGACGTGGGCGTGGAGGTGGACGGACGGTGAGTTTGGTCTCGTTGAGTGGGTGGGGGGGGGGGGGGGGGGGGGGGGGGGGGGGGGGGCGGGGGGGGTGGGGAGCTGTCGACGGGAGCGCGCGCGCGCGCGCGCGCAAAGGAGCGGCGTGGGCGGAGTGGGGGTGGCGGGGGGTGGGGGACCAGACGGCCAGACGGACAGACGGACGGACAGACGGACAGACGGACGGACGGCCAGGGGGTCGGGGGCGCGCCCCGCGTCGGCTGTCTGGAGACGCCCGCCGGCGGTGGGCGTGGCGCACTCACGGTGCGGTCGTGGACGGGCCGGCGGCACTTGGCGACGGCCGCCCCGCGGCGGTGTGGCAGGCAGCCCCCCGCGGAGCCGCGCAGGCATTGTCGCAAAGGGGGGGGGGGGGGGGGGGGGGGGTGTTGGGGGGGTGGGGGGGGCCCGGGGGGGGGGGGGCGCGCGGGGGGGGGGGGGGGGGGGGGGGGCGGCTGGGGGGGGGGGGGGTGGTGGGCGGGGGGGGGGGGGGGGGGGGTGCGTCTGGTGGTGGTGGTGGTGGTGGCCACCACCCCACGAGGCTAGTGTCTCCCACACGCCCGAGGCCGTCCTGCCTGCCGCCTGTGCGGCCGAGCCGGCGGTGTGCCTTCTTCTTCCACCACGGGTGCTGTCTTCCCCGCTGCGCTCGGGGGGGGGGTGGGGGGTGGGGGGGGGGCTGCGGTCCTTGCGTTTGTGGCTGCCCTACTGACGACCCGGCGGCAGGTGGTGCGGACGGGCTGGTCAAGGCGGTTCCCACAGCCGGGGCGCTCACCCCCTCCGCCCCGCGGCGCCGACAAAACTGCCCGGCGCGCACAACGGCCACCGGCGGTTGTCCCTGTGCTGCTGCGCTCCCTCTTGCTCCTGTCCCCGTTGCAGCGTCGGCCGCGCCCTGCCGCCCCGCCGCGCGCCCGCGCCGGCAAGCCGTCCTTCTCTCCCCCCCCCCGGGGACGCGACCGTTTTTCTTGTGTTTTTTTTTTTTTTTTTTTTTTTTTGTTTCGCCCCGCGGCGGCGGTGGACCCCGCCTTCCCCCCCCCCCCCCGTCCCCCCCCTCCCCTCCCCCTGCCGGCGCTGTTCCCTGATGAGTGACGACGGCCGGCGGGCTGCAGCGCCGACACGACCACCGACCGACGCACCGGCGGTGGGAGCCACGGGGAACGCCCGGCGGGGCGCCCCATGATTCCGCCGCCCCGCCGCGGCGACGCCGGCAACGGTGGCAGCCCGCCGGGACGTCGAGGCGGAGGGGGGCGCGGCAGAGCTGGGGGGGGGGGAAGAGGGAGCGGCAGCGGCCTCCCCGCCACAGACGCCCCGGCTGACGCTCCCAGTGCCGGCGGGGGGGGTGCTGGTGGTGCGGGTGGTGCCGCCGGCGGTGGTGGTGCCGCCGCCGGCGGCGGCGGCAGCGGCGGCGGCGGCGGCGGCGGCGGCGGCGGCGGTAGCGGTGGCGGCGATGAAGGGGGGGGCGGCAGCGGCGGCAGCGGCGCGGCGGGTGGCATGCCGCCCCAGCCGCCCGTGCTGGGACGGCCCGCCCCCCCGCCCCCCGCGGCCGGCGGCGGCGGCGGCGGCCCCCCGGCGGCGGCGGCGGCGGCGGCGGCGGCGGCGGCGCCGCCGCCCCGGCTCTATGGCGGCCGCTTTGGCCTGCCGCTGGGGCCCTACCCCCTGGGGGGGCCCTTTGGGGCGGCCGCCGCCGCGCCGCCGCTGAGGCCCGCCGGGCCCCCCCCGGGGGCCTTTCCCGTCGTCACCTACCCGCCCGCCACCTACACGCCGGCCGGCTTTTCCTCCTGGGCCGCCGTCGGCGCTGCCGCCGCCGCCAGCGGCGGCGGCGACGCGGGCGGCGGCGGCGGCGTCGGCGGCGGCGGCGGCAACCCGCTGCCACCCGCGCCGCCCACCCCGTCGTACGGTGCCACGCCGCCGGTGCTGCGGCTGGGCGGAAACGAGCGGGCGACAGCCGCCGCCGCCGCTGCGGCTGCCGCTGCTGCCGCTGCTGCCGGCGGCGGCGGCGGCGCCACCCCGACCGGCAGTCACCGGCTGCTGCCGCCACCACCGCCGCCGCCGCAGCTGCCGCCGCTGCCACTGGCGGGCGCGGCGGGGCTGCCGGCGGCCGCACCCCCGACCGCCCCGCTGCCGCTGCGGTGGGTGACGCCCCCCGGCAGCGGCGCCGCCGCCGCCGCGGCTGGCAGTGGCGGCATTGGGGGCGGCGCGACGGCAACGCCCGGGGGGGGGGGGGCGGCACCGCCGCCGCCCCCGTCGGCACTCCCGCCGCTGCGCCGCGCCTTTGACGCCACCTCCCTTGGCGGCACCGCCGCCCGGGCCGTGTCCCCGCCGGGGGCGGGGGGGTCCCTCGGCAGGGGCGGCAGCGGCGGTGGCGGCGTAAGTGGCGGCGGCGGCGGCGGCGGCGGCGGCAGCAGCAGCAGCCCCTTTCCCCCATTGGTAGTGCCGCACCTGGGCGGCCGCGGGGGGGGTTCCCCAACCGCCGACGCCAGCCCATCCCCCATCCGCTCTGCCCACCCGCTGCCGCCGCCCGCCCTGGCCGGCCGCCCGCTGTCGCTGTTGCCGTCGCGGCCGCTGGCGGGGGGCGGCAGCGTTGGCGCCGTCGGCGTGGGGAAGGGGGGCGCCGTCGCGGGCGGCGGCGGCGGCAGCGGCAGCGGCGGCGGCGGCGGCGGCGGCGCGGGTATTGGCGGCGCCGTCGGGGGGGACCGCCGGTGCCGCTCCGCGCCGCCCCCGTCGCCGTCAGGGCGGAGTGCCGTGTCCCACCCGTCGCTGGCGCCGCTGCCGCAACCCCACGGGGGGGGAGGGGCGTCCAGGGGGGGGCCGGACGCGGCGGCGCCAGGCCTGCTGTCGTCGTCCCTGCTGGGGGGGGGGGCAGCAGCGGTGGCGGTGGAAGCGGCGGTGGAAGCGGCGGCGGCGGCGGGGTGGGGGGCCTGCAACCGTCGCCGCTGGCGGCTCCCGACGCGGCCGCGTTGGCGGGCGGCGCTGGCGCCGCCGGCCGCCGGGCGGGGGGCCTCTCTGCCCACGTCGCCGCGGCGCTGCTGCCGCCCGACCGGGTGCGGAGGGCGGCGGGGCTAAAGCGGACGGCCTCGGAGCTGGCGGTGCCCCGCGGCGGCGGCGGCCCCGCCGGCCTGCCGCCGCGGCTGCCGCCGCTGCGGGGCATGAACTACCCCCCCGCCCTCGAGTGGGACCCCCCCGCGGTGCCGTCGGGGCTCCCCCCCGTCCGGGACGCTGAAGCGGGTTCCCCCGTCACCCCGTTTACGCTCGTCCTCGACCCCGCCCGCGCGCTGCACCTGCCGTCCCCCAAGGACGGGGAGGGGGCGGACGCGGCGGCGCGGGGGGAGGGCAAGGCGGGGGGGGCGGGGGCGGGGGGGATGCCGCCGCCCGTCGGTGGGGGCGGCAGCGGCAGCGGCGGTTGTGTCGGCGGTGTCGGCGGTGTCGGCGGTGGCGGTGGCGGTGGCGGCGTTGGCGGCGGCGGCGGTGGCGGCGGTGGCGGCAGCAGCCTCTCCCCGGGGGGGATGGTCAGCCGCGGGGGCTTGCCCCGGCTCTTCCCCCCACCGGGGGTGCCCGCCCGCGCGGCGTCGGGGGTGGGAGTGGGCGGCGGGGGCGGCGGCGGGGACGGCGGTGCCGCCGCGGGGCTGGAGCCGGGCCTCGGCCTCGGCGCCGACGGCGCCTCCCCGCCGGGGGGGGTGGCGAGTATGGGGCCCCCGGGGCGGCTGCCGCCGCTGCGGTCGTTGCTACAGCCGTTGGCATCGGCCAGAGTCGCCGTCGACGGCAGGGGCCACGCCAGCGCCCCGCTGCCACCCCCGCCCCCGCACCCGCCGCCGCCCCACCCGCAGGCGGAGGCGCTCTTCCACCCATCCTCCCCGCCACGCCCACCGCCGCGGCAGCCGCCAGGCGGCGGTGGCGGGGGCGGCAGCGGCGGGCGGCTGCCCCCGACGGGGGGGCGGGGGGGACCCCCGCTGGGCCCGCCGCAGCTGCCGCCCATGCGGCCGCGGCTGCTCGGCGTGGCGGGCTTTGACGCGTGGGGGGACCCGGCGGCCATGACGGGGGGGGAGCCCCCGCCGGCCATGGGCGGGCCGCCCAACCCGGCGATGGAGGGCATTGTGACGGCGCCGGGGGCGGCGCGGGCGGTGCAGGGCTCCTTCCTCCCCGGCGGCGGCGCCGCCGTGCCGCCGCCGCCGTCGTTGCCGCTGCCGCCCCTGGGGGATGGGGACCACGGGAGCGTCTGCCCCCACTGCTTCAAGTCCTTCCACTCCCGGGCGGAGCTGGCGGTGCACGTGTCGACCGCCCACCGGATGGGCAACCCGCTGGTCACCCCGCCATCGTCGGCGGTGGGGCTGGGCTACCCACCCCCTGCGGTGGCGGCGGCCTCTGCGGCCGCCCTTGCTGGTGTTGGACGCGGGGGGGAGGGCAGCCCGCTGCCCGGCTTGCCGCTCCAGGGCCTGGACGGCCCCATTGGGCCTGGTGGTGGCGGCGGCGGCGGCGGCGGCGGTGGCGGCGGCGGCGCGGGCGGAGGCCTGGGCAGTACCTCCACGGCGGGAACGGGCGGTGGCAGCGGCGGCGGCTGGGATCAGCCCGCCGCCGACGGGTCGGTGGTGTGTGGTTACCGGGGGTGCACCAAGCGGGCGCCGTCCAAGTGGCATATGACCGTGCATAGGGACCAGGAGCACATGGGCGAGCGCCAGTGGCAGTGCAACTCGTGCGAGCGCAGCTTCACGCTCAAGGGCAACCTGCGGCAGCACGTGGCCAACGTGCACCTCAAGCTGCGCCCCCACCAGTGCCCTGTGTGCAAGAAGCGCTGTACGTTTGGAGGAGCTTGCCGCCGTTTTTGGGAGGCGCAGGTTGACTCACGAGCGAGCATAGGGGTCTGCTTGTGGAGCTAACTATGAGCGACTGTGTTCACTCACCTGTGTGTGTGTCACGGTGGTTTGTCGTCACCCGCTTAGCACTGTCTGGCCGTAGGACTGACTGACTGATTCGGATGTCGACTGCGCTTCTGCTGCTTGCTCCTGATCTTCTGGGTGTGTTTGCATTCTGTCATGTCATGGGCTGCTGTCTGGCGCTGCCATCTCCATTGCTTGTTCCTCCTGCTTCTGCCTCTTCCCAAATCTCTTCCCCACAGTTGGTGCAAAGCATGGGATGGATGACCACGTGTTGGCGGTCCACCTCAAGCGCAAGCCGTATGGGTGCTCCCAGTGCTCCTACCGCTCTGCGCAGCGCTCCCACCTCCGTCGGCACCAGCGGGACGTGGGCCACTCGGGGGACATCATGCTGCCCGGGACTGCGACGGGCTATGGCAGCGGCGCCTCCTCTGCGGCGGGACCGGCCTATGTACGTGGCGACGGGGGTGGGGGCATGGCGAGCACCCCTGGCGGCGGCGGCGTGGGCGGCCTCGGTGGCGGCGGCGGGGGTGCGCTGGGCGGCGGGGGCCCCGCTAGGGGGGCCTATGGCGGCGGCGGCCTCGGCGACGGCGGCAGCAGCAGCCGCCCCGCGGGCGCCCCCGGCATGCCTGCGTACGCGCCCCAGCTGCGGGGCCCCGCGGGGGGGGCCTACTACGCCCCCGCCCACCCGCAACGGCGTGCCGGCGACGACGAGGCGGCGGATAGGCAGGGAGGGGGGGAGGACGTCTACAGCGGCAGTGACGGCCAGGACGGTGGTGGCACCGAGACGGAGGAGGACATGCCGCCCAGTGCGGCCAGGCGCGGGGGGCCGGCCGGCCGGTGAGGGCGCCGCTGCACCGGCAGCCCAACCCAGACTTTTTCTCGCCCATGACGGGGAGGCTGGGTGGGAGGCGCGTCGCGGCTGTGGGGGGGGAGGCCCCGCGGCAGCGGGTGCCACCGGCGCAGGAACGCGGCGTGGGTAGTGGCGGCTCGGGGTGGAGCCAGCGGCAGCGGCACTGGGCGGCCCCGCGGAAGCGGGTCGGGCAAGGTCGCTGTATTGGGGGTGGCTGGCCCGCGGCTACTGCGCAGACCGTCGCGGTGGAGGGCCCTCTCGGAGGGGCGGGGCGGGCAGGACGCTGCTGCGCTCCTCCACTTCCCTTTTTTTGTGGTGCGTATGTTCCGTTTAACTCTTTTTAATTATGGTTGCGCGTCCGTTCTCTCCCTGTCTCTCTCTCTGGCTTTTCTTTCTCTCTCTCTCTCTCTCTCTCTCTCTCTTTACATCTCTTTTTTTTGCGTGGCCGGTGCTCTTCTTTTTTTCTTGTGCGTACTCGGGGTTAGGGCGCTCTGTTCGTATCGCGTAGACGCTGGCGTGGCCTGTGCTTTAGGGGGTGATGGCCACGGGGATGGCCACGGTAGTGGCCACGGTGTTGCCTGCCACGCGGAGCGCGTTGCATCCATTCTATTTTTGACCATCCCCGCGGCCACCCGCCGGCGGCAGTGTCGACTCGACACGGCGTCGGGCCCCCGCCCCGCTCACCCGTCCCCCACCCACCCGCCCGCCCCCATCCAGCGTCGCCCTGCCCCCCTTCCCGCCCCCCGCCCAAGAGGCAACAGTCTGCACAGGCCAGCGCAGGAGAGGAGGGGGTCTGCCTACCCTGCTTGGCGCCCCTTCCGCCCCCCCACCCCCTCACACAGGAGTGTCCGCCCTGGCTTGGCGCCATCCGCCCGCGCCTCCGCAATGGGTTTGACCCCTCCCCGCCCATCATCCCGGCGGTTGAGTATCCCCCCCCCCGACCCCGCCCGCCCCGCCTCGTCCTCGGTTGCCGTCGACGCCACCCCCCACCATGGACACGCCGAGCGGTCACACCAGTTCCCCTGTGTGTCTCCTGAGCACCGTCGTTCATTGTTGGATGGGCTCCGTCCCGCTCCTCCCTTCCCCGCCCCCTCCTCCCGGTCGTATGCTACGCTCCCGACCGAGCCGCCGCCCACGCTCCGCCCCGCCGCCGTGCGCGACGGGAGACCCCTCCGCCCCCCCCCACGCCACCGCCACGTCTGGGTCCCCGTTGCCGGTGTCTGTCGGCAAAAAGCGGGTCACCCGTCCGCCCCCTCCCCTCCTGGCTGATGTACAGTACATGGGGCGAAGCGGAACGAGGGGGGGGGATGGGCAAAGCGCGTGAGAGTTGCATGACCCGGAGCTGCACGCGCCGCCACGCAGCGTTGTGCACTGTTGACGCGTTCAGAATTCACGAGCCGTGGGGCGGCCGGCGGCACTCTCGTGGGGTACAGCCACCCGACTCACCGGCCACAAGGGAATGGAGCGCCCCCAGCGCAGGTAAACCAACGGGCAGCCGCTGTCGCGGTACGACCTGGCTGTCAACCGTCGCGCAGAGGCCGGGTTAGCTCGCTACTACGTTTGGCTCGTGCAGCAACTTGGTCAACGGCGGTGCCCCTCCATGTTTATTAGCGAAGCTCCTTTGTGAAGCAGCCACGCTTGTTGTCGCGCTAACGCCAATTGATTGGTCCACGTATTTGCGATATCAAATTGCTCCCAGTCACACGTTGCACCTGTATGGCTCAAGTGGAACGATGCGGCCAGCCGTCGGTCTTGTCCAGCTGCCAGCGGCCCTCGTCGGGGTTGCCTTGTGGTGCCCGCTCGCTTCGGGAGGGTGGAGGGCCTGGTCGGGGAGGGGGAAGGGGGACTCGGGGCGGGGGGTCACCCGCTGTGCCTGGGGGGTGCGCGGTTACGGCCGGAGTAGGGGCGGCTGCTGCGGGGGGGAGGGGGCGGCGGCTGCCTGGCGTTGGGCGGCTGCGTTCGTGGGGGGTGTGGCCGCTGCCGGGTAGGGGGGGCGGCCGCGGCCGCGAGTGCGGCGACTGAGGCCGGGCGTGGGGCGGCCTCTTTCGGGGAGGGGGCTTCCACAGGCGGCTAGCGGTGGGAGCGGGCGGCCGGTGGGAGCGGGCGGCCGCTGCCGGGGAGAAGGCGGCGGCTGGCGGCTGCGGCCGGCGTCGGGGCGCTGTGTTGCTGAGGATGGGGTGGCCGCGGCCGGGCAGGGGGCGGCCGCCGAACGGTGCGTTGGGCGGCGGCAGCTGAGGGGGGGGCGGCTGCTACCCAGGGGAGAGCGGCGGCTGATGGGGGTGGGGCGACCACTGGCGGCTGGGGGTTGGGGTCGGGTGGTTGCTGCCTGTAGAGGGGCTGCGGCTGCGGGCGGCTGGGGGGCATTTGGTGGGCGACCAGTGCTGCGTGGGGGGTGGCTGCTGCTTGGGGCGGGGAGGCCGCTGGTGGTCGGGGGCGGGGGTTGGCGGCCGCTGCGTAACGTGGGGCGGCTGCGGCCGGGGGGGGGGGGCGGGTGCCACCGCGGAGGGTGTTTTAGGGCGGCGGGGGCGGGCGGTTCGCTGCTGGGTGGGGGGCCGGCTGTGGTCGCGGGGGGGTTTAGCTGCTGCCGGGGGGTGGGTGGCCGCCGCCTCGGGTGGCGGCTGCGGGCAGCGGTGGGGTGCGGGTTGGTTCGAGGTAAGGGGCGGCTGTGGCTGGGTGTATAGCGGCGGGGGGCGAAGCGGGGCGGCACGGGGGGGACTGCTACAATAGTGCGGGGGGCGGCCCGGCCGCGCCTCTGGGAACGTTGGCGACCGGTGGGCTATGACCAGCAGGGGCAATGTATTGGAGTAACCGCCGAGAGACGTACGCACCAAGCAGGCAGAAAAAGAAGCGGAAAAAAAAAAAGAAACTGCTGACGACACCGCCGTGTCGTGCTTCTGATTGCGAGCCGGTCTGTGAAGCTCCACGTGGCCCCTGCCACATGATCTCCTTGAGGAGGGTGTTGGGTACTTCGCACTTGGGAGTTCATTACAGTAACACTAATGACGAAGTCCTGCTCTGTGCGCAAGCTTTGCTATCAGCCCCCTCTCTTCCTGGGGGGGGCTTCCATTGTCGCGGCCCCATCAAGGCCCATCGTGCATCGCTGCCTTAACGCAACCTGCGGGCGATTTCGGCTTGGGGCGAACGTGACGATGCCCCCCCACCCACCCAGACGGGGCCGTCTTGGGGGGGGTGCGGGGGGGGCGCGCCGAATCAGGGGGGCGGGGAAAGGTGGCGGGGGGGGGGCCCGGTGCGACCGGTCCCCCCATCCGCCCTGTCACGACACGCACGACACTGGGCGTCGGGCCGATTTGCAGGGGTGGCATCAGTGGGGGCGGTGCCGGTCGAGTCGGAGAGCGCTGTGCAGACCGTGTGCGCATCGGCGCGCGGTGCAGACCGCATCGGCGGCTGGGGTGCCCGTCGCGTCGGCGGCCGACGTGCCGGCCGTGACGGCGGGCGCCGTTCCGGTGGCGTCGACGGCTGTGGCGCCGGCCAATGCGGTGATCGCTGAGACGGTGGCCGATCTGACGGGTGTCGCGGTGGTACCGGCCGAGTCAGTGGGTGACCCGGCGGCGGAGTCATCGGGGTCGGCGGGCGCAGCTGTGGTGCCGGTCCTGTCGGACGCTGTTGTGCCGGCCGCGTCGGTGGCTGCGGCGCAGGCCGTGGCAGCCGGTGCGGTGCCCGCCGCGTCGGCAGCTGACCCGCCGACCGTGCCGGCGGCTGTGGTGTTGACCTCGTTGGTGGGCGTTCTGGTCATCGTGCCGGCGGCCGTGTCAGCGAAAGTGTCGGCTACTGACCCGGCTGCCGTCGTGGTGGGGTCAGCGGTGATCGAAGCGGGGGTTGGAATGTTGGTCGTAGCGCATTCGGCGGGGTTGTCGGCGACGGCGTTGGTGACGGTCGAGCCGGTGGCGCGACAGCACGCAGTGGACACTGCTGCCGACAAGACAAGATTGTACGCCGGATCCGTAAGGACAAGGTAGTAGCCGCTGTGGGAACTTTCCAGGGCAGCCCCTCGGGTTTTCAACCCGGAAAGACTCTCCCGGGGACAGAGAATCGGTGTTGGAACTGCAACGCTGATGGACACTGGGCATACGACTGCCCCATGTTGAGTAAACGCATTCAACAACTTGTCAGAAATGCGAGTAAGCAGTCGGCTGCGGGTGAAGTACGCCCGCCCCGTGAGAGCGGTACGTGGCCGGTGGTGGCTATGGCCACACCCTCGGCGGAAGAGGCGGACACGTCGTCCTCGGATTTGTCGTCCTCCCCATCGCCCTCAGACTCAGAACCCAAGTCGGCGGGAAACGAGTACCCGTTGGAGCTGGTCGTCCGAAGCTCACAGCAGCAGCCTTGGCCAAGTGAGTCAAGAGGACGAATCAAACATGTCGTATATTGTGCCGACCCAAAGGGGTCCGCCCACCTCGGGTAGGACTCGCTAAGAACATAAGCCCACGTCGGGTCATCGCTGTGCTGAATGGAGAGAACTTCCAGGTTACTGGCCTGGTGGAACTAGCCCCAGGCCGTGCGTGTTGTGCCCGTGTCGTACTTTATATCTGGCTCAGGCTCTTCTTTGATACGCAAGTCGCTCTTGCCCAAGGCGGTGAAGCTCCAACGTTGGAGGTCCAAGGCCAACTATATAATCGACATCATAGGTGGGATACTTCCCATTGTGGGTGCTGCGACCCTGCCAACTAGGTTGGGGTCCCATGAGGTCGACGTGACCTATGGCGTGGCTGAGAGCATGTCGGTGCCCCTGCTTCTGGGCACCCTGTATGTGGTGACTCAGGTGCCTTTGATTTGTGGCCCTGCGTACTGGGTTAAGTTGATGAATGGGGAAACTATTCCCGTCCTTGGAAAAGGGAAGTCCGTGGCTCCTGTGACAGTCTCATAGTCAAAGCGTGCTTGTGCCGTATCAGAAGGGTTTACTGCTACCTTGCGTCTGGCCCGTAAAGTCATGTTGCCTCCCAACTCGGTGGCACATGTGGACGTTGTAACCGATTACACAGGGAACGGGTTGGTGCGCCCTAACCCCCGTCTTGATCGAAAGCACCAAGTCCATGTTGCCCTTGGCACAATGAACTCCGAAGCCGGAGTCCCGTGGAAGGTCCAGGTGATGAACCTCAGTTCCTCACCCGAGTACTTCCAGTCGGGAGCCAAGTTTGGCTATATCGACCAACATGAGGGACCCGTGATAGCGGTCACCCTCAATACGGGTGCGACCAGCGGCATGAAGCCCGCACCGGAGAGGCGCAATGCCAAGTCGGCAGCCCCTCCTCGGCCCTATGTGGATATGGAGAATGTTCCGCCCAGGTTGCAGGTTCAAGTTGAACGCCTCTTGGACCAATATCACAAGTTGTGGGATGGTCAATTGGGACTCAAGAAGGCCGCGGAACACCGGACCGATTTGAAACCCGGAGTGGCCCCTATACGTCAACAACCGTATAGGGGAGGGCCCCGCTCAAGGGCCCTCTTTAAGGAGCATGTTGCTCGCATAGAGGCCCTAGACGTGATAGAAGCCTGTATCGCCGAGTGGGCGCGTCCAGGAGTGATTGTCCCTAAGCCAGATGGGACCCCACGGTTCTGTAATGACTACCGAAAGCTCAACGAGAGCACGGTGAAGGATAGTTACCTTCTTCCGAGGATGGATGACTGTCTGGACTCGTCGGGGGAGGCAAACGTGTTCTCCACCCTAGAATACTACGCGGGGTACTGGCAAATTCCTATTGCCCCGGAGGACAGGCATAAAACTACCTTGACCTGTCACTGTGGTACCTACCAGTGCAAGCGGTTGCCGTTTGGGCTATGTAACGCGCCGGCAACTGTCGAGCGCGCAATGGACATGATTCTGGCCGGAGCTCGGTGGCAGATCTGTCTTGGGTACCTCGACGACATCATCGTGTTCTCCGGAACTCCGGAAGAGCACATTGACGATCTTTGTCAGGTGTTCAAGCCACTTGATGACGCCGGGGTGTCGCTGAAAGCCAGTCTGTGCCACCTCTTTACTCGAGAGGTGGAATACTTGGGACATGTTGTCCGTCCGGGACGCCTCAGTGTCAACGAGAAGAATCTGAAGGCCATCCATAAGGCCCAGTACCCTCCGGACACAAGCCCAGCTGAGGAGCTTCCTCGGCATGTGTAGCGTGTACAAACGTTCCAGAGAGGGGCTCGCCAAGGTAGCCAAACTGTTGAACGAGCTAGTCAGTTCGACGCTGCCAAAGAACCTACCCACCCAGGTCGGGTGGAGCTGACGGCCTTTGAGAGCCTTTGGTATCAGCTGTTGAACCCTCCCATCTTGGATTTTACCAGGTCGCGAGGCCCTTTCGTCCTGGACGTGGATGCTTGCTACGCCCAACTTGGTTGTGTACTGCTACAGCAACAGCCGGACAAGGAGTTCTTGCCGGTAGGATACTTCAGCGAGGTGCTGAACTCGGCCGAGCGAAACTCTGGAGTCAGCGAGTTGGAGGGACTTGGAGTGGTGTGGGTGGTGACGTCACTTCGTCACGACTTGGAGGGTGAGAAGCTCCTCATCCGTTGTGACCACCGCGCGTTGCAGTTCATCTTCAAGATGGATTGCACCAACACCCGCCCTAACAGGTGGCGGGTGCGGCTGGCGCCCTTTAACTTTGATATTGAGTACCGTACCGGCTGGCAACGTGCCTTGGCCGATGGTCTGTCCCGGGTACCTACCGAGGGGCTAGATACTAACCCAATCGATGATGACATCCCCATTGTGGGGGGGGTGACGCGCTCGCGTCGTTGAACCCCGAGGCGCTAGGGAACAAGAAGTACTGGCCCCTGTCAGTGGACACAGTGGTGAGGGCACAGGCCGACGATCTCTTTTGCAAGTCGCAGAGGGAGGCGCTTAATACAGTGGCAGAGACGCGGTTCTTCATCGGGGAGGATGGCCTCCTTTCGAGGAGAGGGGCGATCCAGGAGACTGAACAACTTGGCTTCCCCGCATCCCTCAAGGATAGTATCCTTGAGCGAGAGCATAATGCTCTCCCAGGTGGACACCTGGGGTCCGGTAAGCTTGACCAGACCCTGAGGACCTGATACTACTGGCTTTCCATGGAGGTGGACATCTACAGCTGGGTGGCTGCCTGCACATGTTGTGCGCAGAATCGCCTGAAGGAACAGCGGCCAACTACAGCCATGTTGTTGCTCCTAGCCAAGGAGCCTTTTGCCTCGATGGCATTGGACATCCTTGGACCCCTGCCAGTGACCAAGGATGGCAACCAGGAACTTCTCGTCATCGGCGATCGCTTCACGAGACTTACGCGAGCGATCCCACTGGCAGAGATCACGGCCATGTCGGCCGTGTCAGCCTTCCTCGGTCACTGGGCTGCAACGTATGGCACCCCAGACAGTACGCTATCGGACAACGGACCGCAATTTACGTCCGTCCTGTTTCAGAGAGTGCTGGACATGTTGGGGGTTCGGGCAAACTATGCCACCTTCTTCCACCCACAAACGAATGGACAGGTGAAGCGCTTCAACAAAAGTATTTTTCGGCAGCTGCACCACTATGTGAGTGAGCATATGAAAAAGTGGGACCAATACATTTTTGTTTTGACTACCGCCTGAGTTTCGCAGGTTCACTCTTCTACGGGTTAAGCACCCCTCGCTTCTGTGACTCCACGCCGTGTGCGGTCTCTTGCTGTACAGTGGCCGCTCCCAAGTAGGGAGGCCGGTGGCGGGACACTTACCCCTACTGAGAGTAAGGTGGCGTTCGCTGCTAGGCTCAAGAAGCTCATCCCTAAAGTCAGGGCTGAGATGGACAAAGTGCAGAAGCGCTACAAACATATTCTTGATAAGAAGGTGCGTAATGCCAGGCACGTCCCCAAGCAGGGTGACTGGGTGCTAGTACATTGAAATACCCCGACGGGGGGTAAGTTGGTGCTTCACACGAAGGGACCCTACCAAGTCTTTCGTACGGATGGGCGGCGGTTCACCATCGAAAGTGACGATGGGATCCGTGCCGTAAACGGACAGGACGTGGTGAAAGTTGCACCACCTCCTCCCGGTGACCCAGATTGGGCGCGTGCGCTCATCGCGTGGCGTCTGCCTTCGCTGCCTGCGGCCAACCAAGGGCCGCAGGAGTACGTGTTCGACAAACCCGTCGACCACGGATGGGATGAGGATACTAGCCGCCTCATGTTGAGGGTGCGCTAATTTGGCTACCGCGCCAAAGACGATACCTCGGAACATGTGGAGGACCTCCTCGCTGAGAATGCCCGGGCTTACTGCGCCCCGAGTGATATCGACCCAGATTGCCCTACCTCGACGTGAGGGAATGCCAAAGGTCATTGTCAAGAGAGTGCTTCAAGTCGAAGTGATATGCGAAGTGGCTTTTAACTACAGCCCTAACCCTCTCACTCTCACAACAAAGGCAGCTGCGAACTAGGCCCACATGCTAGACTCCCCACCACCACGACCCTCGCCCTCACGTGGAGGCAAGCGGCGAGACCCCCGCCGGTGACGATCACGGCTAGTCGGTAGAGCCGCCGGCTCTAAGTCGGAGTCGTCATGACCCTAACTGTCACGGGTGCGAGGATGACCGCGCTCACTAGCTTGCTTGGTCTTGCGCGCAAGTTGGCGGCGCAGACGACGGACCGACTCGGGCTCGGTCGGGGTGGATGACTCCGACGCGGAGTAGGACAACTCGTCGCCAGAAATAGATGGAGACCGCCGCGAGTGGCGGCGACGTCGACGTGGAGGGGCGTACGTACGCCTCGCCCGACGCTTGCCTCGCCCAAGTGGGGCCGAGAATGGCATAACCGAGCCAATGCGAGCCAACTCGGTTGTCATGAACCCAACGACCGATTTACAACTCCCCGTCGCATCCACCGTACGAGCGCAATCCTCAAGTTGGGGGACTTTCTATACTTGAAGAGTCGCAGCCGACGCGGCCTGCCATGAGATCGTACGCACCAACGTGGTGATCATCATCTCTGATGTGAAGGAGCCGACGGCAACACCCACTTGGGGTAGACCGTAAGTAGTTCGGCCCTCAAGTTGGGGGACACAGGCGTAGACGACTCGACAACAACACCGATCGGGATGTCCACGTGCGGCTGGAAGGAAACCGGAGGAGGAGGAGGAAGAGGCCGAGTCGGCGGAGTCCGAAGGTAGCCGCGACCCCGAGTTGGGGCCGCCACGGCGCCTAGCGCCCGGTACTCATCGTGGTTGGCAACACCCAAGACCGAGTGCTTGTCACGGGGTGGTGCAGTGTTGCGCTCCACCCCCGGGGTATAATGGTAAAGCTCAACTCCCAACCCCTCCTTGAGGACGACTCGTCCCTCATGAAGTTCAGGGAACACCCACAGGAGCTGGCGAAGTGCGCCTTGATCCTTGGTCCCTTGTCCGGGCTGGCGCAACTTGTGCTCAATACTCTCCCACTCAATGAGTCGGTGTAGCTTCACCATCTCCTCAAGTAGATTGAGTTGGCTTGCCGAGCACCTTTTAGCAACCTGCTGAGTAGTGAGCTGCTCCAGTCCTTGAATAAGGCGGGGTGGCAGATGCAAAGACATCCTGCGCACTTGCACCCACGCCACCCAGGTCGACATGACCTCGAGTAGCCACAGTGTTGCCAACATGGCGAACATCAGGTGGTCCGAGTTGGACGACAGCATCACGGAACCGCGGCAGTAACGCGGGGAGCCCATACGGGACCTCAACTTGAGGCCACCATTCGGGCTTCTTAAGATACATGAGCTCCTTCGTCGCCGGCGCTCGGAATGGAAACTCAAGTTGAGCTCAGGTCACCAAGTAGGGACCTTGCCGGATTTCCTTCTCGGTCTGCACTTCAATGTGATGAACGCGCGGATCCGACGTCCGAAGGTAGGGTGGGCGAGTTGCCACAGCTTCCTAAGTAAAGGACAGCATGTCGGCGGGGCCCTCGGTGGTACCCCCATGCTCAAGCATGTTCTTGCACCTGCTCGTCTTCGACCTACCCCTCGTCGGAGAAAACGAAGAGGTCCGTCTTGAACCCCGCGGCGAAGCCGATCCGAAGGGGAAACGCTTCCCGTAGGTGCTCGTAGACACGTTTCATGGTCGACACAACTTGGGCGTAACGTTTTGAAGTCCAACAGTCCTCAAACACCAGCCAGGGCGGGTAAAAACACATGCTCAAGTCCTTCATTTCGATGACAGGACGGACCTCTGGGGGAGATCCCGCCGCCGACTCGTCGTCGGGAAGCGCAAGCATGCCATCCCCCGGGACAGCCGCGGAGCTTTCGCCGGGAGTTCCGGCGGGAGCTGCAACGCGGGGCGTATCCTCCAAAAGGTCGTCGAGAAAGCCGACTCCAACCTCGGATTCACCATGGCTCCTCCTAAGTCAGGGGGAGGCAACTCGATTCAAGCTGCCCGAGGCCCGCCTGTAGTCGAGGGGGACTTGGATCGGGGGAAGACAGGGGGCCACCCCAGGTTGGGGTGGCCCAGGGTAAGAGGAAAGGGTAGTGTTGGTGCGGATACGGGGGAGGTTGGTGGTAAGGTGCTCCAAGGTCAGTGCAAGCTGCGAAGTGGGCAAGCGTGACGAGAGAGGAGGTCGACGTGACCGCCTCCACATCGAAATGACGTGCAGGGAGACAGTGAGGCGCGCCCCCGGCGACCGCAACACGCGTTCTTATACCCCCTCGCAGGGCCGACCAGGTCGGTCGGAACTGAGGAGAGAAGAGCGTGGCAGAACTGGCCCCACGCAGGGGGCCGGGCGCGCCATACTGGGGCAGGAGACAACTAGTCTGACCCGTTTCTTCTTTTGCATTTGATCCCGAATTTCCTTCACTCAGGGATACGTTGCTCGATAGTAAATCCAACATGGAATTGAGGGTTTTCTGCGTTTTGTCGTATTGAATTTTCGTGTGGCCCGGTGGGCAGGTGCTGGGGTGGGAGATTCTGAGTGGCGAGATTCCGAGAGGACCCTGGAGGGGTAAGGGGCGGGGCTTGGCCTCGCATCCTCGTCCCGGCCAAGAAACTGTTGGCACACACACCACCATTTTGTTTACTGGTGGGGGGGATTGCCCCACAACAGGGACAGCGTGTGTGCGACTTGCACTTCCTCCGGGTCCCCAGACACGGGAGGCAGCCGTTGTGCACCGTTTCAATTTGGGTGCTGCGTGCGCGAGTGGTTTTTGCCACCGCAACTATACCGGGCGGGACCACATCGCCGGGATGCGATTGAGAAGCACGTTAAAAAGATACTCAAGATGGCTGTTATCGAGTCTTCGGATGGAGAGTGGGCCTTTCCGGTGGTTGTCGTCCCGAAACCTGGCGGCCACTTCCGTTTTTGCGTTGAATTCAGGCGCCTGAACGAGATGACGGTAAAGGATGTATACCCGATACTCCGAATGGATGATTGCATCGACTTCCTCGGCGACGCCGCCCTCTTCTCCACTCTGGATTGTAATGCCAGATACTGGCAGATCCCCCTGGCCGACGGGGACAAGGACAATACCACCTGCACGTGCCATCTGGGGCTATTCCGATGCAAGCGTCTTCCTCTTGGCCTCACCAATGCTCAAACTATCTTCCAGAGAGCGATTGACATCATCCTGTCAGGGCTAAGGTGGAGGACATGTCTGGTTTACTTGGACGATATGATCGTCTTCTCCAAGACACCGACGGAACATCCAGAGCACCTACGAGAGGTCCTGGCTCTCCTGCCAAAGGCTGGAGTCACCCTGAAGGCAGAAGAGTGCCACCTGGTTGAGACCGAGGTTGAATACCTGCACTTGTGCTGAGTCTGGGGGAGCTCCGGGTCAACGAGCAGAATATCAAGGCTCTTCGGCAAGCCCTCCAACCCAAGACCCAAACGAAACTCGAGAGGGTTCTGGGTATGTGCAGCGTCTACCGCCGGTTTGTGCGCGACTCCACCCTGACTTCCAGGCCGTTGACCCTGCTCACCAGCAAGAAACTCCCCGCACAGCTCCAGGTGCTCGACGAGAAGCACACAGTTGCATTCGAGGAGCTCAAGAAGCGCCTGACCACGAATCCAGTACTGGCGCTACCCAAGCGGAAGGGCCAGTTTGTCCTAGAACCCGACGCCTGTGGCGTCCAGGTTGGGCGCTCTCTACTTCAGCAACAACCTGATGGGCACTTCCTCCCGGTGGGCTACTACAGTGACGTCCTGATTCCAGCAGAGAAGAACTATTCTTATACAGAACGCGAGTGCTTGGCCATCGTCTGGGCCTGCTTCTTGTTACGCCCCTACCTGGAATGACAAGAGTTCCTCATCTGGACGGACCACGCCAGCCTAAGGTGGCTGCTACGCATGGACAGCAGCCAAGGAGTGGTCGCCCGGTGGCGTCCACGCCTCTCGGAATTCAAGTACGAGGTGTGCACCGGAGCAGGGAGGGAGCACCACTGCGCCGACACCATGTCCCGGTTCGAGACTCCTGCAGCCGATACGGGTCCTATCCCGGAGAAAATACCCTGCTTCATCCTCCCGAATGTCAGACGTTGCTGGCATGATGCCCTGTACGAGACGCCTGAAGCCAATCACCCGGTAACCATTCACCGGATGCTGCGGGCGCAGCTCAAGGACCCTCATTGCCTAAAGCTCCGCTACTAGATGGACTTGAACCGGAAAAAACGCTTCTCTGAATCAACGGATGGACTCTTCATACGGGTATCACCCTGTGATGGGGCAGCTCAAGTCTACGTACCCTAAGACCTACGAGCTGATATCCTCCGCCTGGAACACTCGTCTCCCCAGGCTGGAGACCCTGGCATCAACCGGATGTACTCCTCAATGCGGCGACACTACTACTGGGAAACCATGGCAAGCATCTAGAAGCCTGTGTCTCCTGTGCAAGGAGCCGGTTGACCCAGAGGAAGACGACCTTCAAGCTACGCCTGTCTCCTGCGGCGGAACCCTTTGCAAGCTTGAGTATGGATATCCTGGGGCCCCTACCTGAGACATCCAGTGGCAACCCTCACCGGCTCATTATCTGTGACCGGTTCTCCAACGTCACTCGAGCAATCCCGCTGAGAACTATCACTGCCCTGGACGCCACGTCGGCCTTCTGTGAGTACCGGATAGCCGCCTACGGCCCTCTGGGCTCCGTCTTGACCAACAACGGTCCCCAGGCTGCATCCGTGTTCTTCTAAGGAGTCTGCGACCTGATGGGTATCAAGAACTTGTTTACCACGACGTACCACCCACAAACGAACGATCAAGTGGAGCGGTTCAAACGGACCCTGGTGGACATGCTCTGGCAGTTGTGGCAGTATTGACCCCCAGGTAGGGGGGCAACACGTGCCATGCAAGGGGCGGCAGGCCACTAGCCTGATCCGTTCCTCCCCCTGCATTTGGGTCCATATTCCCTAAGTTTGGGATAGTTAGCTTAGTAGTAAATCCAACTTGGATTTGAGGGTTTTCTGCATTTATCGTCTTGAATTTTCGTGTGGCCCGGTGGGCAGGTGCTGGGGTGGGAGATTCTGAGTGGCGAGATTCTGAGGGGACCCTGGGGGGATAAGGGGAGGGACAGCGGGGCTTGGCCCTGCGTCCCCGTCCCGACCAAGAAACTGTTGGACCACACACCATCATCTTGTTTGTCAGTGGGGGGTTTGCCCCACAACAGGGACAGAGTGTGTGCGACTTGCACTTCTTCCGGTTCCCCCGACACGGGAGGCAGCCCTTGTACACCGCCCCAACTTGGGTGTCGTGTGTGTAAGTGGTTTTTGCCACAATTGGTGGAGCAGCAGGGGACAGAGGTAAACTTTACCTCCGGGTGCACCCGGGCGTAGGGGGCCCTCTGTCTCAGAGGAACGGTGGTCTTGGACCGTGTCATACGGATCGTCAGCCAACATGGCTAGCTCGGACCCCCCGTCGTCCGGGGAGTACACGGGTGACGCACGTACTTCAGTGCCTTTGAATACTGGTGAGACACAGGTGGGTTTACTTGGGGTCGCAGAGGGACTAGAGGTCCCTCAAGCCAGCAGGACTGGAAGTACGGGCGGGCAACAGGCCACCCCGAATCAGTCGGGAGTTCACTCGGGTGACACTTCTGATGTGGGTGGGCCGAAGTCTGGCCACCGTGTGGTATACTCAACGGGAACGTCCCAAGGGGTGAGGACTGTCCCCGCGGGTTCCACTCGGGTTGGAGCCAACTTTGGCTTGGAGTCGTCGCCAACTAGGCTTTCGGAGGACGGTGGACCTCCGTTGGTCGGCGATGGGCTCGCGCCCATGCCCCCGGTTGAAACCCCTAAGGAACGTGGTTACCCCTCAGGTGGACTCCCGGAGGCGGACCGAGACTCAACTGGAGTCGTCAATCCCCTCCTCGCGGAAACTGTCCGTCGGGAGGCGACCAATGTGTTGCGGCAGACTTTGCCGGACCTGGTGGTCACGATGACGAATACTATTCTGAATCAGATTGTGGCGAGTTTGCCAGATGGCCTTAATGTCCAGACCGGATCGGGGCTTTCGAGCCCGCAGGCGCAGGGGGAATCCCTCCTTACGCCTACCTCTGGTCGCCCCGAACAGGGGGCGACACCTGTTACTCCCAACGAGGGAGCCACACCATACTCGGTGGGGCGTACGCCCTTCACGGGGGAGTTCCCCCCGGAAACGCCGGCGGCTACACCAAGCGCGCCGCGCCGGACTACAGGCACTGAGGGTGAACTTGCCCCATTGTCTCAGCGGCTGTTCCCTCAACGTGAGGTGCCGCCCAAGATCCAGGTAGCCAACCCGGTCTACCAGAGGATCTTTGACTGTGAGACCTACGCCCTCCACAACAACTCGGTGGCGTATGGTCCTGACCAGGCCCGAGCCATGGGCCGTGCCAAGAAGAATGCACTTCACTCTTTTGGGCACAAAGCGGAGTGGGATGGAACCCCCCCCCTCCGTGTCTTTGAGTTCCTACGTCGTTTCACAAAAGCCTGTGACGACAATGCCATAAGTGAAGGCATGGCTTTTTACATGCTACAGGAGCTTACGAAGGGCGACCTACGGACAGAACTGATGTCCGTCATGCCCAGCTCCTCAAGTGGAGGCGCTGGGGAGGTGACGTCCTATTTTGAGCTCGTCAACTGGTTGTTGAGAGCCATGGTTGATGACTCAGCGTTGGCTTCTTAAGTCGAGGAGTTTACGCAAGCCCATCAGGAAGAGGCGGAGGACGAGTTGTCCTTTGCGGAGCGAGTCCGTAAGCTCAACAATCTTTGTGGGTTTCTTCATCCACAAGCTGTGGTGAAGAGTCGGTTTGTGGAGGGACTCCATTGGTCAGTCCGGATGGAGACCCGGGAGCATAACACTGCCCGGGCGACCCTGGCCGAGTTGGCCAGGTTCGCCTATCGCAGAGGCGAGGCCTACCGCAAGTTGCGGGAGGAACAACGCCAGGAGCGTCAGGCCGAGTTGGCCAAGGAACGGGAGGAGGCGCGCCAGGCCAGAGAGTTGAGAGAGGCACGCCGAATCCGCAAGGAGAGGGTGGTAGCTGCCGTGGGAACTTCCCAGGGTATCCCTTCGTCTTCCCCAGTTGGGAAGACCCCTCCCGGAACGGACCATCGGTGTTGGAACTGCAACTCCGATGGTCACTGGGTATATGATTGCCCCAAGTTGAGTAAACGCATTCAACAACTTGTTAGGAATGCGAGTAAAAAGTCGGCTACGAACGAAGTACGTTCACGCCGCGAGGGTGGGTCTCGACCGGTCGTTGCGGTCGCCACACCCTCGGCGGAGGAGGAGGACACGTCGTCCTCGGACTCGTCGTCTTCCTCCCCGCCCTCAGATTCGGACGCCAAGTCGGCGGGAAACGAATGACCGTTGGGGCTGGTCGTCCAAAGCTCACAACGGCAGCCTCGGCCAAGTGGGCCAGGAGGACGAACCAACCGTGCCGGATACTGCGGCGACCTAAGGGAGTCCGCCCACCTCGGGTAGGACTCCCCAAGAACGTAAACCCCCGTTGGGTCATCGCGGTGCTGACGGGTGAGAACTTCCAGGTGGCTGGACGGGTGCAACTTGCCCCCGGCCGTGCATGCTGTACCCGTATCGTACTTGATACCGGGTCAGGAGCCTCCTTGATACGCAAGTCGCTATTACCAAAGGAGATGAAGCTCCAACGCTGGAGGTCCAAAGCTGACCATCTGAGCGATATCAATGGTGGGGTACTTCCCTTCGTTGGTGCCGTGACCCTAACAACTAGGTTGGGGACCCATGAGGTCGACGTGAACTATGGTGTAGTTGAGAATATATCGGTACCCCTGCTTCTGGGTACCCCTTATGTTGTTAGACAAGTGCCTTTGATTTGTGGCCCTGAGGACTGGGTCAAGTTGATGAATGGGGAGACTATTCCCATCCTTGGTAAGGGAAAGTCTGTGCATCCTGTGACAGTCTCACAGTCGAAGCCTGTTTGTTCGGTGAGGGAAGGGTTTACTGCTACCCTGCGTTTAGCCCGCAAAGTCACGTTGCCCCCCAACTCGGTGGCGCACGTTGATGTTGTAACTGATTTTACGGGGAACGGGTTGGTGCACCCTCACCCCCGTCTTGCTCGCAAGCACCAAGTGCATGTTGCCCATGGCACGATGGACTCCAAAGCCGGCGTCCCGTGGAGGATCCAGGTGATGAACCTGAGCTCGTCGCCCAAGTACTTCAAGTCGGGAGCCAAGTTCGGCTATATCGACCAACACGAGGGACCGGTAGTAGCGGTCACCCTCAACGCGGGCGCAAGTAGCGACCCGAAGTCCGGAAAGGAGAAGCATCAAGCCAAGTCGGCCGCCTCTCCTCGACCCCATGTGAACATGGAGGGTGTCCCCCCCAGGTTGAGGGTTCAAGTTGAACGCCTCTTGGACCAATATCACAAGTTGTCGGATGGTCAATTGGGACTCATGAGAGCCACCCAACACCGGATCGAGTTGAAGCCCGGTGCACCCCCTATACGCCAACAACCGTATAGGGGAGGACCCCGTTCAAGGGCCCTCGTTAAGGAGCAAGTCGCTCGCATGGAGGCCCTCGATGTGATCGAGGCCAGCAACGCCGAGTGGGCGAGTCCGGTGGTTATCGTCCCCAAAGTTGATGGGACCCCCCGGTTTTGTATCGACTACCGTAAGCTCAACGAGAGCACGGTGAAGGACAGCTATCCCCTACCTAGGATGGATAACTGTCTGGACTCTCTGGGGGAGGCGAACGTGTTCTCTACCCTGGACTGTAACGCGGGGTACTGGCAAATTCCCATTGCCCCGGAGGACAGGCATAAAACTACCTTTACCTGTCACTGTGGTACCTACCAGTGCAAGCGTCTACCGTTTGGCCTGTGTAACGCGCCGGCAACTTTCCAGCGCGCTATGGACATGATTCTGGCCGGAGTATGGTGGCAGATCTGTCTTGTGTACCTAGACGATATCATTGTGTTCTCCCGAAGTCCGGAGGAACACATTGGCCATCTTGGCCAGGTGTTCAAGCTACTTGCTGACGCCGGTGTGTCACTGAAGGAGAGTAAGTGCCACCTCTTCACTCAAGAGGTGGAATACTTGGGACATGTTGTCTTTCCGGGGCGTCTCAGTGTTAACGAGAAGAACTTGAGGGCCATTCGTAAGGCTCAGTACCCCCGGACCCAGACCCAGATGACGAGCTTCCTCGGGATGTGTAACGTGTACCGACGTTTCACCAAGGGCTTCGCCACGGTGGCGAAGCCGTTGAATGAGCTAGTGAGCTCAACGCTACCGAAGAACCTGCCTCCCCCAAGTCGGGTGGAGCAGGAATCCTTTGACACTCTTCGGGACCTTCTGCTGAAGCCCCCCATCTTGGCTATTCCCAGATTGGGAGGCCACTACATCCTGGATGTGGACGCTAGCTACGACCAACTTGGTTGTGTGTTGCTTCAGCAGCAGCCGGACAAGGAGTACTTGCCGGTGGGATACTTTAGTAAGGGGCTGAACTCGGCCGAGAAGAACTACGGAGTCACCGAGTTGGAAGGACTCGCAGTGGTGTGGGCGGTGACGTCACTTCGTCACTACCTAGAGGGTGAGAACTTCCTCATCCGCTGTGACCACCGCGCGCTGCAGTTCATCTTTAAGACGGACTGTACGAACACTCGTCTCAACCGGTGGAGGGTGCGACTGGCACCCTTCAACTTTGACATTGAATACCGACCTGGCAGGCAACATGCCCTTGCCGACGGCCTTTCTCGGGTATCTACCGAGGGGCTGGACACTAACCCAGTCGATGAGGACATCCCCATCGTGGGGGTAGTCACGCGCTCGGGTCAGGCGTTGAACCCCGAGGCGCCAGGGAACAAGAAGTACTTGCCCCTGTCCCTGGACGAGGTGGTGAAGGCCCAGCCCGAGGATCCCTTCTGCAAGTCGCAGAGGGATATACTGGATACAGTGGTAGAGACGCGCTTCTTTCTGGGAGACGATGGCCTCCTCATGAGGAGGGGGGTATTGCAGGGGACCGAACAACTTTTCGTCCCCGCATCCCTCAAGGACAGTATCCTTGAGAGGGAGCATAACGCTCCCACGGGTGGACACCTGGGGTCTAGTAATCTGTACCAGACCCTGAGGACCAGGTACTACTGGCCGTCCATGGTGGTGGACATCTACAGTTGGGTGGCTGCCTGCACAAGTTGTGCACAGAACCGTCTGATGGAACGGCGGCCTACTACGGCTATGCTATTGTTCCCGGCCAAGGAGCCCTTCGCCGCGTTGGCGATGGACATTCTTGGGCCACCGCCCGTGACCGAGGAGGGCAACCAGTACCTCCTGGTCATCTGTGACCGCTTCACGAAACTTACGCGAGCGATCCCACTGGCAGAGATCACGGCCATGTCGGTCATGTCAGCCTTCCTAGATCACTGGGTTGCCGCGTATGGCATCCCAGATAGTACACTATCGGACAATGGACCGCAATTTGCGTCTGTACTGTTTCAGGGAGTGCTGGATATGTTGGGGGTTAAGGCAAACTATGCCACCCCCTACCACCCACCAACGAATGGGCAGGTGGAGCGCTTCAACAAAACTATTGTTAGGCAGCTGCGCCACTATGTGAGTGAGCATGTGAAGACATGGGACCAATACATTTCTATCCTTACTACTGCCTACAATTCGCAGGTTCACTCATCTACAGGGGAAGTACCCTTCGCTTTTGTGACCCCCCGTCGCGTGCGGTCTATTGCCGTGCGGCGGCCGCTCCCAACTAGGGAGGATGGTGGCAGTACGCCTACTCCTACTGAGAGTAAGGCGGAGTTCGCTGCTAGGCTTGAAAACCTCATCCCTAACGTCAGGGCTGAGATGGACAAAGCACAAAAGCGCTACAAGCGTACCTTTGACAAAAAGGTGCGCAATGCTCAGCATGTCCCCGAGCAGGGTGACTGGGTGCTGGTACACTCACACACCCCAACTGGGGGTAAGCTGGTATTCCAGACGAAGGGACCGTACCAGGTGCTTCGTACTGATGGGCGGCGCTTCACCATCGAAAGTGACGATGGGGTCCGCACAGTGAACGGACAGGACGTGGTCAAAGTTGCACCACCGCCTGCAGGCGACCCAGCTTGGGCGCGTGCGTTGGAAGCGTGGCGCCTCCCCTCACTGCCTGCGGCCAAACAGGGCCCACAGGAGTACGTGTTCGATAAGTTCATCGAGCACGGATGGGATGAGGACACTGACCGCCTCATGTTGAGGGTGCGTTGGTTTGGCTACAAAGCCAAGGATGATACGTGGGAGTATGTGGAGTACCTTCCCGCTGTGAAGGTCCGGGCGTACTGTGCCCGGAATGAGATAGACCCTAACAGCCCTCCCTCAACGTGAGGGAAGGCCGAGCAACAGTGCTAAGAGAGTGCTTCAAGTCGAAGTGGTACGCAGAGTGGCTTTAACTACAGCCCTAACCCTCACACTCTCACAACAAAGGCAGCTGCCAACTAGGCACGCATGCTTAGACTCTCCCACTCCACGGCCCTCGCCCTCACGTGGAGGCGAGCGGCGAGACCCACGCCGATAACGGTCTCCACTCGTTGGAGGGGCGGCGGCTCCAACTCGGAACCGTCGCGCCCCTCACGGTCGCGCAAGTGGCGCCGACGTGGCCACTCTTCTGCCTGGTCTTGCGCGCAAGTTTGCGACGCAGACGCTGGGCAGACTCCGTCTCCGACGGGGTAGAGGACTCCGAAACGGAGTAAGACAACTCGTCTTCCGACACGGAGGGAGAGCGCCGCGAGTGTCGGCGACGACGGCGAGGAGGCGAGTATGCCCGGCTCGCGCGACGTTTGCCACGCCCAAGTGGGGCTGGCTGGGCATAATAGCCCCAATGCGAGCCAACTCGGCCGTCATAAACTCCGCCACCGACTCGCAACTCGCGGTCGCCACTGCAGTACGAACGCGCTCCTCAAGTTGAGGAGTCTCGGAACTCTGTAGGGTTGCGGTCGACGCGGCCAACCAGGAAATGGTGTCCACCAACGTGGTGATCATCATCTCTGAGGTTAGAGGAGGCGTGGGCGGCAACACCAACTTGGGTATACCGTCAGGAGGGTGGCCCCAAGTTGGGGACACCGTGTGTGACGACTCAACGGCCACGCTAATTGGGATGTCCCCGTGCGGCTGGTAAGGGACAGGAGGAAGCGGAGGGGCACG
>CM020620.1:17991256-18075819 GCA_009829735.1 Pyropia yezoensis
GAACGCCTCTTGGACCAATATCACAGGTTGTGGGATGGTCAATTGGGACTCATGAGAGCCACCCAACACCGGATCGAGTTGAAGGCCCGGTGCACCCCCTATACGCCAACAACCGTATAGGGGAGGACCCCGTTCAAGGGCCCTCGTTAAGGAGGCAAGCTGCTCGCATGGAGGCCCTCGATGTGATCGAGGCCAGTAACGCCGAGTGGGCGAGTCCGGTGGTTTTCGTCCCCAAAGTTGATGGGACCCCCCGGTTCCGTATCGACTACCGTAAGCTCAACGAGAGCACGGTGAAGGACAGTTATCCCCTACCTAGGATGGACGACTGTCTGGACTCTCTGGGGGAGGCGAACGTGTTCTCTACCCTGGACTGTAACGCGGGGTACTGACAAATTCCCATTGCCCCGGAGGACAGGCATAAAACTACCTTTACCTGTCACTGTGGTACCTACCAGTGCAGGCGTCTACCGTTTGGCCTGTGTAACGCGCCGGCAACTTTCCAGCGCGCTATGGACATGATTCTGGCCGGAGTATGGTGGCAGATCTGTCTCGTGTACCTAGACGATATCATTGTGTTCTCCCGAAGTCCGGAGGAACACATTGGCCATCTTGGCCAGGTGTTCAAGCTACTTGCTGACGCCGGTGTGTCACTGAAGGAGAGTAAGTGCCACCTCTTCACTCAAGAGGTGGAATACTTGGGACATGTTGTCCGTCCGGGGCGTCTCAGTGTCAACGAGAAGAACTTGAGGGCCATCCGTAAGGCTCAGTACCCCCGGACCCAGACCCAGATGACGAGCTTCCTCGGGATGTGTAACGTGTACCGACGTTTCACCAAGGGCTTCGCCAAGGTGGCGAAGCCGTTGAATGAGTTAGCTCAACGCTACCGAAGAACCTGCCTCCCCCAAGTCGGGTGGAGCAGGAATCCTTTGAGACTCTTCGGGACCTTCTGCTGAAGCCCCCCATCTTGGCTATTCCCAGGTTGGGAGGCCACTACATCCTGGATGTGGACGCTAGCTACGACCAACTTGGTTGTGTGTTGCTTCAGCAGCAGCCGGACAAGGAGTACTTGCCGGTGGGATACTTTAGTAAGGGGCTGAACTCGGCCGAGAAGAACTACGGAGTCACCGAGTTGGAAGGACTCGCAGTGGTGTGGGCGGTGACGTCACTTCGTCACTACCTAGAGGGTGAGAAGTTCCTCATCCGCTGTGACCACCGCGCGTTGCAGTTCATCTTTAAGACGGACTGTACGAACACTCGTCTCAACCGGTGGAGGGTGCGACTGGCACCCGTCAACTTTGATATTGAGTACCGACCTGGCAGGCAACATGCCCTTGCCGACGGCCTTTCTCGGGTATCTACCGAGGGGCTGGACACTAACCCAGTCGATGAGGACATCCCCATCGTGGGGGTAGTCACGCGCTCGGGTCAGGCGTTGAACCCCGAGGCGCCAGGGAACAAGAAGTACTTGCCCCTGTCCCTGGACGAGGTGGTGAAGGCCCAGCCCGAGGATCCCTTCTGCAAGTCGCAGAGGGATATACTGGATACAGTGGTAGAGACGCGCTTCTTTCTGGGAGACGATGGCCTCCTCATGAGGAGGGGGGTATTCCAGGGGACCGAACAACTTGTCGTCCCCGCATCCCTCAAGGACAGTATCCTTGAGAGGGAGCATAACGCTCCCACGGGTGGACACCTGGGGTCTAGTAAACTGTACCAGACCCTGAGGACCAGGTACTACTGGCCGTCCATGGTGGTGGACATCTACAGTTGGGTGGCTGCCTGCACAAGTTGTGCACAGAACCGTCTGATGGAACGGCGGCCTACTACGGCTATGCTATTGTTCCCGGCCAAGGAGCCCTTCGCCGCGTTGGCGCTGGACATCCTTGGGCCACTGCCAGTGACCGAGGAGGGCAACCAGTACCTCCTGGTCATCTGTGACCGCTTCACGAAACTTACGCGAGCGATCCCACTGGCAGAGATCACGGCCATGTCGGTCGTGTCAGCCTTCCTAGATCACTGGGTTGCCGCGTATGGCATTCCGGATAGTACACTATCGGACAATGGACCGCAATTTGCGTCTGTACTGTTTCAGGGAGTGCTGGATATGTTGGGGGTTAAGGCAAACTATGCCACCCCCTACCACCCACAAACTAATGGGCAGGTGGAGCGCTTCAACAAAACTATTGTTAGGCAGCTGCGCCACTATGTGAGTGAGCATGTGAAGACATGGGACCAATACATTTCTATCCTTACCACTGCCTACAATTCGCAGGTTCACTCATCTACCGGGGAAGTACCCTTCGCTTTTGTGACCCCCCGTCGCGTGCGGTCTATTGCCGTGCGGCGGCCGCTCCCAACTAGGGAGGATGGTGGCAGTACGCCTACTCCTACTGAGAGTAAGGCGGAGTTCGCTGCTAGGCTTGAAAACCTCATCCCTAAAGTCAGGGCTGAGATGGACAAAGCACAAAAGCGCTACAAGCGTACCTTGGACAAAAAGGTGCGCAATGCTAAGCATGTCCCCGAGCAGGGTGACTGGGTGCTGGTACACTCACACACCCCAACTGGGGGTAAGCTGGTATTCCAGACGAAGGGGCCGTACCAGGTGCTTCGTACTGATGGGCGGCGCTTCACCATCGAAAGTGACGATGGGGTCTGCACAGTGAACGGACAGGACGTGGTCAAAGTTGCACCACCGCCTGCAGGCGACCCAGCTTGGGCGCGTGCGTTGGAAGCGTGGCGCCTCCCCTCACTGCCTGCGGCCAAACAGGGCCCACAGGAGTACGTGTTCGATAAGTTCATCGAGCACGGATGGGATGAGGACACTGACCGCCTCATGTTGAGGGTGCGTTGGTTTGGCTACAAAGCCAAGGATGATACGTGGGAGTATGTGGAGGACCTTCCCGCTGTGAAGGTCCGGGCGTACTGTGTCCGGAATGAGATAGACCCTGATAGCCCTCCCTCAACGTGAGGGAAGGCCGAGTAACAGTGCTAAGAGAATGCTTCAAGTCGAAGTGGTACGCAGAGTGGCTTTTAACTACAGCGCTAACCCTCACACTCTCACAACAAAGGCAGCTGCCAACTAGGCACGCATGCTAGACTCTCCAACCCCACGGCCCTCGCCCTCACGTGGAGGCGAGCGGCGAGACCCACGGCGATAACGCTCCCCGCCAGTCGGCGGGGCCGGCGGCTCCAAGTCGGAACCGCCGCGCCACTCACGGTCGCGCAAGTGGCGACGACCGCGGCTGCCCTTCTGCTTAGTCTTGCGCGCAAGTTGGCAACGCAGACGCCGGACCGACTCCGACTCTGACGGAGTCGAGGACTCCGAGACGGAGTAAGACAACTCGTCTTCCGACACGGAGGGAGAGCGCCGCGAGTGTCGGCGACGACGGCGAGGAGGCGAGTATGCCCGGCTCGCGCGACGTTTGCCACGCCCAAGTGGGGCTGGCTGGGGCATAATAGCCCCAATGCGAGCCAACTCGGCCGTCATAAACTCCGCCACCGACTCGCAACTCGCGGTCGCCACTGCAGTACGAACGCGCTCCTCAAGTTGAGGAGTCTCGGAACTCTGTAGGGTTGCGGTCGACGCGGCCAACCAGGAAATGGTGTCCACCAACGTGGTGATCATCATCTCTGAGGTTAGAGGCGTGGGCGGCAACACCAACTTGGGGTATACCGTCAGGAGGGTGGCCCCCAAGTTGGGGGACACCGTGGTGGACGACTCAACGGCCACGCTAATTGGGATGTCCCCGTGCGGCTGGTAAGGGACAGGAGGAAGCGGAGGGGCACGCCGAGGTGGCGGGACCCAGGTGTAACTGGGACCCCGACTTGTGGCCCCCGCAGTGCGTTGAGTCATATGGTCATCATATGAGGGCACGGCCATAACTATGGCCTTGTCCGGGGGTGGCGCAGTGTGGTGATCCACCCCCGGGGCATACGGGTAGTCCCCGATGCCCAACCCCTCTCGTAGGACCACACGGCCGTCGTGAAGTTCACAAGCGACCCACACGAACTGGCGAAGTGCGCCATCGTCCTTGGGCCCACGAGTGGGGCGGCGCAACTTGTGCTCAATGCTCTCCCACTCGATAAACTTGTGGAGGCGGAGCATCTCCTCAAGTAGAGTGAGTTGTCTTGATGAGCACCCCTCAGCAACTAGCTGAGGGGTGAGCTGTTCCAAACCTTGGATAAGCCGGAGGGGGAGATGCCAGAGCATCCCCCGCCGCTGAACACAAGACACCCAGGTCGACATGACCTCGAGGAGCCACTGGGTGGCCAACATGGCCCACACCAGGTGATCAGGGCCAGCCGTCAACATGACGGCGCCGAGGTGGTCAAGCAACCGTGGTAGCAACGCCGGGAACCCGTAGGGGACCTCAACTTGAGGCTACCACTCGGGCTTCTTCGGATAGTACTGCTCCTTACTGGCAGCAGACTGCTGAGGGAACTCAAGTTGAGCCGAGGTCACCAAGTAGGGACCTCGCCGGAAGTCCTTCTCCATCCGCACATCAAAGTGATGAGTGTGCGGATCGGCCTCGTGAAGGTACGGGGGGCGAGTTGCCACCGCGTCCCAAGTAAAGGTCGAAAAGTCGCCGGGACCCGGGATAGTTCCCCCGCGGTCCACCATGGCTTTGGCCCGCTGCACGTCTTCGACCTCGTCCTCGTCCAGGAAGGCAAACTGGTCCGTCCTGAAACCGGCAGGGAACCTGATTCTAGGGGGATACTTCTCCCGTAGGCGGTGCTATACCTGACCCATCGCTGCGCCAAGTCGGCCACAGCGAAGAACAGTCAACCCCTCCTCATAGCGAGGCCAAGCGGGGTTAAACCACCGCCCCAAGGCCTCACGCGGGACAACTTGTCCCGCCTCCGGGGGAGATCCCGCCGTCAACCCAAAGCCGGGTGACGCGGGAGTCCCATCCCCCGGAGCGATCGCGGAGCCCCCGCCGGAAGTCCCGGCGGGCGCTGCACCGTAGGAGGTGTCCTCCATACGTTCGTCGAGAGAGTCCGTCTCCACTCCCGGGGTCGCCATGGCTGTCCCCAAGTTAGGGAGAGACGCCCTGGCTACGGCGGCACGAGACCATCTCGAGCTGAGGAGGACTCCGATCGTGGGTAGACGGGTGGCCTCCCCAGCGTGGGGCGGCCCAGTGGAAGGTGAAGGGGAGGTGGTGGTGAAGGTGAAGTGTGAACCGGGGAGAGCAAGCTGCCAAGTGGGCAAGCTTGAGGAGAGGGGCGGTCAACGTGACCGCCTCCACATCCGCGTTACGTACTCAAGGGGGGGCAGCAAGTCGCGCCCCCAACGCCGAGACGTGCGTCTACGCACCCCCTCATAGGGCCGACCGGGTCGGTCGGAACTGAGGAGAGGGGAGTGTGGCAGTATTAACCCCCAGGTAGGGGGGCAGCACGTGCCATGCAAGGGGCGGCAGGCCACTAGCCTGATCCGTTCCTCCCCCTGCATTTGGGTCCATATTCCCTAAGTTTGGGATAGTTAGCTTAGTAGTAAATCCAACTTGGATTTGAGGGTTTTCTGCATTTATCGTCTTGAATTTTCGTGTGGCCCGGTGGGCAGGTTCTGGGGCGGGAGATTCTGAGTGGCGAGATTCTGAGGGGACCCTGGGGGGATAAGGGGAGGGACAGCGGGGCTTGGCCCTGCGTCCCCGTCCCGACCAAGAAACTGTTGGACCACACACCATCATCTTGTTTGTCAGTGGGGGGTTTGCCCCACAACAGGGACAGAGTGTGTGCGACTTGCACTTCTTCCGGTTCCCCCGACACGGGCGGCAGCCCTTGTACACCGCCCCAACTTGGGTGTCGTGTGTGTAAGTGGTTTTTGCCACAGATTCAGTCGGACACGTGTCAGTATCCCTCGGGGGAAAACGGACAGGTCACACAGAAAGGCGAACTACGAGGATGGTATGCCTGTTGCCTCACGTGCCTGTCGGCAGGGCCGACAGATGCGCCCGGTAGTGCACACGGGAAAGAGGAGAGCAAACGCGCAGTTGTAATTTTCCCTCAGGGCGCGGGCCAAAGGCGTCTCGCTGTCCCTCTTGACGTGGATCTGGGGGAGCCTCGGCACGTTGGCCAGGTAGCCCCCCCCCTACCCCCGAGTGGCCCAGACCCGAGTCTAACCTCGTCAGGTCGGGGGCCACTATCGCTACTAATTGTACTCTCCCTCACTAATCTCATACTCAATTTCCCTCAAATTAAGTCCCTCACAAATGTGCAGAAACACATCTGAAGTCCCTCTCTCACGTGTGGACAGCGTAGTCCACCGCATCCAAGTGCCCGGGCGCCAACCATCCCCACACGGCGGGCGTGTCCTGGCACCTGGTGTCCCCAGGTTGCCATCCCGGGTCGGCGCCTAGTCAGGGCCAGGGATGCTACATAGCTCCCTCCCTTGTCCGGCACGGCCTCGGGCCGTACCAGGTGCCACCGTGCGCAGCCTCGAGCACGTCCACACCGGTTCCAAGGTCTAGCGTCTTCACTTCGTGCGTGATCACCTTCCCCCCGCCCCCCCCTCCTTCCTCCTTCACCTTGGCCTTCCCGTTCCCCTTGGTTCTGGACGGCATGTCGAGCTCCGAGATCCGGGGCCCGTGGCACCGGCGGCGGGTCCCGCGGAAGAGAAATCTGGTGGTCGTACCCTGCTCTTACCTCCAGTTCCTCAAGTGTCGGCGCAGACGCCGGTCGTCCCGGTGGAGGATGTGGAACAAGTGCCCCCGGCTCCCGCGTTGCGCCCGGTCGAGACCCCCCCGGCGGGTCTCCCGGAGATGCTTCTGGGTCAAGATCCCCTCGCGGGCAGGCGCAACAGCACGGTCGTCGGGAGCGTCAGCGCGGTCCGGTGCCAGCAGGATTGCCTGGCCATCTGGCTTAAGGAACTCCAGCGCGGGGTGTTGACCGAGATAGACAAGGTGCACCTAAGCACGGCTGACCAGATGCGCCTGGCTCAGGACTGCTCTCAGAGCTTTTCCGGTTCGGCCTGGGCTGATAGACTGGAAGACTGTCCCTTAGCGCTGGTACTGGATCTGCCCCGGACCGAGCGTCGAGTGTCCGCGTCTGTGCTCCGGTGGCCGGAGGAGGAGGGTTACGTCCGCCGGGAGCTCTAGGTTTGGGATGAGGCACTCAAAGGACCGGGGACGTTGATCTGCGACCCCCATCCGGAGATAATCGCTCTTGAGCCTCCTTTCTTGAACCGGAAGTACTCGATGTTGTCACCGACGCGGGAGCAAGGCGAGCGGCGGGGGCGCCAGCGGGACTACGTCGTGAGCAGCAACCAAAAAGAGGTCTGGAAGCTGGACAAGGTCAACCGGGAGGCGTACTACCCCAACGTCATCGCGCAGCAGCTGAAGGCTGAGATCCCGGTCGGGATTGCATCATCTAGCATCCCCTTCACCTGGTACCTCTTGGACGCCCTCACCGAGGCGTCGATTGAGGGCTTCTTCCACTCGATCCCGTACATGATGTACACTTCCGAGATGACGGTTTTGGCGCCCAACCCCTGGCTTCACGTAGACTTCTTGTGCAGCGAGGATGTGGAGTACCAGGAGCTCTTCCATGCGATGATCAAATTCCGGCCTCAACTCCCGGTGCACGACCGGACGTTCTTGAAATTGATCGCGGAGCAGAAAAGCCCGCGTCAGGACGGCTCGGGTTGGGTGCAGGTGGTCTACCCGGCTTCTCCCGTCAAGGTGCAGCTGGCAATCCCGTTGCCGGCGTGGCCGCAGCTCGGAGGAATTCCGGTGCCGCCTGCCCTGGACCTGTTGCCGTCCGGTCCGCCGGTTCAAGAGACGGGGTGGGATACAGCGGTTGGTCGGGCGTCTGCGGGTGGTCAAGTTGCTCCCGCTGGTTCTTCTGCGCCGTTGGAAAAGCCTTTGCCGGCGCCTATGCGTCAGGCTCCTCCTGTGCCGGTTCTTCAGGCTCCTCCGGCACCGCTTTTGCCGGCTTCTGCTTTCGGCGTTACTCCCGGCAGCACCATCCGGTCGCCCTCTACCACAGGGGCTCTTCCTCATGCGGCACCTACGGCTGGAGGTGGCTCCGTGCCTACGCTGGAGCTTGATACTCCTTTCTCTGGCGTCGGTGTCAGCCTTCCTTACATGGCGCTGCGTGGTCGGTTCGAGATTCCAGTCCCGACGCTGCGTCTTTCCCGCTTTCGGGTGCCTGAGTGGTACCTTAATCATGTGGCCCCTCCTGTGACCGGTACGACGTGGGCAAGATCAAGGATCAGCTGGGCCGACTTACGGTACCGGTTGAGAGCTTCGGGTCTTCCTTGGTGCTGGGTATGTACGCCAGCGTCTTGAAAGACGTGGTTGACCAGATGTTTGCTTGCGCGGACAGCGGCCAGATGTCGGACAGTCCGGTGGTCGGAGAGCTCCTTGCGACCTTTACATAACATGGCTTGGCCCAGCGCTGGCCAGGGACCTTTACGAGTTTGAAGGAGCGCCGGCGGGCCTCTCTAGAGGAGGGGGAGCGTCCGGCTGCTACCAGTGTTGTTCCGGTGCTGGAGTATGCCGAGGCGTCTCGACCGCCTTATTACGTCATCCGTTCATCCTTGGGGTCCCGTCGTGCAGCTGGTGAGGCGCTGGAGGATGCTCCTGCGGCGCAGCGCGTCCGCCGGGAGAAATACTTCAGGGCGAGGAAGGTGCAAATCGCGGCGGAAGGGAGGAAGGAAGAGGCGGAGAGAAGGGTTGCTCGAACGGGTGCTTACTTGTTTTCGAGTACTTCCATGCTTTTAGTGCTTGGTTCCTTGATACACCCGTTCCCTTTTCTTAATATTCTTGTTCCTTGTCCGTTGCAGCCGAGCTCGCCTCGTCCAGCAAGCCCCGGTCAGCTCCTTCCTTTTCGTGATCCTCCGAGTCTGACTCTGGGATCTTGCCAGCCCTGGCCACCGGGGTGCCCTCAATCCCGTTCCGCCGCGTGTAGGAACAGACGTCAGCAATGGGTAACGGGTTGGATGGCTCCCAGGTATCATCCGCCGGGATGAAGCCGGACCAGCGTACGCGCAGTTATCGGCGTCCCTCTATCCAGGCATGGTCCACAAACTTGACGTAGACATATTCTCGGCCTTCCTGTCGGGATAACCAGCGTACTGCAGCGCGCTTGCGCCGAGTCAAGTCTCGCTTGCTTGGCGGTGGAGCTCGAGTGACGTGGTCACTACTCACCCGGTACGGGGAGCCATCCACGTCTAAAGGGAGCGTCCAGCCGTCCGTGCTCTGGATTTCGTAGGGCCCATCCGTCTTGGAGTCCAGCTTCCCTTACTGTGGGTATCCACGAAAACCCAGTCGACATCACCCAGATTCTTGTTCTTTTCCCGGACACCCTTGTCGAAGTCCCGCTTGTATCGCTCCTGGGCCTTCGCATTTGACTCCTTGACTCGTGGGAGAAGGAGCTTCAGTTGGTCCACGAAGTCTTCTTTTGCCTTGGGGCCCGGCTTCAGGGTAGGTCCGAGACCGTCCGGTATGCTTTCCCAGGAGAATTTGGTCAGCCGCCTTGGGGTGACGAAGTCAAGTGGGGCTACTCCGGTCGTCCGTTGAACACGAGAGTTGTAGGCCAGCTTCAAGACAGCCAGGAGCTCGTCCCAGTCTTCTTGATGCTCCTCGACTTCGTGCCAGAGCATGTCCACCAGGGTCCGTTCAGGAGCTCGTCCCAGTGTTCTTGATGCTCCTCGACTTAGTGCTGTGGCAAAAACCACAAGCACACACGGCACCCAAGTTGGGGCCGTGTACTAGGGCTGCCTCCCGTGTCGGGGGAACCGGAAGAAGTGCAAGTCGCACACACTCTGTCCCTGTTGTGGGGCAAACCCCCCACTGACAAACAAGATGATGGTGTGTGGTCCAACAGTTTCTTGGTCGGGACGGGGACGCAGGGCCAAGCCCCGCTGTCCCTCCCCTTATCCCCCCAGGGTCCCCTCAGAATCTCGCCACTCAGAATCTCCCACCCCAGCACCTGCCCACCGGGCCACACGAAAATTCAAGACGATAAATGCAGAAAACCCTCAAATCCAAGTTGGATTTACTACTAAGCTAACTATCCCAAACTTAGGGAATATGGACCCAAATGCAGGGGGAGGAACGGATCAGGCTAGTGGCCTGCCGCCCCTTGCATGGCACGTGTTGCCCCCCTACCTGGGGGTCAATACTGCCACACTCCCCTCTCCTCAGTTCCGACCGACCCGGTCGGCCCTGTGGGGGGGTGCGTAAACGCACGTCTCGGCGTTGGGGGCGCGACTTGCTGCCCCCCCTTGAGTACGTAACGCGGATGTGGAGGCGGTCACGTTGACCGCCCCTCTCCTCAAGCTCGCCCACTTGGCAGCTTGCTCTCCTCAGTTCCCATTTCACCATCACCACCACCTCCCCTTCACCTTCCACTGGGCCGCCCCACGCTGGGGAGGCCACCCGTCTACCCACGATCCGAGTCCCCCTCAGCTCGAGGCGGGTCTCGTGCTGCAATAGCCAGAGCGTCTCTCCCCAACTTGGGGAGAGCCATGGCGACTCCGGGAGTGGAGACGGACTCTCTTGACGAGCGCATGGAGGACACCTCCTACGGGTCAGCACCCGCCGGGACTTCCGGCGGGGGCTCCGCGATCGCTCCGGGGGACGGGACTCCCGCGTCACCCGGCTTCGGGTTGACGGCGGGGTCTCCCCCGGGGGCGGGACAAGTTGTCCCGCGTGAGGCCTTGGGGCGGTGGTTTAACCCCGCTTGGCCTCTCTATGAGGAGGGGCTGACTGTTCTTCGCTGTGGCCGACTTGGCGCAGCGATGGGCCGGGTATGGGACCGCCTGCGGGAGAAGTATCCCCGTAGGGTCGGCTTCCCTGCCGGTTTCAGGACGGACCAGTTTGCCTTCCTGGACGAGGACGAGGTCGAAGACGTGCAGCGGGCCAAAGCCATGGTGGACCGCGGGGGAACTATCCCGGGTCCCGGCGACTTTTCGACCTTTACTTGGGACGCGGTGGCAACTCGCCCCCCGTACCTTCACGAGGCCGATCCGCACACTCATCACCTTGATGTGCGGATGGAGAAGGACTTCCGGCGAGGTCCCTACTTGGTGACCTCGGCTCAACTTGAGTTCCCTCAGCAGTCTGCTGCCAGTAAGGAGCAGTACTATCCGAAGAAGCCCGAGTGGTAGCCTCAAGTTGAGGTCCCCTACGGGTTCCCGGCGTTGCTACCACGGTTGCTTGACCACCTCGGCGCCGTCATGTTGACGGCTGGCCCTGATCACCTGGTGTGGGCCATGTTGGCCACCCAGTGGCTCCTCGAGGTCATGTCGACCTGGGTGTCTTGTGTTCAGCGGCGGGGGATGCTCTGGCATCTCCCCCTCCGGCTTATCCAAGGTTTGGAACAGCTCACCCCTCAGCTAGTTGCTGAGGGGTGCTCATCAAGACAACTCACTCTACTTGAGGAGATGCTCCGCCTCCACAAGTTTATCGAGTGGGAGAGCATTGAGCACAAGTTGCGCCGCCCCACTCGTGGGCCCAAGGACGATGGCGCACTTCGCCAGTTCGTGTGGGTCGCTTGTGAACTTCACGACGGCCGTGTGGTCCTACGAGAGGGGTTGGGCATCGGGGACTACCCGTATGCCCCGGGGGTGGATCACCACACTGCGCCACCCCCGGACAAGGCCATAGTTATGGCCGTGCCCTCATATGATGACCATATGACTCAACGCACTGCGGGGGCCACAAGTCGGGGTCCCAGTTACACCTGGGTCCCGCCACCTCGGCGTGCCCCTCCGCTTCCTCCTGTCCCTTACCAGCCGCACGGGGACATCCCAATTAGCGTGGCCGTTGAGTCGTCCACCACGGTGTCCCCCAACTTGGGGGCCACCCTCCTGACGGTATACCCCAAGTTGGTGTTGCCGCCCACGCCTCTAACCTCAGAGATGATGATCACCACGTTGGTGGACACCATTTCCTGGTTGGCCGCGTCGACCGCAACCCTACAGAGTTCCGAGACTCCTCAACTTGAGGAGCGCGTTCGTACTGCAGTGGCGACCGCGAGTTGCGAGTCGGTGGCGGAGTTTATGACGGCCGAGTTGGCTCGCATTGGGGCTATTATGCCCCAGCCAGCCCCACTTGGGCGTGGCAAACGTCGCGCGAGCCGGGCATACTCGCCTCCTCGCCGTCGTCGCCGACACTCGCGGCGCTCTCCCTCCGTGTCGGAAGACGAGTTGTCTTACTCCGTTTCGGAGTCCTCTACCCCGTCGGAGACGGAGTCTGCCCAGCGTCTGCGTCGCAAACTTGCGCGCAAGACCAGGCAGAAGAGTGGCCACGGTCGGCGCCACTTGCGCGACCGTGAGGGGCGCGACGGTTCCGAGTTGGAGCCGCCGCCCCCTCCAACGAGTGGAGACCGTTATCGGCGTGGGTCTCGCCGCTCGCCTCCACGTGAGGGCGAGGGCCGTGGAGTGGGAGAGTCTAGCATGCGTGCCTAGTTGGCAGCTGCCTTTGTTGTGAGAGTGTGAGGGTTAGGGCTGTAGTTAAAAGCCACTCTGCGTACCACTTCGACTTGAAGCACTCTCTTAGCACTGTTGCTCGGCCTTCCCTCACGTTGAGGGAGGGCTGTTAGGGTCTATCTCATTCCGGGCACAGTACGCCCGGACCTTCACAGCGGGAAGGTACTCCACATACTCCCACGTATCATCCTTGGCTTTGTAGCCAAACCAACGCACCCTCAACATGAGGCGGTCAGTGTCCTCATCCCATCCGTGCTCGATGAACTTATCGAACACGTACTCCTGTGGGCCCTGTTTGGCCGCAGGCAGTGAGGGGAGGCGCCACGCTTCCAACGCACGCGCCCAAGCTGGGTCGCCTGCAGGCGGTGGTGCAACTTTGACCACGTCCTGTCCGTTCACTGTGCGGACCCCATCGTCACTTTCGATGGTGAAGCGCCGCCCATCAGTACGAAGCACCTGGTACGGTCCCTTCGTCTGGAATACCAGCTTACCCCCAGTTGGGGTGTGTGAGTGTACCAGCACCCAGTCACCCTGCTCGGGGACATGCTGAGCATTGCGCACCTTTTTGTCAAAGGTACGCTTGTAGCGCTTTTGTGCTTTGTCCATCTCAGCCCTGACGTTAGGGATGAGGTTTTCAAGCCTAGCAGCGAACTCCGCCTTACTCTCAGTAGGAGTAGGCGTACTGCCACCATCCTCCCTAGTTGGGAGCGACCGCCGCACGGCAATAGACCGCACGCGACGGGGGGTCACAAAAGCGAGGGGTACTTCCCCTGTAGATGAGTGAACCTGCGAATTGTAGGCAGTAGTAAGGATAGAAATGTATTGGTCCCATGTCTTCACATGCTCACTCACATAGTGGCGCAGCTGCCTAACAATAGTTTTGTTGAAGCGCTCCACCTGCCCATTAGTTGGTGGGTGGTAGGGGGTGGCATAGTTTGCCTTAACCCCCAACATATCCAGCACTCCCTGAAACAGTACAGACGCAAATTGCGGTCCATTGTCCGATAGTGTACTATCCGGATGCCATACGCGGCAACCCAGTGATCTAGGAAGGCTGACACGACCGACATGGCCGTGATCTCTGCCAGTGGGATCGCTCGCGTAAGTTTCGTGAAGCGGTCACAGATGACCAGGAGGTACTGGTTGCCCTCCTCGGTCACTGGGCAGTGGCCCAAGGATGTCCAGCGCCAACGCGGCGAAGGGCTCCTTGGCCGGGAACAATAGCATAGCCGTAGTAGGCCGCCGTTCCATCAGACGGTTCTGTGCACAACTTGTGCAGGCAGCCACCCAACTGTAGATGTCCACCACCATGGACGGCCAGTAGTACCTGGTCCTCAGGGTCTGGTACAGTTTACTAGACCCCAGGTGTCCACCCGTGGGAGCGTTATGCTCCCTCTCAAGGATACTGTCCTTGAGGGATGCGGGGACGACAAGTTGTTCGGTCCCCTGGAATACCCCCCTCCTCATGAGGAGGCCATCGTCTCCCAGAAAGAAGCGCGTCTCTACCACTGTATCCAGTATATCCCTCTGCGACTTGCAGAAGGGATCCTCGGGCTGGGCCTTCACCACCTCGTCCAGGGACAGGGGCAAGTACTTCTTGTTCCCTGGCGCCTCGGGGTTCAACGCCTGACCCGAGCGCGTGACTACCCCCACGATGGGGATGTCCTCATCGACTGGGTTAGTGTCCAGCCCCTCGGTAGATACCCGAGAAAGGCCGTCGGCAAGGGCATGTTGCCTGCCAGGTCGGTACTCAATATCAAAGTTGACGGGTGCCAGTCGCACCCTCCACCGGTTGAGACGAGTGTTCGTACATTCCGTCTTAAAGATGAACTGCAACGCGCGGTGGTCACAGCGGATGAGGAAGTTCTCACCCTCTAGGTAGTGACGAAGTGACGTCACCGCCCACACCACTGCGAGTCCTTCCAACTCGGTGACTCCGTAGTTCTTCTCGGCCGAGTTCAGCCCCTTACTAAAGTATCCCACCGGCAAGTACTCCTTGTCCGGCTGCTGCTGAAGCAACACACAACCAAGTTGGTCGTAGCTAGCGTCCACATCCAGGATGTAGTGGCCTCCCAATCTGGGAATAGCCAAGATGGGGGGCTTCAGCAGAAGGTCCCGAAGAGTGTCAAAGGATTCCTGCTCCACCCGACTTGGGGGAGGCAGGTTCTTCGGTAGCGTTGAGCTAACTCATTCAACGGCTTCGCCACCTTGGCAAAGCCCTTGGTGAAACATCGGTACACGTTACACATCCCGAGGAAGCTCGTCATCTGGGTCTGGGTCCGGGGGTACTGAGCCTTACGGATGGCCCTCAAGTTCTTCTCGTTGACACTGAGACGCCCCGGACGGACAACATGTCCCAAGTATTCCACCTCTTGAGTGAAGAGGTGGCACTTACTCTCCTTCAGTGACACACCGGCGTCAGCAAGTAGCTTGAACACCTGGCCAAGATGGCCAATGTGTTCCTCCGGACTTCGGGAGAACACAATGATATCGTCTAGGTACACGAGACAGATCTGCCACCATACTCCGGCCAGAATCATGTCCATAGCGCGCTGGAAAGTTGCCGGCGCGTTACACAGGCCAAACGGTAGACGCCTGCACTGGTAGGTACCACAGTGACAGGTAAAGGTAGTTTTATGCCTGTCCTCCGGGGCAATGGGAATTTGTCAGTACCCCGCGTTACAGTCCAGGGTAGAGAACACGTTCGCCTCCCCCAGAGAGTCCAGACAGTCGTCCATCCTAGGTAGGGGATAACTGTCCTTCACCGTGCTCTCGTTGAGCTTACGGTAGTCGATACGGAACCGGGGGGTCCCATCAACTTTGGGGACGAAAACCACCGGACTCGCCCACTCGGCGTTACTGGCCTCGATCACATCGAGGGCCTCCATGCGAGCAGCTTGCTCCTTAACGAGGGCCCTTGAACGGGGTCCTCCCCTATACGGTTGTTGGCGTATAGGGGGTGCACCGGGCTTCAACTCGATCCGGTGTTGGGTGGCTCTCATGAGTCCCAATTGACCATCCCACAACCTGTGATATTGGTCCAAGAGGCGTTCAACTTGAACCCTCAACCTGGGTGGAACACCCTCCATGTTCACATGGGGCCGAGGAGAAGCGGCCGACTTGGCTTGATGCTTCTCCTTTCCGGACTTCGGGTCGCTACTTGCGCCCGCGTTGAGGGTGACCGCTACTACCGGTCCCTCGTGTTGGTCGATATAGCCGAACTTGGCTCCCGACTTGAAGTACTTGGGCGACGAGCTCAGGTTCATCACCTGGATCCTCCACGGGACTCCGGCTTTGGAGTCCATCGTGCCATGGGCAACATGCACTTGGTGCTTGCGAGCAAGACGGGGGTGAGGGTGCACCAACCCGTTCCCCGTAAAATCAGTTACAACATCAACGTGCGCCACCGAGTTGGGGGGCAACGTGACTTTACGGGCTAAACGCAGGGTAGCAGTAAACCCTTCCCTCACAGAGCAAACAGGCTTCGACTGTGAGACTGTCACAGGATGCACAGACTTTCCCTTACCAAGGATGGGGATAGTCTCCCCATTCATCAACTTGACCCAGTACTCAGGGCCACAAATCAAAGGCACTTGTGTTACTACATAAGGGGTACCCAGAAGCAGGGGTACCGATATATTCTCAACTACACCATAGTTCACGTCGACCTCATGGGTCCCCAACCTAGTTGGTAGGGTCACGGCACCAACGATGGGAAGTACCCCACCATTGATATCGCTCAGATGGTCAGCTTTAGACTTCCAGCGTTGGAGCTTCATCTCCTTTGGTAATAGCGACTTGCGTATCAAGGAGGCTCCTGACCCGGTATCGAGTACGATACGGGCACAACAGGCGCGGCCGGGGGCAAGTTGCACCCGTCCAGCCACCTGGAAGTTCTCACCCGTCAGCACCGCGATGACCCGACGTGGGTTTACGTTCTTGGTGAGTCCTACCCGAGGTGGGCGGACTCCCTCAGGTCGCCGCAGTATCCGGCACGGTTGATTCGTCCTCTTGACCCACTTGGCCGAGGCTGCCGTTGTGAGCTTCGGACGACCAGCTCCAACGGTCATTCGTTTCCCGCCGACTTGGCGTCCGAATCTGAGGACGAAGGGGAAGACGACGAGTCCGACGACGACGTGTCCGCCCCCTTCGCCGAGGGTGTGGCGACCGCCACCACCGGTCGAAACCCACCCTCGCGGCGTGAACGTACTTCGTTCGTAGCCGACTTCTTACTCGCATTCCTAACAAGTTGTTGAATGCGTTTACTCAACATGGGGCAATCATATGCCCAGTGTCCATCGGAGTTGCAGTTCCAACACCGATTGTCAGTTCCCGGAGAAGTCTTCCCAACTGGGGAAGACGAAGAGATACCCTGGGAAGCTCCCACGGCAGCTACCACCCTCTCCTTGAGGATTCGGCGTGCCTCTCTCAACTCTCTGGCCTGGCGCGCCTCCTCCCGTTCCTTGGCCAACTCGGCCTGACGCTCCTGGCGTTGTTCCTCCCGCAACTTGCGGTAGGCCTCGCCTCTGCGGTAGGCGAACCTAGCTAACTCGGCCAGGGTCGCCCGGGCAGTGTTATGCTCCCGGGTCTCCATCCGGACTGACCGATGGAGTCCCTCCACAAACCGACTCTTCACCACAGCTTGTGGATGAAGAAACCCACAAAGATTGTTGAGCTTACGGACTCGCTCCGCAAAGGACAACTCGTCCTCCGCCTCTTCCTGATGGGCTTGCGTAAACTCCTCGACTTGAGAAGCCAACGCTGCCTCATCAACCATGGCTCTCAACAACCAGTTGACGAGCTCAAAATAGGACGTCACCTCCCCAGCGCCTCCACTTGAGGAGCTGGGCATGACGGACATCAGTTCTGTCCGTAGGTCGCCCTTCGTAAGCTCCTGTAGCATGTAAAAAGCCATGCCTTCACTTATGGCATTGTCGTCACAGGCTTTTGTGAAACGACGTAGGAACTCAAAGACACGGAGGGGGGGGGTTCCATCCCACTCCGCTTTGTGCCCAAAAGAGTGAAGTGCATTCTTCTTGGCACGGCCCATGGCTCGGGCCTGGTCAGGACCATACGCCACCGAGTTGTTGTGGAGGGCGTAGGTCTCACAGTCAAAGATCCTCTGGTAGACCGGGTTGGCTACCTGGATCTTGGGCGGCACCTCACGTTGAGGGAACAGCCGCTGTGGCACTGGGGCAAGTTCACCCTCAGTGCCCATAGTCTGGCGCGGCGCGCTTGGTGTAGCCGCCGGCGTTTCCGGGGGGAACTCCCCCATGAAGGGCGTACGCCCCACCGAGTATGGTGTGGCTCCCTCGTTGGGAGTAACAGGTGTCGCCCCCTGTTCGGGGCGACCAGAGGTAGGCGTCAGGAGGGATTCCCCCTGCGCCTGCGGGCTCGAAAGCCCCGATCCGGTCTGGACATTAAGGCCATCTGGCAAACTCGCCACAATCTGATTCAGAATTGTATTCGTCATCGTGACCACCAGGTCCGGCAAAGTCTGCCGCAACACATTGGTCGCCTCCCGACGGACAGTTTCCGCGAGGAGTGGATTGATGACTCCAGTTGAGTCTCGGTCCGCCTCCGGGAGTCCACCTGAGGGGTAACCATGTTCCTCAGGGGTCTCAACCGGGGGCATGGGCGCGAGCCCATCGCCGACCAACGGAGGTCCGCCGTCCTCCGAAAGCCTAGTTGGCGACGGCTCCAAGCCAAAGTTGGCTCCAACCCGAGTGGAACCCGCGGGGACAGTCCTCACCCCTTGGGACGTTCCCGTTGAGTATACCACACGGTGGCCAGACTTCGGCCCACCCACATCAGAAGTGTCACCAGAGCGAACTCCCGACTGAGTCGGGGTGGCCTGCTGCCCGCCCGCACTTCCAGTCCTGCTGGCTTGAGGGACCTCTAGTCCCTCTGCGACCCCAGGTAAGCCCACCTGTGTCTCACCAGTATTCAAAGGCACTGAAGTACGTGCGTCACCCGTGTACTCCCCGGACGACGGGGGGTCCGAACTAGCCATGTTGGCTGACGATCCGTATGACACGGTCCAATTCCACCGTTCCTCTGAGACAGAGGGCCCCCTACGCCCGGGTGCACCCGGAGGTAAAGTTTACCTCTGTCCCCTGCTGCTCCACCAATTGTGGCAAAAACCACTTACACACACGACACCCAAGTTGGGGCGGTGTACAAGGGCTGCCTCCCATGTCGGGGGAACCGGAAGAAGTGCAAGTCGCACACACTCTGTCCCTGTTGTGGGGCAAACCCCCCACTGACAAACAAGATGATGGTGTGTGGTCCAACAGTTTCTTGGTCGGGACGGGGACGCAGGGCCAAGCCCCGCTGTCCCTCCCCTTATCCCCCCAGGGTCCCCTCAGAATCTCGCCACTCAGAATCTCCCACCCCAGCACCTGCCCACCGGGCCACACGAAAATTCAAGACGATAAATGCAGAAAACCCTCAAATCCAAGTTGGATTTACTACTAAGCTAACTATCCCAAACTTAGGGAATATGGACCCAAATGCAGGGGGAGGAACGGATCAGGCTAGTGGCCTGCCGCCCCTTGCATGGCACGTGTTGCCCCCCTACCTGGGGGTCAATACTGCCACAGAATCGAGTAGTATACCACAACACTGCCTGTGCAGAGCTGGCTGTCGCTGCCGATGCTGCTGGTGCTGCTGGTGCCACACCTCCGCTATCATCTCTGGCGCCCGGGGCGGCTGTAGCTGCCAGCGTCGCCGTTCGCCGGCGTGCCCCCCTGAGGGCGCCATCTACGCGGTATCGGGTGCTTCCTTTCGTGAGCGCTCCGGGGGCGTTATGCTGAGTCGAACGCAGGCTGACTGCGCGCCAATGCGCGACGCGGAAGCGGACAAGGCCATGCACGGGCTCGTGACGGCGACAACGCTCAAGGTCGGGAGCGACGCGGTGTGGTAAGCTGCCGCACAGGCGGAGGTCAAGCTGCGGGATACTGCAGAGTACCTGGCTGTGCATGGCACCGACGCGACGAGGCCACTGCGCAAGGCGCACTTGCACTGCCATGCGCAGCGCAAGGGGTTGGCCCGCCAGTTTTCTTTGGAGCTCACGGGCGGTCTCGGCCGCCGCATTGTCAAAGTCGCGCTCGTGGCGTGGGGGGCGGCCGTCACGGGCGGAGGGGCGCTGCACCTGTACCGGCGCGCCCGACGGTACATGTACGCGGTTCGAATCCGCGAACACAACACGTCCGCCGCGTGTGCGGGCTGCAACAACCGGGTAGTCAACGTGTACCCGACGCCGCGCTCCCCAGCCGACCGGCGGAGGGTGACAAACGGAGCGGCGCTGGAAGAGGCAAGGTCCCAGACCTACGGGGCGGCGGTTGGCGCCAAAGTCGTGGAGCTCCGGCGGCGGGTCGCCAAGTGCCGACGCGGCACCCAGAGTCGCCGCGGCGGCGCAGACCGGGACGCGGTCGAGCGGGGCAAGGACCGGGCGCTCGACGACGCGTGGGCGACAGAGCGGCTCAGGGCAATTATCGCGTTGGTCAAGCGGGCGGCGGGCCGTGACGGTGCGGCCGCATGGATGGCCCACAATTGTGTCTGCGTGAGCTTCCTGGTGACGTACTTCAACCGGGACAAGCACGCGGCGCGCAACATCCTCAAGGCAGCGTCTGCCCAGCTGTCGGGGGGCAACAAGTCACCCTTTTTCCCCGGATGTTATGTGCGCCGGACGCCGGCAGGGCCCCCGCCGGGGCCCAACTACAATTGGTCAAGGGACACGGCCAACTCGTGGGCACCGCGGTGTCGGTGGGGGCAGCCACGGGCGGGGCGTCGGCGGCGGGCGCCCCAGATGCTGACCACGACCGTGACGACGAGGACGAGTCGAACGAGTCGGACGCGTCGGACGAGGCCGGGGTTGACCACCAGCTGGTGCCGCAGCCTTTGCCGTTGACCATCACAGGGGCGGCAGCTGCGGCGTCAGGCCTTCAGGAAGCATACAAGATGGACGTGGAGGGTGGAGGCCCCACCAGTCCCCGTCAGGCGATGACTAACCTCGACCTGGCAGGGCAGCGGGTGGTGGTCCCTCGAGGCCCATCTGCACAGCGACGAGCCGGACCACTAACCGGGCAATCTTCGCCACGTTCATCTGTGGTACGGCGCGGCTCTTGAGAGCTTCGCTACGAGCCTCCCACCTTGGTCGGGGGGGCGGCTCCCATTGTTCTACTTTCTTGCTTTACTTTTGATCGTTTCCTGCAAATGGTCATGGCGCGAGTCTCCCACAGCGCAGCGGATCTAAAACCGTGTATCTTATTTTCCGTGCATCGGGCCCAAACAGGCGTGCACGGGATTGCAGGGGGGCGCCCAGGGGCCCCGAAAAGCCCGATTTCCGCGTGCAAGAGCGCGCACGGCCGCGTTATGACCGTGCTTCCTACTCGTTTTTTTTTCTCTCCTCGACGACCGTCATCAGGACGACAAGGCCTACCTTCTCATGTAAAGAACGGTCATATTCGTTCTGCAGCGGCCGAGATCGCCTCTTTTTTGCAGACTGTTGCAGGCTCCTTTTCACGAGAAATGCGCCTGTTTGCAGGGTCCCGCATTTCGGCCTGCAGCGCATGACCAGCCCGCTGTCCCGTTCGTTTCAGGCACTGCTATCCGATACTCGTTCCTGTCGAAATTTCGCGCAACCCGTGCTCTCCACTTGTGCTTGCACGTGCAACGGAGCGCTATTTTTGCATTTCTTGAACACGTGCTGTGCAGAGTTTGTGCAACTCTCCCGTGCTGCGCGATCGTTTTCGTCGCACAGGCGCATGTTCCGACGTGCCCTCCCCCCTCAGAGTGCGTCCAGCGCACTTTCAAGGACTCACCGCCCAGTTGCGCGCGTCAGCTGATCCGTAGCACAGCGATATGAGAATTGGGGCTGCTATGCTGCAGCACGTTTCTTGCACGACCGAGTTATGGTGTGCACGGCGCGGCTATTTGCATCCACGTGTTGTGCGGATGCAGCCGCAGGCCCCATGTTCTGCGCAGTTCGGGTCACACCTCGAAATGTACATGCCCTGCAGCGTTTTACATGATGCCAAGGCGTGCTCCGCAGGCAATGTGAAATTTTACGGCTTGCAGAAGCGGCGACGCCCGGGCCCGAGGGGCCTGCAAACACGCATTTGACAGTGCGCGCACGTGCCGGCACGGAAAATAAGATACACGGTTTAAGACCCGCTGCGCAGTCGCGAGCACGCGGTCTTTGGTTCACGGTGCCATGAGGATGCCACGTGATACAGTGGAATCAGCATGAAGCCTGCCAGGCTCATGCAGGATTGGGTGGTGTTGTTTCCGGGGGGGGCCACAAACATAATTAGTGCCAACAGCGCGAGTCCAACTACATGGAACGGATCGTACGTCCGAGTCCGTGCCAGTCGCTTGACCTGGTTCTTGCGGTCACCGCGTGATCTCTCGGCGCCGCCTCCTGGGACGACCAGGCTCGCGGTCGGCAGCCACTGGGCCGGCCGTGCACACGCCAGTAAAGCGATGCGCGGCGAAGCCGATGGCCCAGAAAGTGCATTCAGAAGGGGGGGGGGGGACAGCGAGCAGCCGACGGGCAACGGTATCGGCTCACCGCTGGACACTTGATGGATCGACGCGTGGAGGGCGGAGTAGACGACGAAGGGTGTGGGGGGAACCCCTTGCGAGTTGCTTTCGGCTTCTGTCAACCGGCATCCAGGCTTTTCCCCCTCCCCCACCGACCCTTGCCGGGCGGAGAGATAGAAAGAGCAGGCCGAGCACAAGCCGGAGACGCGCGCGCGCGCGGGGACGTCCAAGGCCCCGCGCTCCTTTCCCCCCTCCGCCTTTCCCTCCTTGGGAGTCTGCCCTTGTCACTGCCACCCAATCAACAGGCTTGCACGGCGTTTCCAGAGCCGTCGTCGTGACGGCCCCCCCCTCCACGCCCCCAATTGGTCGACGATGACACCACCCTCCGCCCCCCTCCGTCCGTGAGCACGACCACCCCCCACTCGCGACTGTGCTCTTCGCCAAAGGTGTCGCGGTGTGCGGCGCCTCGCGCAGCGGGGGCAGCGGCGTCCACGCTGTACCGCCGGCGCGGAGGCTGTGAGCGTGGAGGAAAGGCCAGCAGGGGAAGGGGGGGGGGCGGCGGAGGGTGGCCCTCCCCTCGATTGCCCTCCCCCAACGGTAATGCGAGGGCGCGGCGCACTCCCGCGCCCGCCTGACGGGGGGTGGCGGGAGCGGGCGTCAAACGGCTTCCCCCGCCCACTCCTCCTGCCCGCCACCCGCCGCCCGTCACCCCATGTGCGTGCGTGCGTGCGTGCGCGAGGGGGGGGCGCGCGCGCGCGCCCGCTCCGCGGCGGCACCCGCGGGTCCAGCGGCCCGTCCCAAGCCCGCCCACCGCCTTGCCCGCTGTGTGTCGGCAACCGCCTCGCAAGGGCCGACGGCTGGCAGGCGACCGCCGCCCGTCCCTCCCACCCGCCGCCACGCACGCGGCGGCGGTGGCGACACTGGCCGCCGCCACCCGCCTGTACCAGTCAGAACGGCGGGCGCGTGGTGAGGGGGTGGGGGGGCGGGGGGGGGGTGGGGTTCCCGCGGCCGCGGACGGTGCGATGCCCCTCCCTCCCCGCCCGCCGCCCCCCCCCCCTTCCGCAGGCTGGCTGCCGCCATTGGGCGCGAGCCGCGCGCCTCGGCGACGCGTGGCGCGCGGGAGCGGCCGGGCGGGGCAGGCTGCGCATGGGCGGCCACGCCTCGTGCGTGCGGTGGGGGGCACTCTGGTGGGAGTGCCTCCCCCCCCCCCCCCCCCCCCTGCCTTTTGAAGGAATAGGGGGGGGTACATATCGACTGCTCACACTGTAGGCAGAGAGAGCTGCGCCGAGAGGGCGCTTTCCACAACCTGCCAGCCCGCCCCACTTGCTTCCGCCTGCCACCCACGCGCGCGCCCTCCCACGGCGCATTGGTCGTGCGGGGGCAGCATCCACCTGAGTCTGCCCAGCCTGTTGCCCTCCTCTCTCCAGGCAGCACCCGCTCCACCCCCCTACCCGCCCCACCTCACCCGCCCGACGTCTGCCTCGACCGCTGGTCACGCATAGGGAGCCACGCCCTACCGTGGTCGACCTGGCTTTGTCTGCGGTTGGGTTGTTGGAACTTTGCCCCTCTTGACGATTGCACGTCACCGTCTTTGCTGCGGTCTCCTCCCCGGGCACAGCCCGTCCCTCTTCCCGCCATGGGCCCACGGACGCGGGCGGCGACGGCCGCAGCAGCGGTGACCGCGCTCGCCGCAGCCGCTGCTGCGGCGGTGGGGGCAGTTCCGTTTGATTTGCCCGTGGTGGCCCGCGAGTTTACCCCCACCGACCTTCCCGGCACCTTCACGTCGGCGTTTAAGAATGACGAAGCGTGCCCCACGACGGTGGACTTTGGTGATGGCTCCTTCAACGACCGGGGGGTGTACGAGGTGCCGTGGGCCAACATCCGGGAAAATGGTTCGCCGTGCTCTGGCAGTGGCTCGATGCGGTTCTTCTCTAGAGCTACTGCCCTCGACGAAGAGCTGCTGGCGGAGGCGGGCTTCCCAAACCTGCAAGACGTGATCAACAGCTCTACGCCCGCCCGCACGACCCTGTTCTCGGGTCTCCGACAGCAGAACGCACTCGTCGGCTGGGATGGCGGAGCGCCTCGCACGTGCGGGTCCACGACCTACCCGGCGGACACCTTTTACTTTTTCATGTCGGAGGCCGGGAGGGTGGACATTACCATCAACGCTATCAAGACGTTGATCCCGTCTGACCAGGAGGGCATGTTTGTGGCCAGCAACGGGCCCGTCCTGTGCGTCCTGCGGTCGCCCAAGCGGGTGGTCAATCCAACAGAGCCGCCGGCACCGGCCCAGTCACCCACGCCCAAGCCGGTGACAACAACGGCACCGAGCGCCACCCTGCCCCCTCCGCGCGCCACGGCGCCCCCTGTCATTGTTGGCGGTGGTAATGGTGGGGGCGACGGCGACCGCAACGGCGACGGCAACGGCACACCGACACCTGCTGCGCAGGAGACGCCCGCTGCCACCGTGGCCCCTGGGGCTCCTGATTCATCGCCGACACCCACTCCTGAAGAGGGGGGGGACGATGCCAGCACTGGGGGCGAACTGGACCCCTCCCCTTCGGATGACGATGACTCGGAGTGCTTCCCTGGCGACGCGGAGGTTGAGCTGGCCTCGGGCGCTATGGTTCGGATGGCTGAGCTGAGGGTGGGTGACGAGGTGGCCACTGGCGGCGGCGCTTTCTCGCCCGTGTACGTGTTTACGCACCGCTCGGCGACGGCGGCTATGACGTACGTGCGACTGACAGCCGCCTCGGGGGCGATGGTGACCGTCACTGGGGGCCACTACGTTCACTCCCCGCGCGGGCTGGTGGCTGCCGCCACTGTGGCTGAGGGTGATGACCTGGTGCTGGCGGATGGCACCTCGTCGCGCGTTGTGCGCGTCGACTCGGTGACGTCGTCGGGGCTGTACAATCCCCAGACCCTCTCTGGCATCATTGTGGTGGGCGGTGTCAAGGTCAGCACGTACACCACGGCCGTGAATCCCGTTGTGGCGGCTGCCGCACTTGCACCCCTGCGTGGGCTGTGGGCGGCGGGGCTTGCCGTGCCACAGAGTTTGGTGTCGTCTGTGGAGGGGAGCGCCCGCTGGGCGCTGACAAGGCTGGCGCCAGCCCTGGGTGGCGCGGCCTCGATCGAGTTGTAAGGGCCCGGTGGGGTGTGGGCGCAGAATCGAACGAGGGGGTGGTCCGGGACCACCACTGCCTTGGACGGTTCTTCCCCGAGTCGGGCCTGCGCGGTGGGCGATGGAGTATTGTGTGTATGTTTTCGGGTGGCGCTTGGCGCTGGGGGGTGCGGTTTCTCGTGCCGCCGTCGGGGTCTGAATGGCTGGTGCGTGCGTGCGGGTGGTTGCGACCGTCCTGGCTTGTGCATAGTTGCCGACGTGTTGTCTACCGCGGGAGGACTCCGCCAAGGGTGCAAGCACGCCTCCGACGCGGTGGCTAAAAAAAAATAAAGAACAACCAACGATTGCGAGCGAGTGTAACAACATTCTGAAGCCCCCGGAGCGGAAGCTCGTGCGACGAATGGCCTGGACACACGCGGCCAGGGTCAGATCTGTGAGGAGACTGCTGGACTGATGATTCTTGCTGCATCGAATGAGCCAGCGCATCTCAGGGAAAACGCACGATTGCAAAGGAAGAAAATAAGAATAAGAGACAAGACAGCAGACGCACGACGCTGCCGTAGTGCCCGTCACAGGCTTATCACGCGCCTGCCTCCACACCTCGCTCGCACCTTGCGCGGCTCAGCCAGCACGCCCACCCACCGCGTCCGCCAGGGAGATGACAAGCACCCGCCCCCGCACCTCGGCGGCCAACACGGCCAAGACGCTGAGGAAGCAGCCCGTCCCAATGTACTCTAGGATGGCCATCACGACAAACCGCTTGTCCTTGTTCTTAATTTTTGGCGGCATGTCCAGCCGCACCGTCGCCCACACCGCCACAAACACCACAATGACCGCACACAGCAGCGCCGACAGGTAGACCGCGATGGTCACGTGGCGGCCGCGGCTGCCCCCGGGGGTGCCCGCCCCGCTCGCCGTCCACGCTCCAGCCGCCGCCGCCCCACCCCCCCCGCCACCGCCGGTGAGTGCGCCGGCGCCCAGGCGGGGCGCCCCTCCCCCCCTGCCGCCGCCGCCGCCGGCGCTGACCACCCACAGCGTCCCCACCGAGCAGCCCCCCCACACGGCCCCACACAGCGCAAACGCGGCGGCGACCGCATGGTGGGCAAGCCACCGCCCCGGCACCGTGGCAGTGGCAACGAGGAAGAGGGGCACCCCCCACGCGGCACGGCCCGCCACCTCCACCGCCGCCGCAACGGTGCTGGCCGCTACACACGCGCCGTCGCGGCCGCCGGCCACCGTCAGGGGCACCCGCGCGGGGAGGGTAGGGAGGAGGGAGCGCTGGTGCAGCCGCACCGCCACCGCCAGCGGCAGGAAGAGAGCGCCCGATAGGGAGAGTCCGGCGCCCAAGAGGAACCGCTCCGGGTCCCGGAGGCCCGCGTCCGACACGTACGGCAGGGGGTGGATGTGAAAGCGGCCGGGGTAGTACTGGGTGAGCAGGAGGCAGACGGTGAGGGTGGCCGTTGCCGTTGCAATGCACGCCGCCGTAGACGCGGCGGGGTCTATCCGCAAGCAAGGGGCGGGGGAGAGTAGGTCGTTGGCCCAGCCCGTATGGGCGGCGGTCGCCGCCCCGCCGGCAGGCACCGGCAATGGGGGGTGGGGAAAGGGCCGGGGGGGGGGGCGCCGCGACGCGGCCATCAGCCCTCGTCGCCACCACCACCGTCCCGTCAATGCCACTGACACAGGGGGCAACGAAGGGCAGCGGCAGTCGCAGCGAGGGGCAGCGGCGCAGAGTCGCAGCGAGGGGTAGCGGCGCAGAGTCGCAGCGCGGGGATGGAGCGGAACGGAACGTGCCGCGTGGCGGGCAGGCCAGAGAAAAGAAAAGCTGTAGAGGGGAGAGGGGTGGGCAAGGGGGAGGGCGAGGGGGGGTAGCGAGGAAGGCGACGTAACGGAAGCGCCGGTCAAGGGAGCGCGCCGCAGGGAGCGCGACTGCCACCGCCGCCCCGTGGGGCGCGCCCGCCGCCGCAGCGACGGCGGCAGCGGCGGCGCGGCCAGCGTCAGCGACAGCCCCTCCAATGTCAATGGCGTCCACGCCCGCCGGCGAGGCACGGCCGACGCCGGCCGCGCCGGCCGCGCCGGCCGCGCCGGCCGCCAGCGGGCGGTCGTGCCGCGGGGCGCGGCAACCCGCTGTGGCAGTGGCAGCGGCCGCCACGCACGCCGGGTGCCGGGGGCTTGATCAGCGCGCAGTTCACGCGGGCAGCGCGCTGCGGCACTGTGAAGCATATGGCGCGACGGGCAGCAACGCACTGGCCTTCCCGCTATAGTGCGTCCCGTAAAAAGTGGACGTGCACGTGTCGTGATCATGTCAAATACCGGCCACTGGACCGATCAAACCCACACTGCACGACGTCCTTCACCAACCGCCCGAGGGAATCCCTCTCTTTCCAGTCCTTTCATATATACAGTACGCAGTACTTTATCGTACTGCCCTCTGTGCTGGAAGTCATTTCGACAAAGAAATACCCGCAATGACATCATCCTGGTCACCCGTGCGAGGCTGGGCTCTGTTCCAGGTACGAAGCCATGTACTGTACATATGTACAGTACATACGGTATGAAGCGTCCCGAGGCGGCGCGGTGGTACAGATGGCACCGACGCTCCTTTGTTGCTGGGGCAGCGCTCCGTCCGCTTCCCTTTGCCTGCCATCCGCCCTCTCATGTGGAGCCTGGTGGGTGGCCCACCGCCCACCTTGCAAAGCGCGGCTGCACAGCTGGCGGCCGTGCACAGACGGGCGGGTCATCCCTGTGAGGGTGGGGGGTCGCCTCGGCCTCGCCGCTGCTCCGTGGGAGGGAGGGCTGGGAAAGAGCGCAGCGCTACAGACGGGGAGGGGCGGCACGGGAGGGGGGGGGGGGAGGGTAGGGAGTGCCCAGTGTCGGGCGTCCCCGCCGGCGGCAGACGCTGTCCCCCACCCACCCACCCACCCACCCACCCCCGCGGGGCGCAGACTGTCAACACACGGAACTTTGCTACTGCAGACGAACCCCCCCCCGCCCCCCCCTCCCCCACTCTCGTCTTCCCCATAACCCATCTCCAACCGTCAATTGCCTGCCGCCACCGCCCTTCCCCTCCCTCCCCCCCCCTCGGCCTTGTCCACCCCCCACCTCACAACACCCCCTCCGCGTCTGTGTCCACCACCCCACCCTCCTCGTCCCCGCCCCCCCCCCCGTATCGCGCCGCCCTGGCCGCCGTCGTCCACGAGCAGATGCCGTCGACCGACTCCACGTCGCTCGCAGACGGCAGCGGTGACGCGCCGCCGTCGCCGCCGCCGCCGCCGCCGCCCCACCCCCAATCCCCCCCCCCGCCACCACCCCCCCCCCGCCGCCAGCGACACCACCAGCGCCACCGCCGCCGCCACCGCCAGCGCCACCGTGCCCGCCACCAACCGTTGCCACTCCCCCCGCCCACGCCTCCTCCTCCTCCGTTTCCTCCCCGGGCGTATCACCCCAGCCACCGCCCCCCCCGCCGCCGCCGTCCGACCCCGACGGCGGCGACGGCCCCGACACGGCCTCCACCGCCGCCACCCGCCCCGTCGCCCGCCGCACCGCGCCGCCGCCGACGGCGGCGGCGCCGCCAAAGCCCCCCGTCGCCACCGACGCGGTCCCGGCAGCCGCCGACGGCGGCACGCCGCCGCCGCCGCCGCCTCCCACCCCCCACACGTCCGCTACAGGCGGCGGCACTGCCGCCGCGACTGTTGCAGCGGGCGCCGCCGACGCCGCCGCCGCCGCCGCCGCCGCCCTTGCCGCCGTCGCCGCCGTCGCCGCCGTCGCCGCCGCCGACGTCCGCGCTGCCGCGGTGGCCGCCGCGCGGGCCGTCTGATACGCCCGAGCGTTGGCCAGCAACTGCATCCCTTGCAGCTCGTGGGACGTCAAGGGCCGCCCGGCGCCACTGGCAGGTGCGCCCGCAGAGGCGGCGGTCGCCGCAGCGGTGTTGGCCACGGTGGCGGTGGGGGCGGCGGCTTGCGCCCCCCGCTGCCGCGGAGGGGCCCGCACATAGTACGCTATGGCCGCGCCGGCAATGGCGGCGAGGGCGACAGTGCCCCAAAACGGGAGCTCCTCCTCCTCCATCGGCGGGGCGACGCCGTTGCCAGCGTGCAACGAGTGGGGGGTGAGGCCCCGGGCAGCCTGCGCCGCGCGGAACCGCTGCTCGGCTCGGCTGATGGGGGCGTCGCCGCCGCCGTCGCCGCCGCCGTAGCCGCCGCCGCTTTCCCCAGCAGACGGGTAGTCCGCGTCGGCCTCCCACGCGGCCGACGCGAGCGCGGCGGCCGCCACCGCCGCTGCCTCCTCGGCTGCCACGGCGACGGCGTCTGCATTCGCGGCGGCGGCGGCCGCCGCCGCTGCCGCTGCCGCCGCCTCTGCGTCGCCGCCATCGCCGTCGCCGTCGCCGCCGTTGCTGCCGTCGCCGCCTGCGGGGACGCCCGCCGCGGCGCCCCCGCCGTCGGCGCCAGCCGTCGTGGTCGCCGCCGCCGCCCGGCTGGCGGCCGCCGCCGACGCGTCCGCGGCGGCACGGCGGCCGGCCTCGGCGGCCGCCGCGGCCGCCGCGTCGGCGGCCGCTGCCGCCGCCGCCTGTCGCGCCGCGGCGGCGGTTGCCGCCGCCGCCGCGTCTGCGTCGGCCGCCGCGGCGGCGGCGGCCGCGACGCGCGATGCGGCGAGGCTCCCCTCCAGCGCCGCCGTGGCGGCGCTGTGGCGGCCGACGTGGCCGCCGCCGCTGTGGCCCCCCGCGTCCGCGCCGCCCGCCCCCGCACACACCCGGCTGGCGGTGGCGGTGAGGTGGCCGACCAGCACTGCCACGTCGGCGGGCGCCCAGCCCGGCCACACGCACGCCGACACGTCCCGGAGGAGGGAGTCGACAAACGCGGCGTCGGGGGGCAGCGGCGGCTCGTCCACCGCGGCCGCCGCCGCGGCGGCGGCACCGTCGGGGCTGCTGGCAGCAGCGTCGGCGGCGGCGGCGGCGATCGCCACCCACCGGGCCGCCCGGTAGGCGGCAATGCCCCGGTCGGCGGCGGGGCAGGCGGGGGGGGGCGGGGCGCCCCCCCCCTCCCCCCCCCCGCCCGCCCCCCGCGCACACGCGACGAGCCAGTAGGCAACCACCCCCGCCGGCGCGGGGACGTCTGCCTCGGCGGGCAGACACAGGGCGGGGAGCTCATCCGCGGCGACCGCCGCGCAGGGGGCGGTGGCGGCGGCCGCGGCCGCGGCGGCGGCGGCGGCAGCCACCGCAGCAGGCGCCCCCGCCGCCGCGTCGGCGGCCGTCGCGGGGATGCGGAGGGTGGACCCGCACGCGGCTGTCGCTGCTGCTGCCGCCGCGATGAGGGTGACGGCGGCGACGCGGAGCGGCCACAGCGGCCGCCCCGCGGCGCCCCAGCCGGCGGGGCGGCGGGTCATGGTGGACGCCACCCGCGGCGGGGTGGTGGGTGCCCTTGCACGGCGCGCGCGCGGGCGCAGCAGCGGGGCCGCGGCAACGGCGCGGTGGGGGTTGTTTGTCGCGGCGGTGGCGGTGTCGGTGGCAGTGACGGTGGCGGTGACGGTGGCGGCGGCGACGGGCGGACGCGGTGACGAGCAGAGAGGCAGACGGCCGCGGGGGAGCACCGACCGCGGCGGCGGCGGCAGGGTGGACGCCCCCTCGGGCTGGTGCGCCGGCCGGCGGTTGGGCTGTTGGCCAGGCACCCCTCCCCCCCGCGAGCCTCCTTCCGATAATGACCTGCGGGCCGCCGGCAGCTGTGGGCGCGCTGCGCTCGCTCTTTCTTCTCTTTCTTTTTCTCCTCTTTTTCCCCCGCCGTTCGCGCCCCCTGCCTGCACGTTTCTCCCCCTGGCTCTGCGTTCCCCCCCCGTCGCTGCGTTACCCCTCCATGGGGGCGGTGACGCCGGCAAAAGAGGCGCCGGGGGGGTGCGCAGGGGGTGAGGGGGGGGGGGGGTTGGCGGCCGGGGGGCCGAACGCGTAGAGGACCCGCGCGCGTGGTGGGTTCCGGGGTGAGGGCGCGACGGGCGGCCGCACCCATTGGGGCGCCAGCCACCGCCGCCGGCTGTCGTGGCACGCCCACCCGCGGGGCGCCGCCATTGGGGCGTCGGCGGCGGCGGCGGCGGCGGCGGCGGCGGCGGCGGCGGTAGGGGGGCGTTGCGGCCTTGCCCGGGGGGGGGGGCGGCGGGGGGCCGGCGGGGGGCCGGCGGGCGGTGGGACCGTGCGGTATGGGAACCGCGACCGCCAGACCGCGGCTGCCGCCACGTCATTTTGTGGAGTGGCAGGGGGGGGCACGGGTGGGTGTGCGGTCCGGTGGGATGGGCGGCAAGGCACGCACTCCGTGACGCGGGAGGGGGGGGATGGGGGCCGGGGTGGGCATCGGAGGGGAGGGGCGGGGGGAAGTGGGAGAGACGGGCAGCGACGGTCCCGCTGGCTGGCGGCGGGACGCCCCACCCACCCCCCCCCCAGCGACCTTGTGGCCACAGGGGCCACCGCCGCGGGGAGATCTGGTGCGGGCGGCCCGCCACCGGCGGGTTTTTGTGCCAGCCGCAGACCCGGGGAGCGCGGCGGGTAGGAGGGGGGAGACGGGGGGGCACCGACGCCCATTCCCGCCCCCCCTCCCCGCTGGCGTCGGCAACGCCGCCCACCAACACGGCGGGGGGGGCGTGGCGGCGTGCGACACGCGAAAATTTATTTTTCTGCGTGGGCGCGCCTGCCTTCCGTGGGCCAGGGGGTGCAGCGCGGTCGCGACCCTTTGTGGGCGCTCCCCTCCCCAATACCCTGCCAGCTCCATCTGGGTTTCAACCCCCCCGCTCCCCCCCCCCCCCCCCCCCCCCGTCCCCCCCCCGCCACTCGGCAGTGACCGCCGCCGCCCCTGCGGCAACGGCCAACAGGAAGCATCGGTGGGCAGAGATGGTAACGGTGGCGGTGGCGGTGGCGGTGGCGGTGGCGGTGGCGGTGGCGGTGGCGGTGGCGGTGGCGGGGACGGAGGCAGCGGCGGCGGTGGCGACGGCGGGCGGCGGCGGTGGCGGGGACGGAGGCAGCGGCGGTGAAGGCGACGGCGGGCGGCGGCGGTGGCGACGGCCCCGCGGGGGGGGGTGTCGGACGGTGGTGTGGGGATGGGCGCGGCGGCAGCGGGACTAGTAGCACCCGCGGATGGGGGCAGGAGGTCGCGGGTGGCGGTGGGGACGGGCTTCAACCCACTCAATGCTTGGTGTGGGGGGGGGGGAGGGGGGGGGGGTTGCAGGCGGAAGGGGGCCATGACCGACGGAAGGGGGGGGGAGGGCGCACAGTGGGCGAGCCGCCCCGCCCGCGTATATACAGTACAGTACGTACACTCCCCGCCTCGCCAGGTTGGCTGACCCGCCGTGATGGGCGGCCGCGCGGCCGTCGCAGCACGTGCCGCCCTGCCGGGGCGCCGCCGGGCAGCCGCCCGGCGCCGCCAGCAGAAGGAAAGGCGGGGGTGGGCAGCCCGGCGGGAGCCGGCCGTGGCTACCGCAGCGTAGCGCAGCGCAGCGTCCCTACGGGGCCACTGAACCCCACCCTCTGCCCCCCCAACCTCCTCTTCACCACCTCCCCCCCACCTCAGCCCCCCCCGCCCTCCTTGCATCTCCGAAACCCCACCGGCCGGGGGACAACATAAAACAGAGCCATACAGACCCCCCCCCACCCCCACCCCCCCAAAACCGCCCCTACGGACGCCCCCCTCCCCGCCCCCCTCCTCCGCCGCCCCCCCCCCCGCCCTGCCGTGGTGGTGCCGGATACAACAGCGTCCGGCGGCTCGAGTAGCTAACACTCCGCCGCGTGTCATCCCGGATGCGCTGCATGGCGGTGCGGGGCACCCCCCCCCCCCGGCGGCCCGCCGCCGCCGCGGCGGCGGCGCGCTCGTCCAGCCGGCGGGTGCCCCGGAGGACGACGGCCTCGGACCGGCGGGCGGCCGAGTAGCCGCGGAGGACGCGGGCAGAGGCGGCGGCGAGGCGCGCCGACGCGGCCGCCGTCCGCTCCTCCACCCACCCCCGCCAGCGGGGGTGGGCGGCGGGCAGCGCCACGCCCTCCCCCCACCGCGCGTCCGCGGCGGCCGCCCAGAGGACGTCGAGGAGGGGCACCCGGTCGGGGTTGGCCGCTTCCAGGCGGGCCAGCTCGGCGGGCTCCCGCACCCCCCACAGGGCCGACAGGAGGAGGGCGTCCGGGACGGGGCCCGCCGCGGCCAGGGCGGGGAGGTGGGACCGGAGGGTGCGGAGGGCGAGCTCCGCCAGCCGCGGGAGGGGGTCCCCGCCACTGCCGGGGGGGGGGGGTGGGGGGGGGGGCGGGGGGGGGGCGCACCCCCGCGGCCACCCGGGGGGGGGGGGGTGCCCGCCGCCCACGGCAGCGGCTCAAAGGTGGCCAAGTAGGCGGCAAGCGTGCGGGGCGCCACAAACAGCGGGGGGGGGGCGGCAGGCGACCTCGACGGGCTGGCCGGCGGGCCCGCGTCGCCCCGCCCACGCCGGGGGGGCGTCGCTGCCGCCGCCGCCCCTGCATGCTGGGGCGTGGGGCCAGCAGCTGCGGGCGGGCTGGCGGCCAGCCGCCCTCGCATGCCGGCCGACAAGGGGGGGGGGCTCGGCCTGTCTCGCCGCGGCCAGAGCGCAGCAGCCGCGGACGCCACAGCCGGTGCAGCCTGGGGGGCGCGGCGGGGCGCGGCGCCCGGGGGACTGGCAACCAGCCGCCGCCCCCCGGCGGGCCGCGCCGCCCGTGCCGGCAGCGGCGGCGGCCGCGGCGGCGGCGGCGGCGGCGGCAGCAGCGGCGGCGACGGCGGCGGCAGCGGCGGCGGCGGCTCGGCCACATCGGCCGGCCGCCGCCGCTTGGCCGGTGACCGCCCCGCCGCGGGCCACGGCCCGGCCGCGACAGCGTGCTGCCGTCGTGACGGCGGGAGCGGCAGCAGAGGCGACGACGACGGCGGCGAAGGGGGTGCCCTGCGGCGGCGGCCGCCCGGAGTGGTGCCGGCGGGCTTGGCGGCGGTCCCAGCCGCGGCGGTGGGCGCCCCTCGCAGCGGCGGCGCCGCCGACGCGCAGCCGGCGTGGCGCCCCCCCCGGCTGCCGCCGCCAGCCGCCGCCGCCGCCGCCGCCGCCGCCGCCGCCGCCGCCGCCGCCGCCGCCGCCGCTGCTGCTGCCGAGATCCCGCCGCCTGACAGCGACGGGGACGGCCGCAGCGGTGGCGGCGGCGACAGGGACAGCCCGCCCCCAGGTGGCATGGCCTTGACCGCCGGTGGGCGAAAGAAGGGGGAGGGGCAGGGTGACGAGGATGCCAGAGGAGGCAGAAGGGTCCGTAAGGGGCCAGGGGGGGGGAATGGTCAGAAGTGGCAAGCCAACACCACGCTACAACACACTGGCGAGAGGGGCTCTTATTGTCTTTCGACAGGGAAACAAGGGGTGTGGGCGGAGGGGGGGAAGGTGGGGAAAGGGGGACGAAGCCGGGCCAGTGTGAGGGAGGGACGAAACCGGGCCAGTGGAGGGGGGCAGGGAGACGGTTGGGACCCAGGGAGGAGTGGGGGTGGGGGCAGGTCCGATGCCACTCTTCCTGCCGCTCCACCGCGGCGGGGGGGGGCGCTGAAATAGGCGCGGTGCGGGCGAGGCGAGGGGGGGCTGCGCAGCAGTGCTTATCCCCTGTCAAGATACAAGCCCGATTTCGGCCAGATCTCTTGATTCGTTGTGCAATTTCTTGCTCTGCTCGAGCACGAAAATGAACGGCTCGAGAAAAACTTTGCTTTTCTGATCAAGGGGATCGGCTGAGGCCACAGAATCTCCCCCAGGATGACCGACACGACGGCCGCTGTCGGTGTTCTGTCAGCCAATGACAACAGCGGTGGCGCTGCTGTTTGCTGGACGGAGCGTTCCATTGGTCAGAATTCTTGTTGTAGATGTCGAGCAAGGCGGAGAGATTTTTCCGTGCAGACCCTCGAAAGCTGTCGTCGCGCAGGTTTTTGCTTAACCAGTGCGAGAGATTGCGCGATTTTTAAACGCGTTTGTTTAAACGTTGCTCCCGAGCGTAGCGATGGTCGGTCACTTCTTTGCGCTTCACGAGAGTGCTCCCCTGCCCCGAGCGCTTCCGGTCATACCAAGGGAGGTGGCGACCACCAATCGCCCGAGCTGTTATTGGCAGAAAGCAAGAAACGGGGGTAAAAGCGGTGTCTATGATGTCTTGAGGGGGTTCGATGCAGGTTTTATGCAGGTTTTTGCTCGAGAATTTCCCAAAAAAGCAAGAACATTTTGACATAAGCAGTGCTGCGCTGGTGGGAGTCTTGGGCGACCGCCAGCCCGACGGCAGGTGTGGTGGGCCTCGCAAGTAGCCCCCAACGGAACCACAGCACCGCCACTCGGTCGGGCCGCCGTGTGCACCACAATCTGTTCGGCCGGTAATTGTATTAATGGAAGCCCCCCTCCCCGAGTGGGGCTCATAGCGAAACCCTCTAAGAGAGTCCTCAACTATCACCGATGAACCGTGCGACAATTGCCCCCGCCGTAGCCGACAGTGCTCGTCGCTGTGCGGGAAAAAGCAGTGGCCCCGTCCAAAGCCCTCAGCGAGACGAGTTTGGTCGTCGCCCGGACTGGGTTAGTAGAACCGCCACCGCTTCCACCCTCTCCACCGCCTCCACCGCCTCCACTGCCGCCTCCACCGCCGCCGCCTCCGCCGCCTCCACCGGCAACACTGTCCGACACAAGCCACGGCGGGTGCCACTCCGACGTCGTGTCTCGGGACCACTGCACAGTGGCCGCCAGAGGCCGAAGAGAGTGACAGTTGCGGAAGAAGGGAAACGTAGACCGGGCCATCAACGAATTGACCGCGACATGCGCGTTGTTGCGCGCTGCGTTCTTGTCCCGGTTGAGGTACAGCCGACCACAGTCGGTGCTGACACACTTCTTCACGGACCAGCACGCCAGCATATCATAGCCGCCAGAGCGCTTGCCAGTGATCAAAATCTGGGAAGTGAGAGCCAGCCCCGCAGTCCCTCCCCTCCTCTCTCCAGGGTCCCCTCAGAATCTCGCCACTCAGAATATCCCACCCAAGCACGTGCCTACCGGGCCACAAGAAACTTCAAGACAAAAGAAATGCAGACAGCCCTCAAATCTACATTGTACTTATTGTCAAGCAAAGCGACCCTGACTTAGGGAAATCGGAGATCAAACGCAGAAGGAGAAATGGGTGGGACAATGTTTCTGCCGCCTCGCGTGTGGGGCGCCCTGCCCCCTGCATTGGGCGAGTACTGTCACACCCTGGGGGTGGGCCATAGTGCGAAGGGTGAGGTGAATGAAGGGAAGCCGTTTATGGACCTGCTTGTGTCGGGTAGTAGCTTAGACACGCTTCCCGCTGTCCAGCAGAGGCTGACGGGGGAGGATGGCCTGCCCGCTACTTCAGAGATTGAGCAGTAAACAGCTCCTTGACCTTCCTCCACACGTGTCAGTCGGAGAGAGAATCAGCGGGCAAATGTGCAAGGACAAGCCTTGACTAATCGCGACACATGCGGGAAGACATGCAGCCAAGAGGACAGCGACGCTGAAGCTTTTGGCCAAGCCGGACGAGCAATGCAAGCAATCGTAGTCACAGAGAGCCAGACATTGTTTTATCAAAGGCGCATGGGACACATGTATAAATCGCATGACCTTTAACAAGCAGGACACCCCGCTCGATGGTGCAACGGCTCATCACTACGGTACAGTACAGAAGAGGCCATCGGAATGAACGCACACCGAGTTGATCCACATATGACTGTCAAGAGCAATCTCCACAAGACATCAAGAAAGCCCATCATGGTCGAGCATGAGTGAAAGAGCATCATCGATATTCTCTGTGACATCAGATGAGGGAATCACACATCCACGTGCACCACCAAGCCACTAACCCCAGCCACTCATCAATCTCGGCCAGCCCCCCCCTACCCCCAACCATGCTCAGCCCAAAGCCCAGCCTCCACCTCTCCCTACTAGCACTCGCTGTACATACCAGTCGACGAGTGCCACCACCACATGACTCACCTCACCTCCTCTCATTCCAGCAACACCCTGACTTCCCCCCACCGCCCGCCCTCCGCCGGACCAGCCTACGGACTCGAAGCATGACGGGAGGTGCACGCACGTACGTGGCTGGGTCCAGGGCGTGGTTCTTGCACACTGTGACGGGCATCATACGAATAGAAGCATCGAAGACACAAAGCACAGCAGTATTGGTGCTTGCTGAGTTTTGTCCTGGCCCGAGACCGAGACATGAGAGAGTCAGTCTCGGTCCCCCAGGACAGAACCCAGAAATCAGCATTATTCAAACCCACTGTACAACATTGAGCAGGCAGATGGGGTGGCCAGATCATTTGAAATAACCAAAATGACTGTTTTTGTGACGTTCTCAAGCTGTGAGGAAGAGATTCTCGAACATCGACTTGCCAGGATTGCCTTCGCGGCCGCGAAGATGCAACGTGCATCAATATCGGAATTGTTGGACCTGCGTGATCACGATCATTCACCTTCACGAGCGCGTTATTGTGCGTCCCGTAAAAAGTGGACGTGCATGGGTCGTGCAGTGTGGGTTTGATTGGTCCAGTGGCCGATATTTGACATGATCACGACACGAGCACGTCCACTTTTTACGGGACGCACCAATGGACAGGGACTCAAGCGGCCTGATGCGAACGATGATTTTTTCGACTCTATCTCAAGAAGTCAGCAGGGTCCAAAAACTGATATTGCTGTGTTGGGAGATTGGCTCTTTTAGACATTATTATTGGCTGACACTTTTAAAGTTACCTAGCGCAAACTACTGCGCGTCCCTTTTGGTTGATATCCACATGAGCTTGTTAGATACGCTGTACTCATATCACATGAGCTTGTTAGATACGCTGTACTCAGATTGTACTAACGGCGCTGCAGGGCGCGGCAATAAGACGAGATGGCCCAACATAGAAAGATGATCAGGCATCCCTGACAAGCCGTGTGCGTAATACCAGGAACGGCGCCAACGCTTGCTGCGGCAAGCGCCGATGCGGCGGCGGCACCCTCTGCGGAAGGATGTACCATTCCAGGAAAGCGCGTAGAATAATCTGGTCCAGAGAACGTAATATACACGAAAGTTCATTCAGCTGACAGTGGGTTGGGCATGCAGGCCACAGTCGCCACCATTCCATGGTGGGTCCATTCTCTCCCCCCCTCGCACTTGTCGCTTTCCTTCCCTCGCCTCTCGCTATCCCGCCCCCCGCCGGGCGTGCTGTAACGAACGGCCTCACCGCTGTGCCCACCGGTCTAGCACGACCAGAATGTCGTGGAGACCTCCCAGCGGCCGCCGCCCACGTCCATTAGGCGGGTCGGCGGCGGCGGCGGTAGCGGCTGCGGCGGCGGCGGCAGCGGCTCCCCGCGGCCCCCACCATAGGTATGTACACGGCCGGGAGGGCCTGCTCTACGCCGCCCTCCCTCAAAGTGGCCACCGCGGCTGGGGACGTTGCCAGGAGCACCGAGGGTTTACCGATTCCGCCCGGCCGACCCGAATCGACGAGCACGTCGTCGCCCGCGATGTGGGCGACTGCAGCAGCGGCAGCGGGGGCAGTGGCGGCGACCAGCGGCGGGATGCCCTCCACAACGGTCAGGATCGTCCCGCATAGTGCCTGCCCCAATCGCTTTCTAGCATGGGACGACGGCCCGTTCCAGTCTGACCAAATTACCGCATCCACGCACAGGTGAGCAATGATTGCCAGTCGTTGCGTCGCACGCTGCGCCCGCATGGTGCTGTTTGTTCGATGTGTTATGGTCATGCGACAACCAAGCAGCGTGTGGCAGTATTGACCCCCAGGTAGGGGGCAACACGTGCCATGCAAGGGGCGGCAGGCCACTAGCCTGACCCGTTCCTCCCCCTGCATTTGGGTCCATAGTCCCTTAGTTTGGGATAGTTAGCTTAGTAGTAAATCCAACTTGGATTTGAGGGTTTTCTGCATTTATCGTCTTGAATTTTCGTGTGGCTCGGTGGGCAGGTGCTGGGGTGGGAGATTCTGAGTGGCGAGATTCTGAGAGGACCCTGAGGGGGTAAGGGGAGGGACAGTGGGGCTTGGCCTTGCTTCCCCGTCCCGACCAAGAAGCTGTTGGACCACACACCATCTTCTTGTTTGTCAGTGGGGGGATTGCCCCACAACAGGGATAGAGTGTGTGCGACTTGCACTTCTTCCGGTTCCCCCGACACGGGAGGCAGCCCTCGTGCACCGCCCCAACTTGGGTGTCGCGTGTGCGAGAGGTTTTTGCCACATTTGGTGGAGCAGCAGGGGACAGAGGTAAACTTTACCTCCGGGTGCACCCGGGTGTAGGGGGCCCTCTGTCTCAGAGGAGCGGTGGACTTGGACCGTGTCATACGGATCGTTAGCCAACATGGCTAGTTCGGACCCCCCGTCGTCTGGGGAGTACACGGGTGACGCACGTACTTCAGTGCCTTCGAATACTGGTGAGACACAGGTAGGTGTACCTGGGGTCGCAGAGGGACTAGAGGTCCCTCAAGCCAGCAGGCCTGGCAGTACGGGCGGGCAACAGGCCACCCCGACTCAGTTGGGAGTTCATTCGGGTGAAACTTCTGATGTGGGTGGGCCGAAGTCTGGCCACCGCGTGGTATACTCAACGGGAACGTCCCAAGGTGAGAGGACAGTCCCCGCGGGTCCCACTCGGGTTGGAACCAACTTTGGCTCGGAGCCGTCGCCAACTAGGCTTTCGGAGGACGGCGAACCTCCGTTGGTCGGGGATGGGCTCGCGCCCATGCCCCCGGTTGAGACCCCTGAGGATCGTGGTTATCCCTCAGGTGGACTCCCGGAGGCGGACCGAGACTCAACTGGAGTCGACAATCCACTACTCGCGGAAACTGTCCGTCGGGAGGCGATCAATGTGGTACGGCAGACTTTGCCGGACCTGGTGGTCACGATGACGAATACTATTCTGAATCAGATTGTGGCGAGTTTGCCAGATGGCCTTAATGTCCAGACCGGATTGGGGCTTTCGAGCCCGCAGGCGCAGGGGGAATCCCTGCTCACGCCTATCTCGGGCCGCTCCGAACAGGGGGCGACCCCTGTGACTGCCAACAAAGGGGCCACACCATTCTCGGTGGGGCGTACGCCCTTCACGGGGGAATTCCCCTAGGAAAAGCCGGCGGCTGCACCAAGTTCGCCGCGGCGGACGACAGGCACTGCGGGTCAACTTACCCCATTGTCTCAGCGGCTTTTCCCTCAACGTGAGGTGCCGCCCAAGATCCAGGTAGCCAACCCGGTCTACCAGAGGATCTTTGACTGTGAGGCCTTCGCCCTCCACAACAAGTCGGTGGCGTACGGTCCTAGTCAGGTTCGAGCCATGGGACGTGCCAAGAAGAATGCACTTCACTCTTTTGGGCACAAAGCGGAGTGGGATGGAACTCCCCCCCTCCGTGTCTTTGAGTTCCTACGTCGTTTCACAAAAGCCTCTGACGACAATGCCATAAGTGAAGGCATGGCTTTCTATATGCTACAAGAGTTTACGAAGGGCGACCTCCGGACAGAACTTATGTCCGTCATGCCCAGTTCCTCAAGTGGAGACGCTGGTGAGGTGACGTCCTATTTGGAGCTCGTCAACTGGTTGTTGAGAGCCATGGTTGATGAGGCAGCGTTGGCTTCTCAAGTCGAGGAGTTTACGCAAGCCCATAAGGATGAGGCTGAGGACGAGTTGTCCTTTGCGGAGCGGGTTCGTAAGCTCAACAATCTTTGTGGGTTTCTTCATCCACAAGCTGTGGTGAAGAGTCGGTTTGTGAAGGGACTCCACTGGTCAGTCCGGATGGAGACCCGGGAGCCTAATACTGCCCGGGCGACACTGGCCGAGTTGGCTAGGTTCGCCTACCGCAGAGGTGAGGCCTACCGCAAGTTGCGGGAGGAACAACGCCAGGAGCGTCAGGCCGAGTTGTCCAAGGAACGCGAGGAGGCACGCCAGGCCAGAGAGCGACGAGAGGCACGCCGAATCCGCAAGGATAAGGTAGTAGCTGCCGTGGGAACTTCCCAGGGTACCTCTACGGCTTTCCAAGTCGGGAAGACCCCTCCGGGAACTGACAATTGGTGTTGGAACTGCAACTCCGATGGACACTGGGCATATGACTGCCCCATGTTGAGTAAACGCATTCAACAACTTGTTAAGAATGCGAGGAAGAAGTCGGCTACGAACGAAGTACGTTCGCGCCGCGAGGGTGGGCCTCGAGCGGTAGTGGCGGTCGCCACACCCTCGGCGGAGGGGGCGGACACGTCGTCCTCGGACTCGTCGTCTTCCCCTTCGCCCTCGGATTCAGACGCCAAGACGGCGGGAAACGAATGACCGTTGGAGCTGGCCGTCCTAAGTTCACAACGGCAGCCTCGGCCAAGTGGGTCAAGAGGAGGAACCAACCCTGCCGGATACTGCACCGACCTAAGGGAGTCCGCCCACCTCGGGTAGGACTCCCCAAGAACGTAAACCCACGTCGGGTCATCGCTGTGCTGACGGGTGAGAACTTCCAGGTGGCTGGACAGGTGCAACTAGCCCCCGGCCGTGCCTGTTGTGCCCGTATCGTACTTGATAACGGTTCAGGAGCCTCCTTGATACGCCAGTCGCTATTACCAAAGGAGATGAAGCTCCAACGCTGGAGGTCTAAAGCTGACCATCTGATCGACATCAATGGTGGGGTACTTCCCATTGTTGGTGACGTGATCCTACCAACTAGGTTGGGAACCCAAAAGGTCGACGTGACCTATGGAGTAGCCGAGAATGTATCGGTACCCCTGCTTCTGGGTACCCCTTATGTTGTAACACAAGTGCCTTTGATTTGTGGCCCTGAGTATGGGGTCAAGTTGATGGATGGGGTGACCATCCCCATCCTTTGTAAGGGGAAGTCTGTGGCTCCTGTAGAATGATCACAGTGGAAGCCTGTTTGTTCTGCAACAGCAGGGTTTACTGCTACCTTGCGTCTGGCCCGCAAAGTCACGTTGCCCCCCAACTCGGTGACGCACGTTGACGTTGTAACTGATTATACGGGGAACGGGTTGGTGCACCCTCACCCCCGTCTTGCTCGCATGCACCAAGTGCATGTCGCCCTTGGCACGATGGACTCCAAAGCCGGAGTCCCGTGGAGAATTCAGGTGATGAACCTGAGCTCCTCGCCCAAGTACTTCAAGTCGGGAGCCAAGTTCGGCTATATCGACCAACATGAGGGACCAGTAGTAGCGGTCACCCTCAAGGCGGGCGCGAGTAGCGACCCGAAGTCCGGGAAAGAAAAGCACCAAGCCAAGTCGGCCGCCTCTCCTCGGCCCCATGTGAACATGGAGAATGTTCCACCCAGGTTGAGGGTTCAAGTTGAACGCCTCTTGGACCAAAATCACAAGCTGTGGGATGGTCAATTGGGACTGTTGAAAGGCACCCAACACCGGAATGAGATGAAACCCGGTGCACCCCCTATACGCCAACAGCCGTACAGGGGAGGGCCCCGTTCAAGGGCCCTCGTTAAGGAGCAAGTCGCTCGCATGGATGCCCTCGATGTGATCGAGACCAGCAACGCCGAGTGGGCCAGTCCGGTGGTCATTGTCACCAAAGTTGATGAAACCCCACGGTTCTGTATTGACAACCGTAAGCTCAACGAGAGCACGGTGAAGGACAGTTATCCCCTACCTAGGATGGACGACTGTCTGGACTCTTTGGGGGAGGCAAACGTGTTCTCTACCCTAGACTGTAACGCGGGGTATTGGCAAATCCCCATTGCACCGGAAGACAGGCATAAAACTACCTTGACCTGTCACTGTGGTGCCTACCAGTTCAAGCGACTACCGTTTGGACTGTGCAACGCGCCGGCAACTTTCCAGCGCGCTATGGACATGATTCTGGCCGGAGTACGGTGGCAGGTCTGTCTCGTGTACATAGACGATATCATTGTGTTTTCCCGAAGTCCGGAGGAGCACATTGGCCATCTTGGCCAGGTGTTCAAGGTACTTGCTGACGCCGGTTTGTCACTGAAGGCGAGTAAGTGCCACCTCTTCACTCAGGAGGTGGAATACTTGGGACATGTTGTCCGTCCGGGGCGCCTCAGCGTCAACGCGAAGAACTTGAGGGCCATCCGTAAGGCTCAGTACCCCCGGACCCAGACCCAGATGAGGAGCTTCCTCGGGATGTGTAACGTCTACCGAAGCTTCACCAAGGGCTTCGCCAAGGTGGCGAAGCCGCTGAATGAGCTAGTTAGCTCAACGCTACCAAAGACCCTGCCTCCCCCAAGTCGGGTGGAGCAGGAATTCTTTGAGACTCTTCGGGACCTTCTGCTGAAGCCCCCTATCTTGGCTATTCTCAGGTTGGGAGGCCACTGCATCCTGGACGTGGATGCTATTTACGACCAACTGGGTTGTGTGTTGCTTCAGCAGCAGCCGGACAAGGAGTACTTGCCGGTGGGATACTTCAGCAAGGGAGGCTGAACTCGGCTGAGAAGAACTATGGGGTCACCGAGTTGGAAGGACTCGCAGTGGTGTGGGCGGTGACGTCACTTCGTCACTACCTAGAGGGTGAGAAGTTCCTCATCGGCTGTGACCACCGCGCGTTGCAGTTCATTTTCAAGACGGATTGCACGAACACCCGCCTCAACAGGTGGAGGGTGCGACTGGCACGCTTCAACTTTGATATCGAGAACCGACCTGGCAGGCAACATGCCCTTGCCGACGGCCTTACTCGGGTACCTACCGAGGGGCTGGACACTAACTCAGTCGATGATGACAGCCCCATCGTGGGGGTAGTCACGCGCTCGGGTCAGGCGTTGGACCCCGAGGCGCCAGGGAACAAGAAGTACTTGCCCCTGTCCCTGGACGAGGTGGTGAAGGCCCAGGCCGAGGACCCCTTCTGCAAGTCGCAGAGGGATACGCTGGATACAGTGGCGGAGACGCGGTTCTTTCTCGGAGACGATGGCCTCCTCATGAGGAAGGGGGTATTCCAGGGGACCGAACAACTTGTCGTCCCCGCATCTCTCAACGACAGTATTCTTGAGAGGGAGCATAACGCTCCCACAGGTGGAGACCTGGAGTCTAGTAAACTGTAACAGACCCTGAGGACCAGGTACTGCTGGCCGTCCATGGTGGTGGACATCTACAGTTGGGTGGCTGCCTGTACAAGTTATGCGCAGAACCGTCTGATGGAACGGCGGCCTACTACGGCTATGTTACTGTTCCCGGCCAAGGAGCCCTTTGCCGCGTTGGCAATGGACATCCTTGGGCCCCCGCCAGTGACCGAGGAGGGCAACCAGTACCTCCTGGTCATCTGCGACCGCCTGACGAAACTTACGCGAGCGTTCCCTCTGGCAGAGATCACGGCCATGTCGGTCGTCTCATCCTTCCTAGATCACTGGGTTACCGCGTATGGCATCCCGGACAGTACACTATCTGACAATGGAACGGAATTTGCGTCCGTACTGTTTCAGGGAGTGCTGGATATGTTGGGGGTTCAGGCAAACTATGCCACCCCCTACCACCCACAAACTAATGGGCAGGTGGAGGGCTTCAACAAAACTATTGTTCGACAGCTGCGCCACTATGTGAGTGAGCACGTGAAAACGTGGGACCAATACATTTCTATTCTTACCACTGCCTACAATTCGTTGGTTCAGTCATCTACCGGGGAAAGTACCCCTCGCTTTTGTGACCCCCCGTCGCGTGCGGTCTATTGCCGTGCGGCGGCCGCTCCCAACTAGGGAGGCCGGTGGCAGTACGCCTACTCCCACTGAGAGTAAGGCGGAGCTCGCTGCTAGGCTTGAAAAACTCATCCCTAAAGTCAGGGCTGAGATGGACAAAGCACAAAAGCGCTACAAGCGTACTTTTGACAAGAAGGTGCGTAACGCCAAGTACGTCCCCGAGCAGGGTGACTGGGTACTTGTTCACTCACACACTCCAACAGGGGGTAAGTTGGTGTTCCAGACGAAGGGGCCATACCAGGTCCTTCGTACGGATGGACGGCGGTTCACCATCGAAAGTGACGATGGGGTCCGCAGAGTAAACGGACAGGACGTGGTTAAAGTTGCACCACCTCCTGCAGGAGACCTGGCTTAGGCGCGTGCGCTGAAAGCGTGGCGCCTGCCTTCGCTACCTGCGGCCAAACAGGGCCCGCAAGAGTACGTGTTCGATAAGTTCATCGACCACGGGTTGGATGAGGACACTAACCGCCTCATGTTGAGGGTGCGTTGGTTCGGCTATAAGGCCAAGGATGATACGTGGGAATACGTGGAGGACCTTCCCGCTGAGAAGGTCCGGGCATGCTGCGCCCGGAATGACACCGACCCTAACCGCCCTCCCTCAACGTGAGGGAAGGCCAAGTGACAGTGCCAAGAGAGTGCTTCAAGTCGAAGTGGTACGCAGCGTGGCTGTTAACTACAGCCCTAACCCACACACTCTCACAACAAAGGCAGCTGCCAACTAGGCACGCATGCTAGACTTCCCAACCCCACGGCCCTCGCCCTCACATGGAGGCGAGCGGCGAGACCCTCGCCGATAACGATCCCCACCAGTCAGCGGGGGCGGCGGCTCCAAGTCGTAACCGTCGCGCCCCTCACGGTCGCGCAAGTGGCGACGACCGCGGCTACCCTTCTGCTTGGTCTTGCGCGCAAGTTGGCGACGCAGACGTCGGACCGACTCCGTCTCCGACGGGGTAGAGGCCTCCGAGACGGAACAAGACAACTCGTCTTCCGACACGGAGGGAGATCGCCGCGAGTGAAGGCGACGACGACGAGGAGGCGAGTATGCCCGGCTCGCCCGACGCTTGCCACGCCCCAAGTGGGGCTGGCTGGGGCACAATTGACGCAGTACGAGCCAAGTCGGTCGTCAGAAACTCCGCCACCGACTCGGAACTCGCGGTCGCCACAGCAGTACGAACGCGCTCCTCAAGTTGAGGAGTCTCGGAAACTTGAAGGGTTGCAGTCGACGCGGCCAACTAAGAAATGGTGCGCACCAACGTGGTGATCATCATCTCTGAGGTCAAGGGCGAGGCCGGCAATACCAACTTGGGATAGACCGTCAAGAAGGTGGCCTTCAAGTTGGGGGACACCGGGGTGGACGACTCAAAGGCAACGCTTATCGGGATGTCCCGGTGCGGCTGGAAAGGGACAGGATGAAGCGGAGGGGCTCGCCGAGTTGGCGGAGCCCGAGTGTAACTGCGACCCCTACTCGGGGCCCCCGCAGTGGGTTGTGACAGGTAGTCATCGTGAGAGGGCACGGCCATCACGATTGCCTTGTCCAGCAGAGGCGCAGTGTGGCGATCCACCCTCGGGGCATACGGGTAGTCCCCGATGCCCAACCCCTCTCGAAGTACCACACGGCCGTCGTGAAGCTCACGACCGACCCAGAAGAACTGGCGAAGTGTGCCATCGTCCTTGGGCTCGGGGGAGGAGCGGCGCAACTGAAGCTCGATGCTCTCCCACTCGATGAACTTGTGGAGGCGCAGCATCTCCTCCAGTAGAGTGAGCTGTCCTGATGAGCACCCCTCAGCAACTAGCTGAGGGGTGAGCTGTTCCAAACCTTGGATACGCCGGGGGGCAAGATGCCAGAGCATCCCCCGCCGCTGAACACAAGACACCCAGGTCGACATGACCTCGAGGAGCCACTGGGTTGCCAACATGGCGAACACCAGGTGATCCGGGCTAGCCGTCAACATGACGGAGCCGAAGTGGTCGAGCGACCGTGGTAGCAACGCCGGAAACCCGTAGGGGACCTCAACTTGAGGCCATAACTCGGGCTTCTTAGGATAGTACTGCTCCTTGCTAGCAGGGGACTGCTGCGGAAACTAGTTCAGCCGAGTTCACCAAGTAGGGACCTCGCCGGAAGTCCTTCTCCATCCGCACATCAAAGTGATGAGTGTGCGGATCGACTTCGTAATGGTACGGGGGGCGAGTTGCCACCGCGTCCCATGTGAAGGTCGGCACGTCGCCGGTGCCCGGGATAGTTCCCCCGCGGTCCACCATGGCCTTGGCCGGCTGCACGTCTTCGACCTCGTCCTCGTCCAGGAAGGCAAACTGGTCCGTCCAGAAGTCGGGAGGAAGCCCGACCCTACGGGGGAACTGCTCCCGTAGGCGGTCCCATACCCGACTCATCGCTGTGCCAAGTCGGCCACAGCAGAGAACAGTCAACCCCTCCTCATACAGAGGCCACGCGGGGTAAAACCACCGCCCCAAGGCCTCCCGTGGGATGACGCGGCCCGTCTCCGGGGAAGATCCCGCCGCCAACCCAAAGCCGGGTGACGCGGGAGTTACATCCCCCAGAGCGATCGTGGAGCCCCCGCCGGAAGTCCCGGCGGGCGCTACACCGTAAGAGGTGTCCTCCATACGCTCGTCCAGGGAGTCAGACTCCGGCCCCGGGATCGCCATGGCTCTCCCCAAGTCAGGGAGAGGCAGGGCGGTTGCAGCTGCGCGAGACCCGCCTCGAGTTGAGGGGGGCTCGGATCGCGGGTAAATGGGTGGCCTCCCCAGCGTGGGGCGGCCCAGGGTAAGGTGAAGGGAATGTGTTGGGGGTGGTGAGGTGAGAACCGAGGAGAGCAAGCTGCCGAGTGGGCAAGCTTGAGGAGAGGGGCGGTCAGCGTGCCAGTTCAAGAGATTCTCAAAGAATACGCCGACGTCTTTCCAGACGAGCTCCCCGACGGACTTCCTCCTGAGCGCAGTCACAAGTTTAGCATCAAGCTTACCGACGATGCCCAACCACGTCGTAGCGGAATTTACCGACTAGCCGAATGGGAGCTCGAAGAACTCAAGACCCAACTTGCCGTCCTAATAAGGAAGGGATTCATCCAACCAAGCGCCTCACCGTGGGGCTCTTCCGTCCTCTTTGCGGCAAAAAAGGACGGTGGCTGGCGAATGTGCATCGACTACAGGGCCCTAAACAAGGCCACCATCAAGAACGCGTATCCACTACCACGCATCGACGACATCTTCGACCAACTGCGAAAGGCCAAGTACTTTACGAAGATCGACCTCCGTTCTGGCTACCACCAGATTCGCTTTGATCCGGAAACAATACCTCTGACGGCGTTTCGAACCAAGTACGGACTCTATGAGTTCACGGTCGTACCCTTTGGTCTTACGAATGCACCCGCGGTCTTCATGAACCTAATGAACGATGGATTCAGACCCTACCTGTACAACTTCATCTGCGTCTACCTCGACGACATCCTAGCCTACAGCGAAACCTATGACGATCACCTCAAGCACCTAAGATTAGCACTCGACAAACTACGAGAACACAAGCTCTACGCCAAGTTGAGCAAGTGCCAATTCGCTCGGACCACTGTGGACTACCTCGGTCACGTCATCTCCGATAAATGCTTCTCCATGGAAGACTACAAGGTCCAAGCCATTCGTACATGGGCAACACCGAGAAGCAAAAAGGACGTGCAATCCTTCCTCGGTATGGTCAACTTCTACAGCAGATTTATCAGGGGAATGGCGGCCGTAGCCACGCCTTTGACGAGGCTGACTGGGAATGTCGACTTCGAGTGGACCCCAGACGCCCAGACAGCTTTCGAGCAGCTGCAGAATCTGACAACAACCGCACCAGTACTAAGGCCTTTCGACAAGAGATATCCAATCTACGTGTCTACCGATGCCAGCGGATATGCTGTTGGCGCAGTCCTTGAGCAAGATGACGGATGCGGACGGCCTCCAGTGGCATACTTTTCGTTAACTCTCAACATCCACGAGCAACGCTACAGCATTCGTGAGCGAGAACTTCTTGCAGTCGTACAAGCCATCCGCCATTGGCGCTGCTACCTCTACGGAAGACCCTTGGAGGTCCACACCGACCATGAGTCCCTGAGATACCTAAGAACCCAAGAAAAGCTCAACGATCGTCAAGTCAAATGGCTGGAGCTTCTGGACCAGTTCCAGTTCTAAATTGTCCCCATCAAGGGCACTTCAAATCCCGTGGCTGATGCCCTTTCCAGGCAGCCACAAGATGCTCCCGACAAGCACGCCCCCAATCAAGACCTCCTTTGTCGCGTGCTGGCCAAGACCATCAAAGCCATCCCCAAGAAAACTGAATTCAATCACCTCATGACCATCAACCAAAGTGATCAAGACCTTGCCACCTTAGAACAAGAGTACGACGCGGACCCCGAGTTTGCCGACCTAGTCAAAGACCCGGTATCTCCCTACCGGCTGCACATGAGGTTGTTGAAGCGAGGTGACCGTACGTGTATCCCTGTCGGTACTCTACGCCAAAGACTACTCCACGACTACCACGATGTCCCGTGCCAAGGGCACATGGGAGTCAAGAAAACAACGAAGGCCATTTCTTCCAAGTACTACTGGAAAACAATGGGGAAGGACATCCAAAGATACGTACAAACATGTGATTTGTGCCAGCGATACAAGGCTAGCACCCATTCACCTCTGGGTCACCTCAAACCTCTAGATCCCCCGAACCGACGATGGGCAAGTGTCGCCATGGACTTTATCACGCCTCTTCCTCTGACTCCAAGGGGTCACAACGGGATTTACGTCGTTGTCGACCGCCTCTCCAAAATGATTCGCCTCGCCCCTATGAAGCCGGACTGTACCGCGCCAGTTGCAGCACAGCTCTATCACGATCATGTCTATCGACACCACGGACTCCCTGCTGATGTCGACTGCGACAGGGACCGCGTCTTCTTCTCGAACTTCTGGCGGTCACTCACGGAGATCCTCAAAGTCAAGGTCAATGCATCTTCAGCCTACCACCCGCAAACTGACGGACGGACTGAGACTATGAACAAGAAGATTGAGGAAATCCTGCGAAATTTCGTCAACCATCACCAGGGCAATTGGGACCTATTCTTGGTTGCTGCGGATGTAGCCTACAACCGGTCGCCAAATGCTGTGACGACGTACTCACCCTTCTTCCTGAACTACGGATTCGAACCCAAGACAGTTCCAATGGACATCCTCGACAAGTCAGAATCAAGTATACCTGCAGTGTCTGACTGGCTAAGCGGTCTCCGACGTGCTCAGGAGACTGCCATATCAGCCATCAAGAGTGCAAATGAGGCGCGCTCGGCGTACGCAAATCGCCATCGCCGACCTTGCAAGATTGCCGTCGACGATCTGGTGCTTCTAAGTACCAAACACCTTATGCCAGACGCCTTCCAAGGCGCTCGGAAGCTGATGCCCAAGTACTCAGGACCCTATCGCGTCACTGAAAGCATTAATGATGTGACTTTCCGCCTGGATCTTCCCCAAGCGGCGCTCGATCGCAAGGTTCACAACGCCTTCCATGCGAGCTTGCTAAAGCCGTACCGCGCTGACCCGTACGGCCGACTTCCTCCCGTTCCGCCTCCGGTTACATTTCCGGACGGTTCGGTCGAGTACGAAGTCGACTCCATCATACGGTCACGAAAGCGCCGAGGACGACAACAGTACCTCGTCAAGTGGAAAGGCTGTGACGTCAGCGAGAACTCCTGGCTGACCAAGCAAGACCTTGCACACGCGCCTGAGGTCTTGGAAGCGTTCCTTCGCCGCGCGTCCTAAGGCGGGGGAGGTGTAAGGATATGCCCCCTAAATCCCCAAGACTCTAGCTCCGGGGATAAGGACTGGGGCCTCTCCTTCCCTGTTCTTCTCAGCCAACTCCTTCAAAGACGCATCAACTCCCTGGTAATCTAGAGATGCCGCGGTGTCCGGCCGAGATTCTACGGGTCGCGGACGGTCAGCGCGAGAGCCGCGGATCGGCTACCCGTTGGTACCCTGACTCATCCCCGGACGGATAATTTCTCTCCGCGGATTAGAGGACTAACGGACCACAGGACAAGCCACATCTCTGACTCATCAGCCAGCCGGAACAATCTCCCCACGACCCAATGGGAACGGCAAGATTTGCTGACATACGGGAGATTTTCGACCCGAAGACTGGCGTCTGGCTTGCACGCCTTTACGGCCTTTCCGGCCGATCGGCGTCTGAGGCCAGCCGCGCGGCGCCACGAGCGCCGCGCGCCGCCCCCGCCCCCACTTGGGGCTGTCTGGTGGGGCGCCTTCGGGCGCGCACACCCACCTTGACGTGTTCTGAGAGCCTATGCCTTGTTTTGAGCCCATTGGTGCCGCCCCCCCGGCGGCACGGGCAATCGCATGCTTTGGGGCACCCTGGGGGCCCCCTCGGGGGTATCTAATGCGTGAGTGCGGGCGCCACCCGGGGAGACCTCGGGCGAACAAAAAAAACAGACAACGACCTCCTTTACCCTCGAACCCCTCGACCCCCTCGACCCTCACCGACGTCACGCCCATCTTCTTCCCCACCCCCATCACCGTCACCCCGCCCTTCACCTTCCCCGCGCCCCGCAGCTTCATTGGCTTGCGCGGGCAGCTGACACCGTTTACCAGTACGTTGAGGGCTGCCCGGGTGTGGGTGGTGCCTCACACGGCCGCCCAAACACGGCGGCGGCCGATTTTCCGGCTCTGGGCCGCCGGCACGGCCGGCACATCCGCTGAAGCGGCGGCCAACGCGGCCGCTTCTTGAGCCGGCCGCATTTTCGGCTGGGCCCCCGGCACGGCTGACACACCCACCGGTGCGGCCGTCCAAACACGGCCGCGGCCGTTTTTTCGGCTCTTAGCCGCCAGCACGGCCGGCACACCCACCGAAGCGGCCGCCAATGCGGCCGCTTCTTGAGCCGGCCGCCTTTCCTGCCCGGCCGCCGAGGCCATCACACCAGGCGGAGGATCCGGGTGGGAGAGGGGGGAAAAGTGGGCAAGCGGGGTGGGCGGGCGGGAAAAGCCAGACGAGGGGCAAGCGGCCCACGCCTAGGGCTTCGCCGGTGGAGGCCCACCCTGGTCGGCCTCTTCCCACGCACACACCGCGCTTCACCCACCTTCTCACCCTCTCCCACCACCTCCTCCACCACCTGGCCCGCCGCCTCCCCCGCCACCGCCATCCCCCCACCCCAACTCTTCGTACCTTGGCCGGGCGGGTTGGTGCCGTGGCGACAGGGGCGGGTGCGTGCACGGTAATGGCGGGCGCGCTTCACCAGCTCGGAGCACGGGGGGGACGGCGTGGAAAGGGGACAGGCGGAGGATGAGGGTGGGAGAGGGGGGCAGAAAAGTGGGTAAGCGCGGTGGGCGGGCCGAAAAAGGCAGACGAGAGGCAACCGGCCCACGCCCGGGGCGTCGCCGGTGCAGGCCCACTCTAGCCCGCCTTTCCCCCAAAGCACGCACCGCACTATACCCACCTTCCCGCCCTCCCCCACCATCTCCCCAACCCCCCTCTTCCCCCACCCCCCCACTCCCCCCCCTCATCCGACCTTGGCTGGGCGGGTGGAAAGCGTGGCGACCGGGGCGGGTGCGTGCACGGTGATGGCGGGCGCGCTTCGCATGCCTTCGAAAGGGGGTGCGCCGCCACGCTCGAGCGGCGGCAGTGAGAGCATTCCCAGCGCAGTGGTGCTTACACCGTGGTTCAAGAAAAGCCCGTTCTGACCTCTTTGTCGGCCCGCAAGGGAGTCCACGGAGGGTTTGCAGACCGGCTGTGGCAGGCCGTTTCCACAAACGTTTGTGGGAACGCTGCGGGCGCCGCTCAGAAGGTTGCGGAAGGCCCGTTTGCAAACAATCTCCCTGGCGTCGACCGGCACAGCGCGAAGCGCATCAGCCAATGAGAGCTCATGCTAATGGTACTCGCCGGAGAGGGCGTGCACAGCGCCGAGCACAAGAACCAATCAGCTCCCATGAAGCACTCGGCAGGATCCCCTTTCCCGCCCGCACCATTCGTTTTCTCCCAGCGTGCCCTCTGCGTATTCACTCCTCCGCGTATTCCTTTTCTCCCTCTGCGGCGCGCCGCACGTCTTTTGTGCAGCTGCATCTGTCGCGCTCTTCAAGTGATGTCCTCTTCAGACGAAACCCAGCAGAGCGCGTAAGGGGTCAGAAGGCTGCCACAGCCGCCGCCGAGACGAGCCTTCCTTCCCCCCCAGCGTGCGCTACACCGTCGCTGTCGCCTCCGCCGAGTGGCCGACGCAGCCGAGTACACTGCCTGCGGTAACGACGCCCCATCCAGATCCGCACAGTGGCCGCCGACGCGGGCGGAAAACCTCTATCCCTCCCTGCCGCTCCCTCGCTGGGCCGCACCCTCCCTGCGGCCGACGCGACCGACGACGCGACCGCCATGGCCACCGCAGGGCCTTCGCCGCCGCCCGCCCGCCCGCCGCGGCGCCTGCACGCTCGGGCAATGCCCTTCCCATTTGTTGCTGGATGGCAGAGAAGCCTCGGTGGGTGCCCTGGTCATGATTCCTCGGTCCAATCACGGGCCTCCCGAGGAGATATGCACGCTGAAAGCACCCTCTCCGCAATCCACAGCAAGAATCCACACCATTTTGCGGGGTGCTTCTAAGGGCTGTTGTGGGGCCTGTGGGAAATGGCCGTCGGGTGGTATCCACCATGCTGCTTTATATGCTTTTGTAGCGCAGCGCATGGTGCTTCACATGATGGTCGTACACATGCTGGATATTACCCGATTTCATGGCCACGGCAGACGGGAAAGAAATGGAGACAAAAGCTCAGCGCACTGTATAGTGCATGGGGGCTACAATCGGATCCGCAAGACGTAAAATCGATTGTGGGCCGATTTCCCGAACCACGGTTTAAGCACCACTGCGCAGCGTCGGCGCCCTATCCCTTACTTTGACCCCCAGTCACAAAACACCTGGAAGATGCCGAGTGGATCAGTGTCGCAAACGGGGGTACTCCTACAGTGTCGGAGGTAAGCGACCTCAGCTGCCTGTCACCCTCCCCATGGCCGGTGAGGGTGGAGTGCCACTGAATAGTCACCTGACTAGCCCCATACAGCGCGGACGCAGCAGTGGGAGCTCATTTTTCTCCATCCCACAGTAGTGTCGGTCGCACAGGATGCGGTCTCAGTACACCGTAACAGCGACGCCTCCCCATGCAACGTGAGCGCGCACCCCAGGGCGGGGACGAGGGCCGCGAGGAAAGCGGGTGAAAGCGAGTGACAGCCGTGTCCCGTCGGTCGCCGCGAGCGCACGGTGCGTGGTGCCTCGGCTGCTGCCGCAGCCACCGCCAAGGCCACCGCCACCGCCACCGCCACCGCCACCGCCACCGACGCCACCGCCACCACCACCACCACCACCAACACCACCGCCACCACCACCGCTACCACCGCCGACCGCCACGGTCGGGGCATTGGTCTCCTTTGGTGGCGACAGCGACGCCGGGTCCATCACGTCAACTCGCGCCGCGGCCACGTGCCACAGGATGGCCCGGACGGGCCCGTCGCCGGCATCCCCCCCCCCTCACCCCCCCCCCTCTCCGTCCAGCGGCCGAGGAGGAGGCCGCGCCAGCAGCGCGGCCAGCTACACTCCCCTCTACCACCACCATCACGCCGACGTTAGGGGCGAGCGCCAAGGACGTGGTCAACGCGTTGTGGGTGCGTGTGGCTCCAGCATCCGCTCTTTGAGGAACGGCTGACTTTTTTCTTTGTGTTCTTTTCCATTCTTTCCCATTCTCACCTGCCCCATAAGGCCGCGACAGGGGATTCTGGTGAACACATGAGGCGCCGTCAGCTTGGACCCGGGCACCCCCGCAACGTACCGACGGCGCACCGCTTTAACGGGGAAGAGCTTACAACAAACAAACAAATTATGAAATGCTATGGAGGATCAGCGGCTACATGCAAGCACCCAGGGCTACTTGCAGGGGCGACTAGGGCGGCGGCAACGGGTCGCTGAACCCGCCTGGCGTGCAGCTCCCCGCGTGGATGCTCCAGTTGACGCCTCGTCATCACTGCCCCCATCAGCGGCATGGTCGCCGGGTGGGATGCCTCGAAGGCGTTCAGAGCGGCGGATTGGCCTCGCAGCGCCTGCCGCCGTCGCGCCTACTGCCGCCCCGGACATGGCGCTCTGCGGAGCAGCGCCGGTCACTGGCGCGTGGTCTGCCACGGGCCGTTCCAGGGGCACAGCCGCCGTCAGCCAGGAGAGCTCAGCCTCGAACACAGCAGGCAAGGTGACCAGACAAGCCGGTGGCAGTACAAGAGCATCGGGGCTCATGGCCACGTCGAGGCCAGAAGGTGGGCGCCTGACTGAGTGCGGCCGCCGCTCACCCTGATGAACAGGCTCCCCGGCAGCTTGCACGGCGCGCGCCATTATGCGAGCGTCCCTGTCTACCGAGGGCAGACGCCGTCAAACCTCCCGAGTAGCCATCGTTGCCGCGACCAGTGCGTAGCCGTCAGCAACCGTTCGAACTTCACTGCGGGACAGCGCCAGGGACGCCGGAGAACCGTCATCCGCCGAATATGTCGTCAGACCGACTTTGACGAGGGACACGGTGAGCGCCCGCAGAGACAGGAGTACAGCTCCCGGGATGCAGCTTTCATCTACAAGTTCCGGGCGCGCGGGGAAGGTCTCACCGGCACCGGAAGGCGTCACGTCGCCCGAGTTGACCTACGCCGTGACAAGGTCGGCGGCCACATAGAGTAGAACCAACTTGGGTTTGGTTGGGGTACTAGGTCGCAGCTCAGCCCACCCAGGGGGGCCCACCAGAATGCCAAAGAAAAGAAGATGGTCCACGAAGTGGCTGGCCGCTTTTCCGGCCCGGCCGCCGAGGCCGGCACACCGGGCTGAGGATCCGGGTGGAAGAGGGGGGGAGAAAGTGGGCAAGCGCGGTGGGCGGGCGGGAAAAGGCAGACGAGGGGCAATAGGCCCATGCCCAGGGCGTCGCCGGTGCAGGCCCACTCTTGCCCACCTCTCACCCCACGCACGCACGGCGCAATACCCACCCTCCCTGCCACCCTCCCTCTCACGCTCCCTCCTACCCTCCCCCGCCACCCCCCAACCCCCCAACCCCCCCCCCTCATCTGACCTTGGCCGGGCGGGTGGGTGCCGTGGCGCCAGGGGCGGGTGCGTGCACGGTGATGGCGGGCGCGCTTCACGAGCTCGGGAAAGGGAGGGGACGGCGTGGAAAGGAGAGTGACGGAGGATCCGGGTGGGAGAGGGGGGGGGAGAATGTGGGCAAGTGCGCGGTGGGCGGGCGGGAAAAGGCAGAGGAGGGGCAACCGGCCCACGCCCGGGGCGTCGCCGATGCAGGCCAACTCTAGTCCGCCTCATCCTACACGCGCACGCACCGCGCAATGCCCACTCTCCCTCCCACTCTCCCCCACCACCTCTTCAACCACCTTCCCCCCCCACCTCCACCCCCACCTCCCCCGCCACCTCCACGCCCCCATCCTAACTCTTTTTACCTTGGCGGGGCGGGTGGGGGGCGTGGCGACCGGGGCGATTGCGTGCACGTTGCTGGCGGGCGCGCTTCACCAGCATCGGAAAGGAGGTGCGCGGGCTCGTTCGCAAGCGGGCCACGCACGCTCGCACGCTCACACGCATGCGCGCACGCCCGCAAGCATGCGCGCACGAGCACACACCCGCACGGGCCGTCGCGAGGAGCGCGCGCGCGCGCACGCCCCCCGACATAGAAATTAGGTATTCAGTATACTTCATACATGACACACGGACGAAAGGATCCGACGAGATTTCAGCGTAATCGGGCGTGATCGGGCATGATGGCCCATCACGCTCCGATTTTGGGGGCGTGATACCTAAGCCTGCCACTGGAACAGCCTCGTAGGCACTGGGCCAGCCCCCCCGCTGGCACCCCCGCCCCCTACCCTTAATGTGGCATTATTATTGCAGTTCCCCGATGTCCCACGCCAAATCCTCCCGGACCTCGCCCTCCACCCAGCCGACTCGCCGGTCGTTCACCCCAACCGACGCGCCGGGTGTTCACCCCCCCCCCCCCATTCCCCCCCCACCCCGCCCGGCCCCTAACCCGGCGCCGGCCCCGGTCCCGCTCCTAGCCGCTTGAATCCTCTTCACAACTGGACCAACAGTAACGAATCTGTCAAGATGGCCAGTGCGGCTCCTACGTTTTCCTCCGCACACGACCCCGACGTGCTATACGTGTCGCCGGTAGGGGAAGCCTCGACAGGCGATACACTTTACAAAAGGCGCCGCGCGTGGCCATAAACCCGGTTCACACCAGCCCCCCGCGACTGTGTTGGGCCCGCCTTCGTTGCATGGTGCGGGTGCTGAGACGCGTGTACTTGTTCGAGTCGGCGGACTGGACGACTGGTGGACCTGCGCGAGAGCAAAAGGCACAAAAGTGTATGCTGCGATTGGCAACGGCCAGGTGCTGATGGGGACCATACCCCGTCGCCTACATGCAGCGGAGGATGTGGCAACAAACATCAAGCGGACGGACAGTACCTCGCGGATGATTTGGTACAAGAACCACCGACACTGCACCATGACTGTCCGTGGGAAGAGTGACGATGTTGATATTCTTGTGCACAAGGACCATACCCTGCTGGCGAGAAACAAGGGAGGCGGCGACTCCGTTATGCATTGCCTCGCATCCGTCTACGGTAGACGGCTGCGGTTGGTGACGTGAACAAGCTCCCTGGTCGGCAATCGCTGAAGAACTCTGGCGCTCCTGCCTCTGGTTTTGGCGAAACAGGTGGTGGCGACCGACCCCGACGGGCTGTACACAAGCGGGAAGGAGAGGGCAGCGCCCTCCAGCACATCACCATCATCTCAATCGTGAATTTGCCGACTGTCATACTGACGTATGTCGCAAGCGATAGATATGAAAAAGACACGCGCAAAGTTTCTGGGAGCCCACCCGCGAAGCCTTTTGTTGTACATTGGAGGTGGGAGCTCTAGAGGAGCGTTGTGGCTGTGGTAGCGGTGGGGTTCCGTCAGCCTTGTAGACTGTACGGGCGCTACGCAGGCAGCTTTTGCTGCCATGGACGAAGGCGCCCGAAACGAAAGTGGGCCTGGGGGGGGGTCGCTATAGCCAACGCATCGTTGTAGTTTTTTACCACCAGCACCAGCGCGGCATTGAGCCCATCCGCCGCTTCGACCACCTTCTCCATCGGGGGCACCCACCGCCGGCCCGTTGTCGACTCGGCCACCGCCAGCCTCTTGAGCACCGGTCGCCCGCGCCTGGTTAGCAAAAAGCTGCCCGTCCTGGCGCCGACAAGCGCTGGCTGAGAGAGGGGCGGTAGGGTAAGGATCGACGGAACGAGTGGCGGGTGGCGTGGGGGTAGGCGAGCTTGAAATAAGTACTGCTCCTCCCACTAGACGGCACACGTATGATGGACGACCGCCGACGACTCTGAGGAAGAGCTTGCGTACCGGTTGATGGAGTCGTGGTCGTCGGGCGCCAGAAAGTGGTCCTGCGCATTGGTCGCCGCCGTCAGGTTGGTCTGCTGCTGCGTCAGTACGGTGTAGCGAATGACCAAAATGAGGAAGAGCTGGTCCAGATGGCGCAGTGCCGTGCGTGTGTGCATCAACTTGTGGAGAAGCTCCTGTCCAGTGAGCTCGCCGTGCAGGCGGTCCACCACGGCCAATCGATCGGAATCACCTGGCGAAGAAGGCAAGTAACAAAGTAGACAAAACAAGCTCGTGGACCCTCCCCACCCTCCTCTTACCCCCATCACAATGACCACCGTGGCCGCCATGTCACAAGCACCCTAGCCCCTGCTGGTGGGCGCCCCCCCCAGCGGGTACATTGTCCACACGCACGAGATTCGCTGCGCCCCACCGACCGCTAAAGACCCCCGCCCACCACGCATCCCACGGAGTGTCAGACTGCGCCACATTCTCCGTATCCCCAACAACGTGGAGGTGTGCCTCTGCGCCCGACAGCATGACGCTCATGCGCTGCCTATCCCTGGTAAAGCGCATCATTTCTTTCCGTGTCCGTCGGTTGTCTCTGGGGATTGAGCGGGCGAAAGACAAGAACACACAATCCACAGAAGCTCCCAAGGCGCCGTCCACGGTTGACACGTCCACAGTGTACTTGTAGGGCGTCCGCTGTGGGCGACGGATGGCCGCACGCACTCGCCGCACAGCGGCGCCGAGCAGACGCCGCTGTGCCGTGTACGGGCTCAGCACGATTACGCGTAGGTCACCCGTAGGACGGGACGCCCAGCCACACAGAAAGTTCCGCAGCTCGTCTTCAACCACGCGCACCTCCACATTGATAGAAACACCTTCTAGTACTTGGATTGAAGTCCTTTTGTAGATCTTGCGGCGGTAGCTGGGAGGTGCTGGTACTCTCAAGCGGCCTCCGAGACGCACGTGCCTGCCAATCCGGTCGTACAACCGCAGCATTGTCCCATGACGCCTTGGTTTCCATCATACCAAGGCGAACAGGGATTGAAGGGTAAAACAGGCTTCCCACTGTCGTCCAAAAGATCGGTCGCATTCGATGCTGGTGAGTGAGGGTGAGCTGCGGGTGGTATCGTGGGAGCCGCTCAAACACACTGTCGCCCATGGCGAGGACGTCGCCGGTGTACCGCATCCCACTGCTCGGCGGCAACTGTGCGGGGTCGCCCATAAGTACCACACAGCGCGTCATGTTCGCGGCCTCATCGCCCAACTCCCCAGCAGCCCGGACCTCAGCAGACAGGGCCGCAGGGATGCTTGTCGAAGCCGCCTCGTCCACGATGATAGCATGGTAGCCGAGGTTACGGATGGCGTTCCCCGTCGAGGAGGCGGTAGTAGTCACCACAATGGGAGGGCCCCGAGCGACTTGCGAATGCAGTCGCCGCACCGATTTCTTGACGGCCCCATTCGCCTCCAAGAGCTCGTCCCCTGCCGATCGTGCGTCACGGAAGCTGGTTTCCTCATTCGAGCCGGAGGCCGTCAATCTCTGGCGCACGTCCTCATAGGCCGCCGCTGCCGCCTCCTGCCGCCTGACCACGTCGGGGTAGACGCGAGGTGGATGGTCCTCCAAAACAGCGTCAATGTGTGTGGCGGCGATCGGATCGCCCATTGGTGGTTCCAGCCCCACACGCAACAGTACGGGCATGCGGGCCCCCGACCCCGGACCAAACGCCTGAGACAGGCTTTCCAGGTAATGCCGACCCCAGTCATGTCCTTCCAGTAGCGTATGAAGGGACATCAGCGCCGACACAATGTGGTCACATGCGGCATTGGTCCTTGACACCAGCAGCAGCCTCGTCGTGATCGCCCCCCCGCCGCCACACCCAGAGCCGCGCCAAATCAGCTCCATGGCAATCCCCTGAATGGTCCGCGTTCTGCCCGTGCCTGGTGGACCCGTCACGAGTACACAACCGACACGGGGCCCGCCAAAAGCATCAGCGACAGTCCGCACGACTCGCAACTGGGACTCGTCCAGCTCGACCGATATGACCAGAGCGGGGGGGGGCGGCGGAGGTTGTGCGTTCGGCTTCAGCTCTGGCATGGCAGGCGACGACGTGCCTGGGACAATGACAGACGACGCTCCCGTCGGTGCCGGTGGCTCAAGGCTTTCCCGTATGGCGCGTGGCAAGCCCATCCATTCTCCGAGACCACTGTACTCGCGCCAATCAGACACGGTGCTCATCGAGAGGGTCACTACCACAAGCCCGGCCATCTTGGTGGCACAGGGTAGTAGGTGGGCGTCTGTTCGCCGTACCGAATACCAGAGCGGCGTGGCCTCTGTGGTGCCAGAGCCACGGCCCTGTAGGGCAGTGCCCGTCGTCACTGCCTCGCGGCACACGCATACCGCATGAATGGGGGTGCTACAGGTACCGCGGGTCTCCTTCCCGTCCTGGATCCTGGCGTCAATGGTGCCTGGGACTGGGACCCAGATATTGCAGAGATCCCCTGGGGAGGCATTCGCTGCGTACGTAGGTTACCGTATGCGACGGTCATCCCCATCACTATCGTCGTCGGTCGACTCGTCCGCTGGTGCTTGGAAGGAATGTTTTTGTACGAGAATGAGCACATTCACCGTCCCTACCTGTTCGCCTTTGGTGTGGGTAGCCGCCATCGCGAGCGAGCGGCCATAGACAGCGTACAAACGCGCTGTAGGTGTCGGGACCAGGACAGGGTGGTCGGGTCGACCGCGATCACCGCCATCCTTCTGGAACACCTCACCTGCGACTGTGCAGACGGTCAAACTGCCCTTGGCGGTCACCAGCCGCAGTACGCGGTGTCGCCACTCCGCCGCTGACTCGGTCGGGTCATCCGAGTCCCCCCCATCGTCCACATGAATGGCAGAAGCCGGTTTCCATGACGACGTCGAGTTCAACAGGGCGCTGACGCCCATCGCTTTGCGCTGTGCCAGTCGCCCAGACAGTTCCGAGAGGTCACCGACGTCTACCAATTCTTTAGGTGTACTTGAGCCTCCTCATCCGACTGCTGCCCCGAACTCCACACCAGCCACTGGGACGGTACCACCGCGCACTGGGTTCGCCGTGAAGCCATGCGTAAGGTCAACGCCATGTACATTGAATGCTTGCGCCGACGCTGACTCTGGAGGTAGCGCCACAAGCCTGTCATCCTCGTCTTCATCGATGATCTCAATGAGGTCTTCCATTGTACCTGATCCGTTGGTCCGTACACTTACAGGCTCTCGCGCGTGCTCATGTACCTGCCGTGCGGCAGCGGCGCCGCTGCCGTCGCGATGACGAGCTCCAAAATGCCCCTCGAGGTCGCCTATAATCGCCTGGACAGCGGAACGCAGTTCTCGCAAGTCCCGACTGATCTTGCCTTGAAAGATGGTGCGCTGCACGTTGGTAAGCACAATCAACAGCGCCGCGCCACCGGCCAGCATCTGCCCACTGTCGTGCACCTGTAGCAGGCGGCTGGTCGTGATGGCCATCGTCGTTCTCGACACTGCCAATGTGCGAGGTGTGGCACGCTGGCCGCGTCGTTCGACCGCGGTCCAGTACAATTCGGCGGCGGCTGCGGCTTCCCGGGCCACGCTACCGGGGCCACCAAACGCTAGGCACCACACCCACGGCAGGCAGTGAAACCACGCGTCCGCCACAGCCCTCTTGAACGCCCTGTACTCGGGGCGTTCCCACGCTTCGGACGCTAAGAAGCGAACGCAGCGCAGTAGCAAGCGCGGTAAGCTCTCAATGACCGAAGCCGGGGTCCATGCTGGTACTCAACAACGACCTTCGTGGAATAAACGTAAAAGGATTCGAGCCAGGCGGGTTCGCGCGTCACGGCTACCGGTGGAAGCCAAGGCGACGGCGTCACCCATTGGAAAGCGCGGCCACGAATACGTCACAAGACCGAAGAAACGCCGTGCAGACTGCAAGCGACTGCAGTGGCGTACACTCCTCGGATGGTAATTCACGGGCGGCTGCAACGTGTACCAGGCGGAGGGCAGACCGAGAGCCAAGGCAAAGACAAAGAGCGGGCCGGTCGTCGGGGAGAGCCCCTGTTCACCTTGTACTGAGGCCTCATCAGCGGCCGTTAACCCAGCAACAATGTTACCCAGTCGAAGTAGAACGTCTGGGGACCACGACCGTCGCTCGTCATCAGCCTTCTGCGAATTCTCTGGTACCGTGTCAATCAAAGAATGTTCTGGGTCGTACCAACTCGTCAGCAGGCTCATCAGTCGCCTTGTGTCCTTGCGCAATGACTCGTCCGTTGACAATAGTAGACCGAGCCCGGTGCCGACAAGTGTATACACGAAGTCCGACAAGTGAGCAACGACTTCGTCGTTCTCCTCGAGGGAGGGGTTGCACAGAACGGTAGTAACACCACGGAGAAGCTGGGAGGCATACGCAATGACAGCTGTGCTCCACGAAGCAAACCCGGGGATCTCCACATGGGTAGCAGCTGGCACAATCGCAAGGATTCCAGGAAAGGACAACATCTCGCGCATGGACGGACGAGCAGCCATGGCAAGTGCGCGGGCGGCCGGGCCATGGGCATCTTGTTCCTGTGTAGCATGCATGGCTGTCGAAATGGTCTGGGACTTCTTACGCCAATCGTCCGTGCATAACTTGTCACGAGATTGTAATGGATGAGAATCGCCGACAGAGTCGCCCGTCCGTGCCAGAGCGAGGTGGGTCACTCTCGACGAGTCTTCGACCACAAACGCGCCCAGAGCGTCCGTTGCCGCGGACGGCGAACAGGCAGAGCACCACGCCAACGACAGAAACCGAAGGATATCGCCCGCGTGTACGTAGTCCTTAACCAGCGTCCCATTCCTCAAGCCGGAGAAGCGTAAGAGACATACAGCTTCCACTACAGACTCGCCCTCAAAACCTGGCCCGGTCGGTAGGGGCTGGCACGCCTGGTCACCCGCACTACTCGCACAGGGCAGACGCGGGAGCCCGGACTGGTCCACGCGCTGCCCTCGGGCCCCGGTAAGTGCCCCGCTCATGGTGGTGGTGGTGGTGGTGGCAGATACAGTGAACACCGACAGTTGGGCCCCCGTTTTCCAGGAGTCGGGGTGGGTGACAGGCAGCACCATGGCGGACAGCAGCAAGGCGACAACGTTGGCCGGCAGGGCCAGGACGGGTGCACCCCCTTCGCTGCGCAGAGCTGTGCACAAGGCGCGCGAAAAGATGTTCATCACATCTGGCCGATCCGCAACTGGCCACACAAGTGCGCGCAGCTTGAGAAGCGTTGCCGACGTCACGACGGGGTCGACAGGGAGGTCCTTGTGCGGCGTGATTAGGCGCACAGCCACCGCTGTCGCCCGCTCAACGGCCGCCAAGACCGAGGCAGTGAGGGAGCTTGCCCCCCCCGAAAAAGACGTCCTACAAGTATCATCCTCGAGCGAGTCCAGCTCCTGTGCGTCGGCGTCACGGGTAGTGTTCGTGGTGGGGAGGGAAAGTTCGTCTGTTGCTGCTGCTGCTTCTGCTACAGGTACTGTGACTGGTACTGCTGGCACCATACGACCGGGAACATTCCCGTGGGAGGCGGAAGGCGCTCGAAGTGTGGCTGGCACGAGTGGGACATCGGTGCCCGTAACGCCCCCGGCGCCGACAGTTGAAGGGGTAGAGGTGGAACGCCGGACACCGTCCCGGGAACTCGCGTGCCCGTTTTCATCCTGGAACTCCATCGAAGATCTCGGCGTGCAGGGACCAGGCGCACAGTGCAACGCGGGCCGCCCCGCACCCCCGGCTCTACCAGCGATGAAGACAACGACCACGTGGACAGGGGCACACCCGCCCGCCAGGAAAAGGACAAGAGCAGTGAGAGGGAGGAAGGGTGGGCAAGCGCGGTGGGCGGGTGGGAAAAGGCATGCGAGAGGCAACCGTGGGCAACTGGCCCACGCCCAGGGCGTCACCGATGCAGGCCCACTCTAGCCCGCCTCTCCCCACGCACACGCACCGCGCTATACGCACCCTCCCTCCCACCCCCCCCCCAGCGGCCAAGAGCGGTGCGCGGCTGGGAAAAGGCATACGAGGGGCAACCGGCCCACGCACAGGGCGTCGCCTGTGCAGGCCCACTCTAGTCTGCCTCTCCCCACACACTCGCACCGCGCTATAGCCAGCGGTAGCAGCAGGTGTGCAGGTAACGGGCGGTCAGGGCTAAAGCGCGCCGAGGATCGATTGCCGGCTGCGTAAAGGGCGCGACCACTAGGAGGAGGGAGGGGGTGGGCTGGGTGGGCGGGGGGGGCGGGGGGGAGGGGGGGTAGGGGCGGGGCGAAAGGGGGGAACGGAGGGATGAGGATGCTAGGAGGGGACGCGGCAAGCAGGTGCAGCCGGCGCGGTCTCCTGAGCAAGAGCGCACGCGCGCGCGTACATGGAAAAGTGGTCTCGGCTCGTGCGTACATGCTTTGCGCGTGCGTGCAATTATCGTACGGCATGTCCCCGACACGACGAGATAAATAGCTAGATCACCTCGGGGAAATTGTACCACTCCTACTACGGCCTTATGGTTCGTACATACTGATGCACCTTGAATATTATGTCCGTAACCATTTTCACTTTATGATTCATGAGGTATCTACTGGCCGCTCACGACCCCGTGAGGGCCGTTTTGCAGAGCACGTAAGGTATCCGTCCAGCACCGGAAAGTCACAAGTGCACCAGTAGAGCACACATCCGAAAATCGTCGATCCCCGCAGTGTTTACACACAAGATCTGAGAATCGGCGGTGGCGGCTTGGGTGGGCTCGGCGGACGTGGATTCACGTTGGGAGGGGTAGCAGAGGTGGGCGCATCATTTTTAAGGGTGAGGGGAGCGAGGATAGCGGGGGGGTAGGGCAGTGGGGGGCTTGGAAATTAAACACACCGGCCAAAACACACACACGAAGGCACAGACCCCAACGGGCGGCTTTATATACGCACCAGGCGGGGAGAGGGGCGCGCGCGGCGGGGGGTGGGACGGGGATGGGGCAGTGGGAGTCGTGGGAGGCCGCCGTAGCGATGGCGGCGATGGCGGCTGCGGCAGCGGCGGCGGCGATCACAACGGGAGCAGCCGGTTCTAACGGACGCGGGGAAGCTCCGCGACAGACGTCCCGCTGCCGCTTGCCGCCGACGCCGCCAGCAGCAGCCAACCGTTACCAACACCGCCCCGTCTCCCTTAAATTACCAGCAGCTCACCCCCACTCCCGCACCCATAGCTCACCACTCACGACAGTGACCCACAACGACCCCCACAAGCACACTAAATTACATGAAAAAAAACAAAAAAGCAGCTCACCCCAGAAACACACAAAAACAAGAGCAGCTCACACCGGCCCCTGCACGCATCACTCACCGCCCACTGCCGTCCCCACGCGCCGCTGGTGGCTGCGAAGCCAAGGCACACGGGCACAGCCGCCACCGCCGCCGCCGCCGCCCCCGCCGCGACCAGCCACCCCCGGCGGGCACGGCCGGTAGGGGCCAACACCCTGCACGGCTGAGGGAGATTGCGTTTCCGGCGGGGGGCGGGGGAGGCCTGACGGGGAGACGGCGGCGGCGGCGGAGAGGAGCTGCCGCAGGCTGCCGGTGTGGCGATGTTCACCAGAGTGGTGGTGGCGGCCGCAGCGGGTCCATAGCCCCGGCGGTGAACGACAATTCCCACAGGAAGAGGGAGCTGGCGGCAGCACGGCGGCTCTGCCCCGGGTGGTGGACGGCGGCGCCCGAAAGAGGGGGTTATGGTGACTGGAGGGCGTCGCCGGCCCGAGCGGTGGACCGCGACGCCCGGGCGGAAGGATGTGAGCGGCTGCACGGCAGCGCCGTCCGAGGTAGTCGGCGCACATAACGAGCTCTCCGCGCCGCCTGCGGTTGCAGGGGGGGGTGGACGCGGCAGTGAGGTGGCGCCGGCCCCGACTGTTGACGGCGAGGCCCCGCGAGGGGGTGGCGCCCACGTGAGGCAGGTGCGGCGGCCGGCGTCGGGCGATGACTCCCGTGGAGAGAGAATCGAGAGCGGCAGAGACGTACGGCTGCCGTACCAGGGCGGCAGTGCCCGGCAGGGGGGCGCTGGGGGCGGCCGAACGGTGCCGCCGCCGGCCTTGGGTCTGACAGATCGGCGGAGGGGTGCCAACGGCGGCATGGGGGCGCTGCCCCCTGCAGAGGGCGGCAAAGCCTGGCAGGGAGACGCTCGCGGCGGCAGACGGGTGCCGCTGCCGATCTTTGGAGGGGGGCACCGGGTTTCAACTCGATCCGGTGCTCGGTGGCTCTCACGAGTCCCAATTAAACCATCCCACAATTTGTGATATTGGTCCAAGAGGCGTTCTACTCGAACCCTCAACCGGGGTAGAACATTCTCCATGTTCACATGGGGTCGAGGAGGGGCGGCCGGCTTGGCTTGGTGCTTCTCCTCTTCAGACTTCCGGTCGCTACTCGCGCCCGCGCTGAGGGTGACCGCTACTACTGGTCCCTCATGTTGGTCGATATAGCCGAACTTGGCTCCCGACTTGAAGTACTTGGGGGTGGAACTGAGGTTCATCACCTGGACCTTCCACGGGACTCCGGTTTTGGAGTCCATCGTGCCAAGGGCAACATGCACTTGGTGCTCACGAGCAAGACGGGGGTTAGGGTGTGCCAACCTGTTCCCCGTATAATCAGTTACAACGTCAACGTGTGCCACCGAGTTCGGAGGCAACGTGACCTTCCGGGCTAAACGCAGGGTAGCAGTAAACTCTTCTCTCACGGAACAAACAGGCTTCGACTGTGATACTGTCACAGGAGCCACAGACTTCCCCTTACCAAGGATGGGGATAGCCTCCCCATTCCTCAACTTGACCCAATACCCGGGTCCACAAATCAAAGGCACTTGTGTTACAACATAGGGGGTGCCCAGAAGCAGGGGCACCGACATGTACTCTACTACACAATAGGTCACGTCGACCTCATGCGACCCTAGCCTAGATGGCAGGGTCACAGCACCGACAATGGGAAGTATCCCACCATTGATGTCGATCATGTGGTTGGCCTTGGACCTATAACGTTGGAGTTTCACTTCCTTGGGTAACAGCGACTTGCGTATCAAGGAAGCGCCGGAACCAGTATCAAGTATGATAAGAGAACAACATGCACGGCCTGGGGCTTGTTGCACCTGTCCAGCCACCTGGAAGTTCTCACCCGTCAGCACAGCGATGACCCGACGTGGGTTTACGTTCTTGGGGAGTCCTACCCGAGGTGGGCGGACTCCCTTAGGTCGGTGCAGTATCCGGCGGCGTTGGTTCCTCCTCTTGACCCACTTGGCCGAGGCTGCCGTTGTGAACTTAGGACGGCCAGCTCCAACGGTCATTCGTTTCCCGCCGTCTTGGCGTCTGAATCCGAGGGCGAAGGGGAAGACGACGAGTCCGAGGACGACGTGTCCGCCCCCTCCGCCGAGGGTGTGGCGACCGCCACTACCGCTCGAGGCCCACCCTCGCGGCGCGAACGTACTTCGTTCGTAGCCGACTTCTTCCTCGCATTCTTAACAAGTTGTTGAATGCGTTTACTCAACATGGGGCAGTCATATGCCCAGTGTCCATCGGAGTTGCAGTTCCAACACCAATTGTCAGTTCCCGGAGGGGTCTTCCCGACTTGGAAAGCCGTAGAGGTACCCTGGGAAGTTCCCACGGCAGCTACTACCTTATCCTTGCGGATTCGGCGTGCCTCTCGTAGCTCTCTGGCCTGGCGCGCCTCCTCTCGCTCCTTGGCCAACTCGGCCTGACGCTCCTGGCGTTGTTCCTCCCGCAACTTGCGGTAGGCCTCACCTCTGCGGTAGGCGAACCTGGCCAACTCGGCTAGCGTGGTCCGAGCAGTATTGTGCTCCCGGGTCTCCATACGGACTGACCAGTGGAGTCCCTTCACAAACCGACTCTTCACCACAGCTTGTGGATGAAGAAACCCACAAAGATTGTTGAGCTTACGAACCCGCTCCGCAAAGGACAACTCGTCCTCAGCCTCATCCTTATGGGCTTGCGTAAACTCCTCGACTTGAGAAGCCAACGCTGCCTCATCAACCATGGCTCTCAACAACCAGTTGACGAGCTCCAAATAGGACGTCACCTCACCAGCGTCTTCACTTGAGGAACTGGGCATGACGGACATAAGTTCTGTCCGGAGGTCGCCCTTCGTAAACTCTTGTAGCATATAGAAAGCCATGCCTTCACTTATGGCATTGTCGTCAGAGGCTTTTGTGAAACGACGTAGGAACTCAAAGACACGGAGGGGGGGAGTTCCATCCCACTCCGCTTTGTGCCCAAAAGAGTGAAGTGCATTCTTCTTGGCACGTCCCATGGCTCGAACCTGACTAGGACCGTACGCCACCGACTTGTTGTGGAGGGCGAAGGCCTCACAGTCAAAGATCCTCTGGTAGACCGGGTTGGCTACCTGGATCTTGGGCGGCACCTCACGTTGAGGGAAAAGTCGCTGAGACAATGGGGTAAGTTGACCCGCAGTGCCTGTCGTCTGCCGCGGCGAACTTGGTGCAGCCGCCGGCTTTTCCTAGGGGAATTCCCCCGTGAAGGGCGTACGCCCCACCGAGAATGGTGTGGCTCCCTCGTTGGGAGTCACAGGGGTCGCCCCTATTCGGGGCGGCCCGAGATAGGCGTGAGCAGGGATTCCCCCTGCGCCTGCGGGCTCGAAAGCCCCAATCCGGTCTGGACATTAAAGCCATCTGGCAAACTCGCCACAATCTGATTCAGAATAGTATTCGTCATCGTGACCACCAGGTCCGGCAAAGTCTGCCGTACCACATTGGTCGCCTCCCGACGGACAGTTTCCGCGAGTAGTGGATTGTCGACTCCAGTTGAGTCTCGGTCCGCCTCCGGGAGTCCACCTGAGGGATAACCACGATCCTCAGGGGTCTCAACCGGGGGCATGGGCGCGAGCCCATTGCCGACCAACGGAGGTCCGCCGTCCTCCGAAAGCCTAGTTGGCGACGGATCCAAGACAAAGTTCGCTCCTACCCGAGTGGAGCCCGCGGGGACTGTCCTCTCACCTTGGGACGTTCCCGTTGAGTGTACCACACGGTGGCCAGACTTCGGCCCACCCACATCACAAGTGTCACCCGAGTGAACTCCCGACTGAGTCGGGGTGGCCTGTTGCCCGCCCGCACTTCCAGTCCTGCTGGCTTGAGGGACCTCTAGTCCCTCTGCGACCCCAGGTAAACCTACCTGTGTCTCACCAGTATTCGAAGGCACTGAAGTACGTGCGTCACCCGTGTACTCCCCAGACGACGGGGGGTCCGAACTAGCCATGTTGGCTGACGATCCGTATGACACGGTCCAAGTCCACCGTTCCTCTGAGACGGAGGGCCCCCTACACCCGGGTGCACCCGGAGGTAAAGTTTACCTCTGTCCCCTGCTGCTCCACCAAATGTGGCAAAAACCTCTCGCACACGCGACACCCAAGTTGGGGCGGTGTACAAGGGCTGCCTCCCGTGTCGGGGGAACCGGAAGAAGTGCAAGTCGCACACACTCTATCCCTGTTGTGGGGCGATCCCCCCACTGACAAACAAGAAGATGGTGTGTGGTCCAACAGCTTCTTGGTCGGGACGGGGAAGCAGGGCCAAGCCCAGCTGCCCTCCCCTTATCCCCCCAGGGTCCTCTCAGAATCTCGCCACTCAGAATCTCCCACCCCAGCACCTGCCCACCGGGCCACACGAAAATTCAAGACGATAAATGCAGAAAACCCTCAAAACCAAGTTGGATTTACTACTAAGCTAACTATCCCAAACTTAGGGACTATGGACCCAAATGCAGGGGGAGGAACGGGTCAGGCTAGTGGCCTGCCGCCCCTTGCACGGCACGTGTTGCCCCCCTACCTGGGGGTCAATACTGCCACTATCGGCACCTTAGGCTGGGGTGGACGTGACTTGCGGGTTCATCTCCTCGTCTTCATGTCGGGCCTGGTCTCTCTCGGCGGCGCTACCTCGCTGGCTCTGCGTGAGGCGATGGGTCCCCGATGGCACGCCTCCGGGGTGCGCACCCGCCTTCACACGGACCCTGTGGGCCGCGGAGTTAGTGGGGTTGGCCAGAGGGCCCGTCGCACAGAGTTTCTGGTTTTCACCTTCTTGTCCTCGCGCAGCTACGCGAGCTGCCGCGCCGCAAAGGGCAGCGCGGTAGACACGTCGGCCTATGCGCACGTGCCCGTGGTGACCCGATTGCCCGTCACTACCCTCGTGCGCTTAGGTATGGGAGCTCCACACGGGCCTAGGGCGTCTGGGGTGCACCGTGTGCGCACGCCCCATGGACTACAGACGAGAGGCCGGGGACCCCGACGAGTCCATGGCGTACAGCAGCCGACACGCAATGAAAAGCAATTTGGACAAGACCCACAAACACAATCCCCACGGGCATCCGGCACCCGTCGTGCGGACAAACCACCCACACAACGCCGGCTCCGTGGACCACCTACGGAGAGAGGTTCGAAAAACAGTTCCCCTCGGGATACCCACTCGCACTGAATAAGCCTGGGGGGGGGTCCAGCGCCGACGCAGGCGGGTCCCCATTGTCTCCGATAGGGGCCTTGGCAGCGTCCACACAGTGTTGCATTGCAGAGACGTCCGCTGCAAACGCTGGTGCCACATGTGCCACCGGCGGGTGCGCGTCTTGCCACACCGCCCGGAGGGAGAGCTCTGCAGCCGCAACAGCGAGTCCGTCGGCCTCGTTGAGTGCCACCACAAAAGAGATCAGCCGCAGAGGCTCTTCGTCGGCGGCCGCTCCTCGGGGTGTCAGGCCCGATCCCTGCTGGCAGCCACAAGCGGCCCTACAGGCAATGAGCATGGCAGTCGGTACAAGCTGGGCGGCCACAGGCTCTGGCCGCGCCGCCGGCCGCGGGTTGTTGAGACGGCCAGAAACGGAGTACGTGTTCTCCCATTCAAGCGCAATAAAGATCGCCGCCGCAGCCATTCCGCTGCGGCTCCTCCCTGCCGTGAGGTTGTTGACGCGAAAGGACGCGGCGCCGGGGGTGCCCGTCAGCACGCCAATAAAAACCGCAGGACGAGCTCGAAAGACTCGACGACCCCGTGCAGAGCGCCGCCATTGGCGGTTTGCATGGACCGACGCGGCATGGTCACGACGAGTACCGTTCGCCCGCCGCGCAGGGACAGTGCACACAGGGAAGGGTACGAGGGCCAGGGGACAAGGCTACAATGCCAAGAGGGATGATCCAGCAGGATAATCGCGTCCGTCGTCTCGCCTTGCACCCTGTTGGCACGCCAGTCGCCGGTCGACTCTTTCGCCAAGAATTCATCCACTCAGAGCCACGTCAGAGTTTGTATTCCCATTGGCTGAATAGAGCACCGGACTGGCAGTCGCCCCACCATTCCCAGCCGCAGTCTCCTTGGCCCAATTTTTTACAGAGGGTGCTTCTAGCCTGACCGCGGACGACTACTTGCTGCACCATTCTACATGGCCGTCCCGCGCTCTCCCTGTTGCCGGCTATGTACATGCTGTACAGTCAATATCCACTTGTATGGCACCCTTGCGCACTTTGTTGCCCCCCCTCCCATGCAAGACAATTGACGGCTGCGTGCTGCCATTGACGACTGGGCCGCGGCCGTCTGGGCCGCCGCCTCCATTTCATACACCCCCCTTTCTCTCCCTCCATCCCCAGCACCCTTTTTTTTTATTTACGTGCTGCGTTGACGGCGGGGGGGGAGGGGAGTAGCGTTGGGGGTGCGCCCGCACCCGCCCCACTTCGGACGCCCCCCCACCCCCGCTCCCCCCCTCGCCAGTGTGGCGCCCCCTGCTGCTGTCCTGTCTCGACCGCGCGCTGTTGCTCCGTCATGCCCCGCTCCGTCCCTGTGACGGGTGCCACGGCAGGGGACGCCGTGGCCGACTCTTCGCGCGCGCCCCCCTCCCCTCGCTCCGCATTGCGACGCGACTACCATCAGCAGCCGCGCGTGTGCTCTGCCAGTTATGCCCGAGCGCCTCGCTGAGGGCAGCGGGTTCCGTGGCGGTGAGTGGCTACCCGGCGCCCTGTAGCATCCCTGGCCCCGACTTGGCGCCGACCCGGGACTACAACCAGAGGGCACCAGGTGCCAGAACACGCCCGCCGTGTGGTGATGGTTGGCGGCCGTGGCCCGTGCCCGGCACTGGGATGCGGTGGACTACGCTATCCACACGTGAGAGAGGGATTGCTGATGGGTTTTTGCATACTTGTGAGGGACTTGATTTGAGAGAATTTGAGTGTGAGATTAGTGAGTGGGAATAGAATTAGTAGTGATAGTGGCCCCCGACCTGACGAGGTTAGACTCGGGTCGGGGCCACTCGGGGCTATGGGGGGGCTACCTGGCCAACGTGCCGAGGCTCCCCCAGATGCACGTTAAGAGGGACAGCGAGGCGCCCTTGGCCCGCGCCCTCAGGAAAAAGACAACTGCGCGTTTGCTTTCCTCTTCCCCGTGTGCACTACCGTGCGTATCTGTTTGCTCTGCGAGCAGGCACGTGAGGCAACAGGCATACCATCTCGTAGTTCCCCTTTCTGTGTTACCTGTCCCTTTCCCCCGAGGGATATTGACACGTGTCTGAGAGGATCGAGTTTTACACCACATATTTGGTGGAGCAGCAGGGGATGATTGGAGTGTTTGAGAAGAGACATTTGGGAGCAGCGGTTGGGTTGTTCCTGTTCTGTCTTTTTCTGTGGTTTGGGAATTATTTGCACCCGTTCACGGGAATCCCATTCCTGGCTCTCCAACCCCTCTCTTGTGGTCTGGCGATCTTTGGACACGCAGGCAACTGGACTGTGGCTGTCAAGAGACCAACATGGCTACCCTGCCTGGCACGACGGTGCCCGAAGGGGTAGACCGCGCGTCCCTTGACGCATCCCTGGTCACCGCGGGGGACGGTGCCCAACCCGACGTTCTCCCTACGGGTGAAGCAGACCTGGGTGTGACATCCGGTAGCGGACTGGAGTCCACAGGCGGCCAAGCACCACCTGCTCCCGTTCCTCCGGCTGTTCCTCCTGTGGGAGCCACCCCGGGGTCAACGGCGTTTGAGTCCGCTCGCAGCAGACGTCTCCCTCCTGTCGGTTCTACTCCTCAACCTCCAGGGATAGCCCCTGGTGTGTTTACTCCTGGACCCACACATGGCAGCCGGGTGTGTACACCTCTTCCTGTGGGCACTAGCAGTGCCAGAGGCACCGCTACGACTGGTTCTACGGGTCATCCTGAGACTTCGACTCCTGGGACCGGCCAAGCTTTCCCTCCCCTTGCATCCTACGGGGCGGGGAGCTCCAAGACCGGTAACCGGAGCAGCCGTAGGCGTCGGCGTCGTCGCCGTCGCTCTAGCACCAGCGAGACCAGTTCCTCCAGCTCTGAGGGGGGATATGATTGGGATGCATCTCCCGGTCCCACCCGGCGCAGGCTAGTCGAGTTTGACTTCCCTGCCCACCAAGTGGGAGATGCCACCCTGAACAAGGTCACGTATTGGGGTAACTACCGGCTGGAGAACCAAGACCAAGGTTACACCCGGAAGATGGCCAAGAAGATGGCGTCCCTGAACCAGCGAATGCAGCCGAGCTTCGGGGGACATCCTAAGTTTTCCGGGAAGAGACCGGCGCTTATCTTTGCCTTCCTGCGCCGGTTTGTCAAGGCATGCATTGACAACGATGTGTCCGAGGGCAAGGCTCTCTACCTCCTGGTTAACTTCATGACCGGAGAAGCGGAACAGCGTTTTGCACAGGTTCTACCAGACTCTGCCGGACACATTGTCGGACGTACCGTCGCGAGTTATCCGGAGGCGGTCAACTGGCTCCTGTCCAACTACGCTGACGCGGACTCTCTGCGTAAAGCAGTCGGCAGGCTGAACCGGGCAACCATGGAAAGACAAGAGACTCCAGAGGCGTTCGCCCGTCGTGTCCGGGAGATGAGCGATGCTTGTGGCAACGTTTACCCTGAGGACAGGCTCAAGATGATCTTCTCGGAAGGGCTTCCTGAATATCTTCAAGTGGATGCGGAGAACTACAACCAGGAACATCAAGAACATACCTTCCAGCAGTTGATGGCCTACACCCAGGGCAAGTACCGGCAAGCCAGGGCCCTCCAAGCTCCCATGGTATCAACTCCCAAGCCGTTGTCGCGAGTTCGACCCGGACCCGACAAGTATAAGGGAGGTGATAGCCCTGTACCAGTACTCGCAGTTGGCGAGGCCTCACCCATGGGGTCAGGGGACAAGTGGGGCGGCTTCGTTTCCAAGGAGCAACCATCCCTGGTCGCCCCCAAGCAAGTCAAGAACCAGCGGTTCCGGTCTTGTTGGCTGTGCCAGAAGGAGGATCACATGTCCTACCAGTGCCCGACCATTCCCAAGGACCTCCAGGAGACACTCAAGCGTCAAGGACTGGTGTTTGCAAAGGCGGTCAACTGGGCTGACCGGCGAGCACCATCCAAGATGGACAAGGCACAGGTACACGCAATCCGAGTGGCAACCTTACAGAGCATCACGGAGGCTCTGGCAAGGGAAGCTCCTACGGACTTTGACCTGGAGACCGAAACCTCAAAGGACTCCTCGGACCCGGGAAACGAGTAGGGCAGGCGCTCTCCCCAAGTGTCTTCCCGAATCTCCGACGGCAGGGTACTTCTACCTGTTCTCCCCTTGCGTGCCGGGAGAAAGGACGGCAGTTACCCGCTCAACCGGTAGCCGCCTGGACACCCTGTTTGTTCAAGGGGACATTGCTCGTCCTGCGTAAAGAAAACCTCAAGATTAATGCTCGTATGCGTGTGGGGGATAGCCTCCCCCAAGCTGTTACGCCGGTGGTTGACACGGGAGCCGGACCAAGCGTCATCACTGAGAACCTGTTACCTCAGGGCTGGCGTCGACATGCCTGGAGAGCGCCTACCCGGACCCATATCGTCGACGCTTCGGGTCAAACCCTACGACCGATTGGCCGTCTTCCTGTCGCCATCTATGTCAACAATGAACCAATGCTTTTTCCCTTTCTAGTAGTCAAGACCCTATCAGTCCCCCTCATCCTAGGCTGGGACTTCCAGAAGCAGCATGTCAAGAGCATCCTACCCGGAGAGGGGAAGGTCCAGTTCAACCATGGGTTTGTGTCACCGGTATTGGAGCATCTGGACGCCAAGGTTCGTGTAGCCAAGAGCAAGAGGGAACGCATCCCACCCTCTACCTTGACTCTCTTCAAACCGGTGCTCCTACCTCCTCGCTCGGAGACCAAGGTTCAAGCAACGACCCGGATTGCAGGTCAATGCCTGATCTACGGACGTAAGGAATTTCTGGCGAAACACCGGTTATACTTGGCCCACGGACATCACAAGAAGGTAGAAAGGCACACCCCGTTCCCGGTGCTTATCGTCAACGTGAGCCTGAAGCCAATAACCCTCGCCAAGGGCACCCGAGTTGGTACAGCAGAGCCTTACCGGGGATCCGCCCGTGCTATGAGCAAGGAAGACCTCCTGAACCTGCAACAAGAACTGGCATCCAACTTGACGGCCTTAGACGTACCTCCGAAACAAGAGCAGGCTGGCAGCGCTACTCCGAAACCCAAACAAGCATCACCCGGGATGCCGAAGGTCAAGCAAGAAAATGTCCCTCCCGACTGGAAGGAGGCACTGGAGAAGCTTCTCCAGGAATATCGGCACCTGTGGTCGGGAGAGCTGGGCAAGATCGACGCCACTCTACACCGGATTCAACTCAAGCCGGAAGCTAAGCCAGTGCACATGCAACCATATCGGGCTGGACCTCATCGCCGGGATGAGATTGAGAAGCAGGTTAACAAGATGCTCAAGATGGATGTTATCGAGCCGTCTGATGGCGAGTGGGCTTTCCCGGTGGTAGTCGTCCCGAAAACCGGCGGTCACTTCCGTTTCTGCGTTGACTACCGGCGCCTGAACGAGATGACAGTCAAGGACGTATACCCGATACCCCGGATGGATGATTGCCTCGACTTTCTTGGTGATGCCACCCTCTTCTCGACGCTGGATTGTAATGCCGGTTACTGGCAGATCCCTCTGGCTGACGAGGACAAGGACAAGACCACCTTCACGTGCCACCTGGGACTATTCCGGTGCAAGCGTTTTCCTTTTGGTCTCACCAATGCTCCGGCAACCTTCCAAAGAGCCATCGACATCATCCTGTCCGGGCTAAGGTGGAGAACATGTTTGGTCTACCTGGACGACATTATCGTTTTCTCCAAAACCCCAGCGGAACACCTGGAGCACCTTCGGGAGGTCCTGGCCCTCCTGTCCAAGGCTGGAGTTACCCTCAAGGCCGAGAAGTGCCACCTGTTTGAGACTGAGGTGGAGTATCTGGGGCACGTGCTGAGTCCGGGGGAGCTCCGAGTCAATGAGAAGAACATCAAGGCCCTCCGGCATGCACGGCAACCCAAAACCCAGACGGAACTCAAGAGCTTCCTGGGTATGTGCAACGTCTATCGCCGGTTCGTACGGGACTATGCTCTGATTGCCCGGCCACTGACCAAGCTGACCAGCAAGAAGCTTCCCGCACAACTCCCGGTGTTCGACGAGAAGCAGACCGCGGCCTTCGAAGAGCTCAAGAAGCGCCTGACCACCACTCCAGTACTGGCGTTACCCAAGCGGGAGGGCCAGTTTGTTCTGGAGACTGATGCCTGTGGCGTCCAGGTGGGGTGCTCACTACTCCAGCAGCAACCTAATGGGCACTTTTTCCCGATAGGCTACTACAGTCGCGTCTTGACTCCAGCTGAGAAAAACTATTCCACGACCGAGCGCGAGTGCTTGGCAGTCGTCTGCGCTTGCTTCCTGTTACGGCCATATCTTGAAGGACAAGAGTTCCTCATCCGGATGGACCACGCCAGCCTAAGGTGGCTGCTATGTATGGACAGCAGTCAAGGAAGGGTCGCCCGGTGGCGCCTACGCCTTTCGGAGTTCAAGGACAAGGTGTGCACCAGAGCAGGGAGGGAGCACCACTGCGCCGACACCATGTCCCGGCTGGAGACTCCTGCAGCCGATACCGGTCCTATCCCGGAGGAAATACCTTGCTTCATCCTTCCGAATGTCGGACGTGGCTGGCACGCTCCCCTGTATGAGACACCTGAAGCTCATCAACCGGTGACCACTCACCGGATGCTGGAGGCACAACTGACGGATCCTCAATGCTTGGAGCTTCGCCACCAAATGGACCTGAACCGGAACAGTCGTTTCTCCGAGTGTACGGACGGACTCCTAGTACGGGTGTCACCCTTCGATGGGGCCACTCAAGTCTACGTACCCCGGGGCCTACGAGCTGACATCCTACGCCTGGAGCACTCGTCTCCCCAGGCCGGACATCCTGGTATCAATCGGATGTATGCTTCCATGGGACGACACTATTACTGGGAAACCATGGCCAGTGACGTCCATAAGTACCTGGAGGCTTGTGTTTCGTGTGCAAGGAACCGGTTGTCCCAGAGGAAGAAGACTTCTAAGCTACACCTATTCCCTGCGGAGGAGCCCTTTGCAAGCTTAAGCATGGACATCCTGGGGCCCCTACCTGAAACATCCAGTGGCAACATATACCTGCTCATCATATGTGACCGGTTCTCCAAGTTCACTCGAGCAATCCCGCTGAGGACCATCACGGCTCTGGATGTCACGTCAGCCTTCTGCGAGTACTGGATAGCTGCCTACGGCCCTCCAGACTCCGTCTTAACCGACAACGGTCCCCAGTTTGCGTCCCTGTTCTTCCAAGGAGTCTGTGACCTGATGGGCATCAAGAACTTGTACACCACGACGTACCACCCGCAAACGAACGGCCAGGTGGAACGATTCAACCGGACCCTAGTGGACATGCTACGGCACTACGTGGAGGAGCACCAAGAAGACTGGGACGAGCTCCTGGCTGTTCTCACTCTAGCCTACAACTCCCGAGTTCACCGGACAACGGGAGTCGCTCCACTCGACTTTGTCACCCCAAGGCGGCTGACCAACTTCTCCCTGGAAAGAATACCAGATGGTCTCCAGCCTGCACTGAAGTCAGGTCCCAAGGCAAAGGATGAGTTCCTGGAACAACTGAAGCTCCTGCTCCCAAGAGTCAAGGAGTCAATCTCGAAGACCCAGGAGCGATACAAGCGGGGCTATGACAAGGGCGTTCGGGAAAAGAACAAGGAACTGGGTGGTGGCGACTGGGTTTTTGTGGACAACCATAGCAAGACCCGGGGGAAGCTGGACTCGAAGACGGATGGACCTTATGAGATCCTGAATACGGACGGTTGGACCTTTCTTCTAGAAGTGGATGGCTCCCCGTACCGCGTGAGCAGCGCCCATGTCACCCGAGCTCCACCGCCAAGCCAACGGGACTTGACCCGGCGCAAGCGGGCCGCAGTACCCTGGCTATCCCAAGAAGAAGGTCGGGAATATGTCTACGTCAAGTTTGTGGACCATGCCTGGAGAGACGGACGCCTGTACCTGCGAGTACGCTGGTTCGGTCTTAACCCGGCAGATGATACCTGGGAACCCTCAAACCGGCTACCCATCGCGGATGTCTTTGCCTACACGCGACGGAACGGGATAGAGGGCACTCCAGTGGCCAGAGCCGGCAAGATTCTGGAGTCGGACTCGGAGGAGGACCAAGAGGATGGGGCCAACCAAGACCCTCGGGACGAGCCGAGTTCATCCGCAACGGATGCGGAACAAGAGGATTGAGAAGAAGGGAACGGTTATATCAAGGAGAACATGCAATACAAGCATGGAACAATCAAGGAAAACAAGCATCCGCTCGGGCAACCCTTCTCTCCGCCTCTTCCCTCCTCGCTTCTCCCAAGACCCTCACCCTCCTTGCCTCCAACTACTACTCCCGGCGCGGACGCTGAGCCGCGGGAGTGTCCTCCAGCGCTGCCTCCGCGGCACGACGGGAACCGGAGGAAGATGGGATGAAGTAGTGCGGTGGACGCGGTGCATCCCGGTATGACGCCATCGGAGTAGTACCGGTAGTTGCCGGGGGCTCCCGCTCATCCAGATATGCCCGTCGGCGCCCCTGGAAGCCAGTGAAGGTTTCTGACCACTGCTGGGCCAAGCCATGCCGCGTCAAGGTCGCCAGAAGCTCGCCAACCACCGGGCTGTTCGACATCTAGCCGCTGTCCGCGCAAGCAAACACCCGGTCGACCACGTTGTTCAAGACGCTGGCGTAAGTACCCAGCACCAGGGAGGACCCAACGCCTTCAACCTGCACCGGAAGACGACCCAGGTGGTCTTCAATCATACCGACGTCGTACTGGTCGCATGTCGGGCCACCTTGGTTCAGGTACCAGTCAGGCACCCGGAAGCGGGTAAGGCGCAGAGTCGGCGCCGGAATTTCGAACCGCCCCGAGGATGACACCACCGGACGGTCCACAACGGCCCCCGAAACCGGAGTACCGAACTCCAGCGGAGGCACAGCGCCGCCCGCGTTGGAAGAAGGCGTCCGAGGCGGAGCGGCCGGAGTCGTAGGCGACCGCACGGTCACCCCCAGACTCGCCGCAGACAGGCGCGGTGCCGGAGGAGCTTGAAGTACCGGCACAGCCGGAACAGGGCGTGAACGCGCCGGCGACGGTTCAGGAGAGGCCACCGGGGCGACAGGAGCAACAGGAGGAAGCGGAGCCGCCGCAGACGCCTGACCGACCGCCGCGGCCCATCCCGACTCCTGCACCGGCGGCCCAACTGGCAGAAGATCAAGGGCGGCCGGGGCAGGAAAGCTACCTAGCTGCGGCCACGCCGGAAGCGGCGTCGCCAGCTGCACCTTGGCCGGAGAAGACTGGTAGACCACCTGCGCCCAACCGAAGCCATCCCGACGCGGGCGGTTCTGGTCGGCAATCGCGTTCAAGAAGTTCCGGTCATGCACCGGCACCAGACGCCGGAAGTCAATCATCGCCTGGAAGAGCCCCTTGTACTCTTCGTCCTGGCTGCACAGGAAGTCGACGGTCAACTTGTCGACAATCCAGACCATCAGGAGGTCAGGGAGAAACCAAAGCCGGTTGGACACCAAGACCTCGTGAAGCCAGTGGTTGGCCGCCAAGACTGTCATCTCGGACGTGTACATCGTGTACGGGATCGAGTGGAAGAAGCCCTTGATCGACGCCTGAGTCAAGGCGTCCAAGAAGTACCAGGTGAAGGGGATGCTGGAAGGAGCAAACCCGACCGAGATCTCGACTTCCTGCTGCTGCGGGATGACCTTGGGGTAGTACGCCGCCCGGTTAGCCTTATCCAGCTTCCAGAACTCCTGATGGTTGCAGCTCACGAGGAAGTCACGCTGACGGCCGCGTCGCTCGCCTTGCTCCCGTGCCGGTGACAACTTGGAGTACTTCCGGGTCAGGAAAGGCGGCTCCAGAGCGACCATGCTCGGACGGGGGTCGCAGTTCAGGCTCCCCGACCCCTTGAGCGCCTCGTCCCAGACCTTGAGCGCCCGGTGGACGTACCCTTCCTCCTCCGGCCACCGGAGAACGGACGCGGACACGCGACGCTCGGTCAAGGGTAGATCCAGCACCAGCGCGAAGGGGAGATCCTCCAGACGAGCAACCCAAGAGGAACCCGAGAAGCTCTGGGAGCGGTCTTGTGCCAGGCGCATCTGGTCCGCCGTGTGAAGACGAGCCTTATCCATCTCGGTCAGGACCCCGCGCTGGAGTTCCTTGCGCCAGAGGTCCAAGCAATCCTGCTGGCACTGGGCCGCGCCGGCGTTGCCGACCACCGTGGAGTAGCGCCGGCCCGCCAGAGGGTCCTGCCCAAGAAGCATCTCCGGGAGACCCACCGGGGGGGGTCTCGACCGGGTGCATCTCAGAAGCCGGGGGAACCCGATCCGTCCCCGCCGTGGCGACCGGCGCCGACATCGACACCCGAGGAACCGGAGGCAGGAGAGGGGCGCGACTACCCGAGTTCTCCTCCGCAACACTCGCCGCCGGAACCACGGGCCCAGCTTGGATCTCGGAACTGGACATGACGTCCAGACTCCGGGGAACGAGAGGGCCAAGGTGAAGGAGAGAAGGGGGGCAGAGAACCGGAGCAGGTGATCGTGACCAGGGTGAAGACGCTCGACCTCGGCACCGGTGTGGACGTGCTCGAGGCTGTGCACGGTGGCACCTGGTTCGGCCCGAGGACGTGCCGGACTAGGGAGGGAGCTATGTAGCATCCCTGGCCCCGACTTGGCGCCGACCCGGGACTACAACCAGAGGGCACCAGGTGCCAGAACACGCCCGCCGTGTGGTGATGGTTGGCGGCCGTGGCCCGTGCCCGGCACTGGGATGCGGTGGACTACGCTATCCACACGTGAGAGAGGGATTGCTGATGGGTTTTTGCATACTTGTGAGGGACTTGATTGAGAGAATTTGAGTGTGAGATTAGTGAGTGGGAATAGAATTAGTAGTGATAGTGGCCCCCGACCTGACGAGGTTAGACTCGGGTCGGGGCCACTCGGGGCTATGGGGGGGCTACCTGGCCAACGTGCCGAGGCTCCCCCAGATGCACGTTAAGAGGGACAGCGAGGCGCCCTTGGCCCGCGCCCTCAGGAAAAAGACAACTGCGCGTTTGCTTTCCTCTTCCCCGTGTGCACTACCGTGCGTATCTGTTTGCTCTGCGAGCAGGCACGTGAGGCAACAGGCATACCATTCTCGTAGTTCCCCTTTCTGTGTTACCTGTCCCTTTCCCCCGAGGGATATTGACACGTGTCTGAGAGGATCAAGTTTTATACCACGCGCCCCACCAGGCACCCCATGCAGTACACACCACGCCCGAGGGCTACTCAGCGTGGTGGGCTACTCAACGATGGTGGCGGTGGAGGCGAAGGCCGTGGAGGCCGCGGCGACGCTGGTGCCGTCGCGGGCGTCATCGTTGCAGCACCGAGCGGGGCCGGCGCGTTGGGGGAGAGCACCCTCGACTCCTTTAACATCTGAGCAGGAAGAAGGGAGAGGGGACGGCGCGGGAGGGGGGGGGGGGGGGGGGGGGGGGGGGGGGACGTGGCCCCACTGCTCCCCCGCGAGTCAGCACTTGGCATGGCGGCCGCGGCCTTCCAGCCCCTACCCACCGGGTACGGTCGCGGACCTGCTGCGCCAACCACGCGCCCCGAAAAAGCCAGTGGCGGCAGCTGCCCCCTCTTTCTCGTTTCTTGGCGATGTGCTGGCGCGTGGCCGGGCACACAGCGCCTTCGTACCGCTGCACGATCACAGCTGTGGCGGGGGCTGGCGGGTGCCCCTGCCGGCGGCGCTGTCCCTGGCGTGGCCCCTCTCTCCCGTAGCGATGCCGGTGACGGGGGTGTGCCACCTTCTTGCGCGCGCGGCAGTGTGCGGCGATGGATCGGAGTGGCAGGGCAGAGGCGTCCACCCGCCCTGTAAGCCAGGTGTCCACTTTGGCGCCTTTGCTCTTTAGAGAGAGGGGCGGTTTCTCCCGACACCTTCCCTACCGCGTCGCCCTTTTTCCTACGCGCATCGCGCCTGTGCCTGTCCTTCCACCCCTTGCCCGCATTGCGGCCGCGCGGCCGCTTGCGGAGTCGCCCACGGCAAAGTCTTTCGCGGGCGGGGCTGGCCGGGTCCCGCCCGTGCCGGATCGCCGCATATGCATTATGCGTGCACCGGCCACCCGGGACGTGGCAGTCAGTGGTGGCGACAAAACTTAAAATCAATTAGAATTTCGGCAATCCTTCTTTCAATGATAGTTCCACTGATAGTTCAGTCTCGCGACCGTAGACGGTTCGGCCCCGGGGTGGGGGGGTCGGCGGGGGGGGGCAACCCCGTCAACACAACAGCACGAGCGACACGAGCAGCGCGAGCAACACGTCCAGCGCCAGGGAGGGCCTCTGGAATTGGTCCAATCCGGACTTTTAAGTACCCTGCACTTCACGGCGTTTATGGCCGATTTCCAAAGAATGATCAGTTCCGTAAGGGGGTTCACAGTAGGATCTCCTAGAACAGTCACCAAGTGCGCACGCATTCTGGGCCACAGAAATTCTCCGGCGGTGCCCGCGGCCTTGGCCGAACCACATCCAACACCGCAAATCCGTGTCGCATCCGTGTGATGCCTTGATGTGAGACCGGCCGGAAAATCTCCCGTCTGCACAGACCGGCCCAGTCTTGCAGAGGACTGCCGTCAGGGGCTCACAGCATCGGTCCGAGGCCAGGTGCCGGGCAATGAGGTCGATTCTAGGGCGCTGATTGGCCAGTACAAAATAGCCTGCAGCTGCACGGACGGGTTCGCAGCAGGTACGGGCTGTCGTGACGTGCTCACAGGAGGCCACCACAGAGTACTGTGCCAGTTAATTTCCCGTTGTGGGGGGGATCCGTCACTCGAGCACAGCCCTGGAAAGTCGATCGGAAAGGGGTCAGACGAGGAGGGCCGAATCGGATGAGACGTATGCGATACCTGCTGCCGCGATTTAGCGGCAGCCAATGGGAAGGGGGAAACATCGGTACTTCGGTGGAGTGCTGCTGTGACGTGCTGTGAACCCCCTTATGAGTCTCATCATTCTTCAGAAATCGGCCGTAAGTCTTGTTGTCACTACAGTGCGTCTCCATTCATATCCCACCCTTTGGTCATCCCACGTGGCTGTAAGGATTTGCCCCTTAAATCGCCACCCGGAACCCAGGGGATATGGACTGGGACTCTCCTTACATGTCCGGCCCCGATAACTCCCCCCAAGACACATCAATTCCCACTACCCTGGGCGACACCACGCTGTATCCGTGACATTTTGCGGACGTCGGCCGACCGCACGAAAGCCGCCGTCAACGCACTGTCGGAACCCTGTCATGGACGTCGAAACTCGACAACGAGAGCGAGTGACATCGTCGACCAACCACGGGGGACATCCCCGTCTGTGCTGCCTGAATTTTATTCTCTGCGCTGCTTGAAAGCTGGCATCAAGGACCAGTCACATGATTCACCGACACTGAGGACACCGCACATCCTCGCTGGCGGCTGAGTGCGATATGACTGGCTCGCCGGCTTTTGGATTGATTGAATTCGGCCAGCTGTTGGTGACTGGCTGGCCGGTCAAGGGATTGATTGAATTTGGCCTTGCTGGCCCTTACAGCCAGTCGGACCTTCTGGCCGACCGGCGTGTGGAGCCGGCTGGTGGGGCGCGCTGGGCGCCATCCACGGGACCCCCTTCGTTTCGGGCAAACTGGGGCTGCACTCCTTTAGTGCGCACGCCCGCCCATGGCTTTGTTCTGAGAGACATGCTTTGTTTTTTGGACCGCTCTGTGCCTACCGGCGGTGCGATGGGGAAACGCATGCTTTGGGGCACCTCGGGTGCCCCCGACGCGAGTATATAGTGCGTGGGTGTCGGCGCCACCGGGGAGAGGAGAGGGGTAACCACAGACACAGACCAAAGACACTGTTTACCTTTTGTACCCTCGATCCCCACCGACGTCGCGCCCATCTTCTTCCCCAGACCCACCCCGTCGAGACCACCTCCTCTTCCCCGTGCCCCGCCGCCCCATTGGCTCGCAAGGCCGCTGACACCCCCACG
>CM020620.1:18076319-18259966 GCA_009829735.1 Pyropia yezoensis
CAGTTGGCGAGGCCTCACCCATGGGGTCAGGGGACAAGTGGGGCGGCTTCGTTTCCAAGGAGCAACCATCCCTGGTCGCCCCCAAGCAAGTCAAGAACCAGCGGTTCCGGTCTTGTTGGCTGTGCCAGAAGGAGGATCACATGTCCTACCAGTGCCCGACCATTCCCAAGGACCTCCAGGAGACACTCAAGCGTCAAGGACTGGTGTTTGCAAAGGCGGTCAACTGGGCTGACCGGCGCACCATCCAAGATGGACAAGGCACAGGTACACGCAATCCGAGTGGCAACCTTACAGAGCATCACGGAGGCTCTGGCAAGGGAAGCTCCTACGGACTTTGACCTGGAGACCGAAACCTCAAAGGACTCCTCGGACCCGGGAAACGAGTAGGGCAGGCGCTCTCCCCAAGTGTCTTCCGAATCTCCGACGGCAGGGTACTTCTACCTGTTCTCCCTTGCGTGCCGGGAGAAAGGACGGCAGTTACCCGCTCAACCGGTAGCCGCCTGGACACCCTGTTTGTTCAAGGGGACATTGCTCGTCCTGCGTAAAGAAAACCTCAAGATTAATGCTCGTATGCGTGTGGGGGATAGCCTCCCCCAAGCTGTTACGCCGGTGGTTGACACGGGAGCCGACCAAGCGTCATCACTGAGAACCTGTTACCTCAGGGCTGGCGTCGACATGCCTGGAGAGCGCCTACCCGGACCCATATCGTCGACGCTTCGGGTCAAACCCTACGACCGATTGGCCGTCTTCCTGTCGCCATCTATGTCAACAATGAACCAATGCTTTTTCCCTTTCTAGTAGTCAAGACCCTATCAGTCCCCCTCATCCTAGGCTGGGACTTCCAGAAGCAGCATGTCAAGAGCATCCTACCCGGAGAGGGAAGGTCCAGTTCAACCATGGGTTTGTGTCACCGGTATTGGAGCATCTGGACGCCAAGGTTCGTGTAGCCAAGAGCAAGAGGGAACGCATCCCACCCTCTACCTTGACTCTCTTCAAACCGGTGCTCCTACCTCCTCGCTCGGAGACCAAGGTTCAAGCAACGACCCGGATTGCAGGTCAATGCCTGATCTACGGACGTAAGGAATTTCTGGCGAAACACCGGTTATACTTGGCCCACGGACATCACAAGAAGGTAAAAGGCACACCCCGTTCCCCGGTGCTTATCGTCAACGTGAGCCTGAAGCCAATAACCCTCGCCAAGGGCACCCGAGTTGGTACAGCAGAGCCTTACCGGGATCCGCCCGTGCTATGAGCAAGGAAGACCTCCTGAACCTGCAACAAGAACTGGCATCCAACTTGACGGCCTTAGACGTACCTCCGAAACAAGAGCAGGCTGGCAGCGCTACTCCGAAAAACCCAAACAAGCATCACCCGGGATGCCGAAGGTCAAGCAAGAAAATGTCCCTCCCGACTGGAAGGAGGCACTGGAGAAGCTTCTCCAGGAATATCGGCACCTGTGGTCGGGAGAGCTGGGCAAGATCGACGCCACTCTACACCGGATTCAACTCAAGCCGGAAGCTAAGCCAGTGCACATGCAACCATATCGGGCTGGACCTCATCGCCGGGATGAGATTGAGAAGCAGGTTAACAAGATGCTCAAGATGGATGTTATCGAGCCGTCTGATGGCGAGTGGGCTTTCCCGGTGGTAGTCGTCCCGAAAACCGGCGGTCACTTCCGTTTCTGCGTTGACTACCGGCGCCTGAACGAGATGACAGTCAAGGACGTATACCCGATACCCCGGATGGATGATTGCCTCGACTTTCTTGGTGATGCCACCCTCTTCTCGACGCTGGATTGTAATGCCGGTTACTGGCAGATCCTCTCTGGCTGACGAGGACAAGGACAAGACCACCTTCACGTGCCACCTGGGACTATTCCGGTGCAAGCGTTTTCCTTTTGGTCTCACCAATGCTCCGGCAACCTTCCAAAGAGCCATCGACATCATCCTGTCCGGGCTAAGGTGGAGAACATGTTTGGTCTACCTGGACGACATTATCGTTTTTCTCCAAAACCCAGCGGAACACCTGGAGCACCTTCGGGAGGTCCTGGCCCTCCTGTCCAAGGCTGGAGTTACCTCAAGGCCGAGAAGTGCCACCTGTTTGAGACTGAGGTGGAGTATCTGGGGCACGTGCTGAGTCCGGGGAGCTCCGAGTCAATGAGAAGAACATCAAGGCCCTCCGGCATGCACGGCAACCCAAAACCCAGACGGAACTCAAGAGCTTCCTGGGTATGTGCAACGTCTATCGCCGGTTCGTACGGGACTATGCTCTGATTGCCCGGCCACTGACCAAGCTGACCAGCAAGAAGCTTCCCGCACAACTCCCGGTGTTCGACGAGAAGCAGACCGCGGCCTTCGAAGAGCTCAAGAAGCGCCTGACCACCACTCCAGTACTGGCGTTACCCAAGCGGGAGGGCCAGTTTGTTCTGGAGACTGATGCCTGTGGCGTCCAGGTGGGGTGCTCACTACTCCAGCAGCAACCTAATGGGCACTTTTTTCCCGATAGGCTACTACAGTCGCGTCTTGACTCCAGCTGAGAAAAAACTATTCCACGGACCGAGCGCGAGTGCTTGGCAGTCGTCTGCGCTTGCTTCCTGTTACGGCCATATCTTGAAGGACAAGAGTTCCTCATCCGGATGGACCACGCCAGCCTAAGGTGGCTGCTATGTATGGACAGCAGTCAAGGAAGGGTCGCCCGGTGGCGCCTACGCCTTTCGGAGTTCAAGGACAAGGTGTGCACCAGAGCAGGGAGGGAGCACCACTGCGCCGACACCATGTCCCGGCTGGAGACTCCTGCAGCCGATACCGGTCCTATCCCGGAGGAAATACCTTGCTTCATCCTTCCGAATGTCGGACGTGGCTGGCACGCTCCCCTGTATGAGACACCTGAAGCTCATCAACCGGTGACCACTCACCGGATGCTGGAGGCACAACTGACGGATCCTCAATGCTTGGAGCTTCGCCACCAAATGGACCTGAACCGGAACAGTCGTTTCTCCGAGTGTACGGACGGACTCCTAGTACGGGTGTCACCCTTCGATGGGGCCACTCAAGTCTACGTACCCCGGGGCCTACGAGCTGACATCCTACGCCTGGAGCACTCGTCTCCCCAGGCCGGACATCCTGGTATCAATCGGATGTATGCTTCCATGGGACGACACTATTACTGGGAAACCATGGCCAGTGACGTCCATAAGTACCTGGAGGCTTGTGTTTCGTGTGCAAGGAACCGGTTGTCCCAGAGGAAGAAGACTTCTAAGCTACACCTATTCCCTGCGGAGGAGCCCTTTGCAAGCTTAAGCATGGACATCCTGGGGCCCCTACCTGAAACATCCAGTGGCAACATATACCTGCTCATCATATGTGACCGGTTCTCCAAGTTCACTCGAGCAATCCCGCTGAGGACCATCACGGCTCTGGATGTCACGTCAGCCTTCTGCGAGTACTGGATAGCTGCCTACGGCCCTCCAGACTCCGTCTTAACCGACAACGGTCCCCAGTTTGCGTCCCTGTTCTTCCAAGGAGTCTGTGACCTGATGGGCATCAAGAACTTGTACACCACGACGTACCACCCGCAAACGAACGGCCAGGTGGAACGATTCAACCGGACCCTAGTGGACATGCTACGGCACTACGTGGAGGAGCACCAAGAAGACTGGGACGAGCTCCTGGCTGTTCTCACTCTAGCCTACAACTCCCGAGTTCACCGGACAACGGGAGTCGCTCCACTCGACTTTGTCACCCCAAGGCGGCTGACCAACTTCTCCCTGGAAAGAATACCAGATGGTCTCCAGCCTGCACTGAAGTCAGGTCCCAAGGCAAAGGATGAGTTCCTGGAACAACTGAAGCTCCTGCTCCCAAGAGTCAAGGAGTCAATCTCGAAGACCCAGGAGCGATACAAGCGGGGCTATGACAAGGGCGTTCGGGAAAAGAACAAGGAACTGGGTGGTGGCGACTGGGTTTTTGTGGACAACCATAGCAAGACCCGGGGGAAGCTGGACTCGAAGACGGATGGACCTTATGAGATCCTGAATACGGACGGTTGGACCTTTCTTCTAGAAGTGGATGGCTCCCCGTACCGCGTGAGCAGCGCCCATGTCACCCGAGCTCCACCGCCAAGCCAACGGGACTTGACCCGGCGCAAGCGGGCCGCAGTACCCTGGCTATCCCAAGAAGAAGGTCGGGAATATGTCTACGTCAAGTTTGTGGACCATGCCTGGAGAGACGGACGCCTGTACCTGCGAGTACGCTGGTTCGGTCTTAACCCGGCAGATGATACCTGGGAACCCTCAAACCGGCTACCCATCGCGGATGTCTTTGCCTACACGCGACGGAACGGGATAGAGGGCACTCCAGTGGCCAGAGCCGGCAAGATTCTGGAGTCGGACTCGGAGGAGGACCAAGAGGATGGGGCCAACCAAGACCCTCGGGACGAGCCGAGTTCATCCGCAACGGATGCGGAACAAGAGGATTGAGAAGAAGGGAACGGTTATATCAAGGAGAACATGCAATACAAGCATGGAACAATCAAGGAAAACAAGCATCCGCTCGGGCAACCCTTCTCTCCGCCTCTTCCCTCCTCGCTTCTCCCAAGACCCTCACCCTCCTTGCCTCCAACTACTACTCCCGGCGCGGACGCTGAGCCGCGGGAGTGTCCTCCAGCGCTGCCTCCGCGGCACGACGGGAACCGGAGGAAGATGGGATGAAGTAGTGCGGTGGACGCGGTGCATCCCGGTATGACGCCATCGGAGTAGTACCGGTAGTTGCCGGGGGCTCCCGCTCATCCAGATATGCCCGTCGGCGCCCCTGGAAGCCAGTGAAGGTTTCTGACCACTGCTGGGCCAAGCCATGCCGCGTCAAGGTCGCCAGAAGCTCGCCAACCACCGGGCTGTTCGACATCTAGCCGCTGTCCGCGCAAGCAAACACCCGGTCGACCACGTTGTTCAAGACGCTGGCGTAAGTACCCAGCACCAGGGAGGACCCAACGCCTTCAACCTGCACCGGAAGACGACCCAGGTGGTCTTCAATCATACCGACGTCGTACTGGTCGCATGTCGGGCCACCTTGGTTCAGGTACCAGTCAGGCACCCGGAAGCGGGTAAGGCGCAGAGTCGGCGCCGGAATTTCGAACCGCCCCGAGGATGACACCACCGGACGGTCCACAACGGCCCCCGAAACCGGAGTACCGAACTCCAGCGGAGGCACAGCGCCGCCCGCGTTGGAAGAAGGCGTCCGAGGCGGAGCGGCCGGAGTCGTAGGCGACCGCACGGTCACCCCCAGACTCGCCGCAGACAGGCGCGGTGCCGGAGGAGCTTGAAGTACCGGCACAGCCGGAACAGGGCGTGAACGCGCCGGCGACGGTTCAGGAGAGGCCACCGGGGCGACAGGAGCAACAGGAGGAAGCGGAGCCGCCGCAGACGCCTGACCGACCGCCGCGGCCCATCCCGACTCCTGCACCGGCGGCCCAACTGGCAGAAGATCAAGGGCGGCCGGGGCAGGAAAGCTACCTAGCTGCGGCCACGCCGGAAGCGGCGTCGCCAGCTGCACCTTGGCCGGAGAAGACTGGTAGACCACCTGCGCCCAACCGAAGCCATCCCGACGCGGGCGGTTCTGGTCGGCAATCGCGTTCAAGAAGTTCCGGTCATGCACCGGCACCAGACGCCGGAAGTCAATCATCGCCTGGAAGAGCCCCTTGTACTCTTCGTCCTGGCTGCACAGGAAGTCGACGGTCAACTTGTCGACAATCCAGACCATCAGGAGGTCAGGGAGAAACCAAAGCCGGTTGGACACCAAGACCTCGTGAAGCCAGTGGTTGGCCGCCAAGACTGTCATCTCGGACGTGTACATCGTGTACGGGATCGAGTGGAAGAAGCCCTTGATCGACGCCTGAGTCAAGGCGTCCAAGAAGTACCAGGTGAAGGGGATGCTGGAAGGAGCAAACCCGACCGAGATCTCGACTTCCTGCTGCTGCGGGATGACCTTGGGGTAGTACGCCGCCCGGTTAGCCTTATCCAGCTTCCAGAACTCCTGATGGTTGCAGCTCACGAGGAAGTCACGCTGACGGCCGCGTCGCTCGCCTTGCTCCCGTGCCGGTGACAACTTGGAGTACTTCCGGGTCAGGAAAGGCGGCTCCAGAGCGACCATGCTCGGACGGGGGTCGCAGTTCAGGCTCCCCGACCCCTTGAGCGCCTCGTCCCAGACCTTGAGCGCCCGGTGGACGTACCCTTCCTCCTCCGGCCACCGGAGAACGGACGCGGACACGCGACGCTCGGTCAAGGGTAGATCCAGCACCAGCGCGAAGGGGAGATCCTCCAGACGAGCAACCCAAGAGGAACCCGAGAAGCTCTGGGAGCGGTCTTGTGCCAGGCGCATCTGGTCCGCCGTGTGAAGACGAGCCTTATCCATCTCGGTCAGGACCCCGCGCTGGAGTTCCTTGCGCCAGAGGTCCAAGCAATCCTGCTGGCACTGGGCCGCGCCGGCGTTGCCGACCACCGTGGAGTAGCGCCGGCCCGCCAGAGGGTCCTGCCCAAGAAGCATCTCCGGGAGACCCACCGGGGGGGGTCTCGACCGGGTGCATCTCAGAAGCCGGGGGAACCCGATCCGTCCCCGCCGTGGCGACCGGCGCCGACATCGACACCCGAGGAACCGGAGGCAGGAGAGGGGTGCGACTACCCGAGTTCTCCTCCGCAACACTCACCGCCGGAACCACGGGCCCAGCTTGGATCTCGGAACTGGACATGACGTCCAGACTCCGGGGGAACGAGAGGGCCAAGGTGAAGGAGAGAAGGGGGGCAGAGAACCGGAGCAGGTGATCGTGACCAGGGTGAAGACGCTCGACCTCGGCACCGGTGTGGACGTGCTCGAGGCTGTGCACGGTGGCACCTGGTTCGGCCCGAGGACGTGCCGGACTAGGGAGGGAGCTATGTAGCATCCCTGGCCCCGACTTGGCGCCGACCCGGGACTACAACCAGAGGGCACCAGGTGCCAGAACACGCCCGCCGTGTGGTGATGGTTGGCGGCCGTGGCCCGTGCCCGGCACTGGGATGCGGTGGACTACGCTATCCACACGTGAGAGAGGGATTGCTGATGGGTTTTTGCATACTTGTGAGGGACTTGATTTGAGAGAATTTGAGTGTGAGATTAGTGAGTGGGAATAGAATTAGTAGTGATAGTGGCCCCCGACCTGACGAGGTTAGACTCGGGTCGGGGCCACTCGGGGCTATGGGGGGGCTACCTGGCCAACGTGCCGAGGCTCCCCCAGATGCACGTTAAGAGGGACAGCGAGGCGCCCTTGGCCCGCGCCCTCAGGAAAAAGACAACTGCGCGTTTGCTTTCCTCTTCCCCGTGTGCACTACCGTGCGTATCTGTTTGCTCTGCGAGCAGGCACGTGAGGCAACAGGCATACCATTCTCGTAGTTCCCCTTTCTGTGTTACCTGTCCCTTTCCCCCGAGGGATATTGACACGTGTCTGAGAGGATCAAGTTTTATACCACGCGCCCCACCAGGCACCCCATGCAGTACACACCACGCCCGAGGGCTACTCAGCGTGGTGGGCTACTCAACGATGGTGGCGGTGGAGGCGAAGGCCGTGGAGGCCGCGGCGACGCTGGTGCCGTCGCGGGCGTCATCGTTGCAGCACCGAGCGGGGCCGGCGCGTTGGGGGAGAGCACCCTCGACTCCTTTAACATCTGAGCAGGAAGAAGGGAGAGGGGACGGCGCGGGAGGGGGGGGGGGGGGGGGGGGGGGGGGGGGGGGGACGTGGCCCCACTGCTCCCCCGCGAGTCAGCACTTGGCATGGCGGCCGCGGCCTTCCAGCCCCTACCCACCGGGTACGGTCGCGGACCTGCTGCGCCAACCACGCGCCCCGAAAAAGCCAGTGGCGGCAGCTGCCCCCTCTTTCTCGTTTCTTGGCGATGTGCTGGCGCGTGGCCGGGCACACAGCGCCTTCGTACCGCTGCACGATCACAGCTGTGGCGGGGGCTGGCGGGTGCCCCTGCCGGCGGCGCTGTCCCTGGCGTGGCCCCTCTCTCCCGTAGCGATGCCGGTGACGGGGTGTGCCACCTTCTTGCGCGCGCGGCAGTGTGCGGCGATGGATCGGAGTGGCAGGGCAGAGGCGTCCACCCGCCCTGTAAGCCAGGTGTCCACTTTGGCGCCTTTGCTCTTTAGAGAGAGGGGCGGTTTCTCCCGACACCTTCCCTACCGCGTCGCCCTTTTTCCTACGCGCATCGCGCCTGTGCCTGTCCTTCCACCCCTTGCCCGCATTGCGGCCGCGCGGCCGCTTGCGGAGTCGCCCACGGCAAAGTCTTTCGCGGGCGGGGCTGGCCGGGTCCCGCCCGTGCCGGATCGCCGCATATGCATTATGCGTGCACCGGCCACCCGGGACGTGGCAGTCAGTGGTGGCGACAAAACTTAAATCAATTAGAATTTCGGCAATCCTTCTTTCAATGATAGTTCCACTGATAGTTCAGTCTCGCGACCGTAAGACGGTTCGGCCCCCGGGGTGGGGGGGTCGGCGGGGGGGGGCAACCCCGTCAACACAAACAGCACGAGCGACACGAGCAGCGCGAGCAACACGTCCAGCGCCAGGGAGGGCCTCTGGAATTGGTCCAATCCGGACTTTTAAGTACCCTGCACTTCACGGCGTTTATGGCCGATTTCCAAAGAATGATCAGTTCCGTAAGGGGGTTCACAGTAGGATCTCCTAGAACAGTCACCAAGTGCGCACGCATTCTGGGCCACAGAAATTCTCCGGCGGTGCCCGCGGCCTTGGCCGAACCACATCCAACACCGCAAATCCGTGTCGCATCCGTGTGATGCCTTGATGTGAGACCGGCCGGAAAATCTCCCGTCTGCACAGACCGGCCCAGTCTTGCAGAGGACTGCCGTCAGGGGCTCACAGCATCGGTCCGAGGCCAGGTGCCGGGCAATGAGGTCGATTCTAGGGCGCTGATTGGCCAGTACAAAATAGCCTGCAGCTGCACGGACGGGTTCGCAGCAGGTACGGGCTGTCGTGACGTGCTCACAGGAGGCCACCACAGAGTACTGTGCCAGTTAATTTCCCGTTGTGGGGGGGATCCGTCACTCGAGCACAGCCCTGGAAAGTCGATCGGAAAGGGGTCAGACGAGGAGGGCCGAATCGGATGAGACGTATGCGATACCTGCTGCCGCGATTTAGCGGCAGCCAATGGGAAGGGGGGAAACATCGGTACTTCGGTGGAGTGCTGCTGTGACGTGCTGTGAACCCCCTTATGAGTCTCATCATTCTTCAGAAATCGGCCGTAAGTCTTGTTGTCACTACAGTGCGTCTCCATTCATATCCCACCCTTTGGTCATCCCACGTGGCTGTAAGGATTTGCCCCTTAAATCGCCACCCGGAACCCAGGGGATATGGACTGGGACCTCTCCTTACATGTCCGGCCCCGATAACTCCCCCCAAGACACATCAATTCCCCACTACCCTGGGCGACACCACGCTGTATCCGTGACATTTTGCGGACGTCGGCCGACCGCACGAAAGCCGCCGTCAACGCACTGTCGGAACCCTGTCATGGACGTCGAAACTCGACAACGAGGAGCGAGTGACATCGTCGACCAACCACGGGCGGACATCCCCGTCTGTGCTGCCTGAATTTTATTCTCTGCGCTGCTTGAAAGCTGGCATCAAGGACCAGTCACATGATTCACCGACACTGAGGACACCGCACATCCTCGCTGGCGGCTGAGTGCGATATGACTGGCTCGCCGGCTTTTGGATTGATTGAATTCGGCCAGCTGGTTGGTGACTGGCTGGCCGGTCAAGGGATTGATTGAATTTGGCCTTGCTGGCCCTTACAGCCAGTCGGACCTTCTGGCCGACCGGCGTGTGGAGCCGGCTGGTGGGGCGCGCTGGGCGCCATCCACGGGACCCCCTTCGTTTCGGGCAAACTGGGGCTGCACTCCTTTAGTGCGCACGCCCGCCCATGCTTTGTTCTGAGAGACATGCTTTGTTTTTGGACCGCTCTGTGCCTACCGGCGGTGCGATGGGGAAACGCATGCTTTGGGGCACCTCGGGTGCCCCGACGCGAGTATATAGTGCGTGGGTGTCGGCGCCACCGGGGGAGAGGAGAGGGGTAACCACAGACACAGACCAAAGACACTGTTTACCTTTTGTACCCTCGATCCCCACCGACGTCGCGCCCATCTTCTTCCCCAGACCCACCCCCGTCGAGACCACCGTCCTCTTCCCCGTGCCCCGCCGCCCCATTGGCTCGCAAGGCCCGCTGACACCCCCACGAGTACGTTGAGGGCTCCCCGGTTTTAGGTGGGTCCTCACATGTGGTAGCTTCCGATTGTTCGACTTTCTACCTGGCGGTGACTGCGATTCCGTGCGTGATTTGGACCTCCCTGCGATTGTGACGTCGTGTTTCCCCCTGCGTTCGGCTTGCCACGGGCATTGTAATACGAACGCAGTGGGTTCCACGAATCACACCGAAAGAATATTTCCCTGACACTGCCATCGCGCTTGATGTCACGGAATTTTTCTTTTTGGTCAACCGATTGTTGAATCCCAGTGAGTTCCAAATCAGGTTCCGAATATTCTTCCTCGGCTGTGGCGGCCGCGTCGGCATCCTCCGGCACGACGGCCCGCAACACGGTGGCCACGTCACGTGGAAACCCTGAGACCCGCGCACCCCCGACGACCCGCGCACCCCCGACGATCCGCGGCGCTGGTACAGCGCGCGGCTCGTCGGCACGCGGCAGTCCGTCAGCAGGCGGCCCCGTGGGAGGGCACCACCACCCGGGGGCACGCAGCCCCCCCGCGGGCGCCTTCTCCACCTCCACCCAGGCGGCCCCCCCGCACCTATCCCTGCTGGGGCGGACCGCCCCCAAGCCCCCCCTCTCGGGCAAGGGCAAGGGCCCTGCCTCGGCGGGCACAGCGGCCCGGACGAACCGGCGCCTGCTGCTACCCCCGCAGGAACCGGCGCGCCGTTTCATCGCGCCGCCCCCCCCGCTGATTGGGCACATTAAGCCGACCACCGCGCGGGCGGTGGAACAGCGCGAACAGCGCCGAATCGCCAAGGCCCGCCGCATCCCACTGGGCACACACCAGTGTAAGCCCTGCGGTGTGACGTGCAACAGCCTATCGGTGTTGCGCGACCATCGCAACTCACGTCGGCATCGCAATACTGTCAACCGCCCTTCAACTCTCCCACGCTGCGATCCCTGTGGGCTTGAATTTGATTCGGTGGTTCAATTTCAAAGCCACTTGCGTGGCAAGGCGCACCACCGCCAGCTGGCGCGAGGCACCGATTGACAACCTCCATTGATCTACCGCGAGAGCCCGATTTTCCCCCTCTGATCTCCCCCCCGCGTGAGAATCCGACGAGACCGACTCGGGCCCGAGCGTGGAAGCCGACCGAAAATCCGATTGCGCACCCTCGAGCGATTTGCTTGTGATTGGACTTAACGAAATAGTGTTGCACGCTCTTGATGTTGTCACCGCGATCCCTCGGCACTTGACCAATTGTCGCGCGCCACTACGTTGGTTGACCAAATTTCTTACACAAATCTATCCGGAGTTCGACGTGTCATTTCTTGTAAGTCCAGGTCGCTCTGTCCTGTGAAATTGTAACTCCTGGAGTTAACTCCTGGAAACGATGGACCCCTCGAGTATTGCTGGCGGGACCCCGGTCACTTCTGGGTCGACATCCGGCACCCCCAGTGTCGAGGCATGGAATCAGCTTACGACATTTGTGACGCAAATGCGTGACGAGCTCGAGGCACACAAGGTGGAATTGGAAGACACGAAGCAGCAGCTCGCCAAGACCGAGGCGAAAGCAGCCCGCGAGAACGCAAAACCCGCACGGCCAAACAAGCCCGGGCTTTTCTCTGGCAAACCCGGGACCATTGAAGCGTGGTGCTCCCACATGGACTCCTACGTCCGGCTGAGTGAACCCGCCGAAGCGTGTCGTGTCGCTTGCGCCTATCTCGATGGAGAAGCGTTCAACTGGTGGCATACCTATAGTCAGACTACAGACGTTTCGAGCTGGGATGCCTTCCGTGCTGCACTCATCCGGCGCTTCAGTCCCCTGAACAAGACGCAGGCGGCACGGGACAAGCTGCACGCATGGCGACAGATTGAGGACGTCGGGACGTTTAACAAGACTTTCCTGAGCGTCGTCGTGGACATCCCAGACATCACTGAAGCGGAAAAGATTGACCGCTACACGCGAGGTCTGAAGCGGGACATCTGGCAGGCACTGTGCCTCAAGAACTACACTGAACTCGAGCCTCTAATGACAGACGCCCTGCGCGTAGAAGCTGCCAAGGCTGGAGCTTCGCGCTTCACGAACAACCTCAGCAGCACCTCTGGGAAGCCGTCTGCGACGGGTGTCGTCCCCATGGACATTTCCATCATCAAGGTCGAGAAGCTCACGCCCGAGGAGCGCCAGCGCTGTATGCGCGAGGGACTCTGCCTTCGCTGTCGCGAAAAGGGGCACCTGGCAAAGGACTGCCCAAAAGGCCAGCGGAACTGAAGCAGCAACCGTCGTCAACAACGGTGAAAGATGCTCCTTTGGTTCCGGAAAACAAATCGTCACCCTTTGAAGGCCCGCGTCTCGGGCTACTGCTTTCTACTGCTTCTGTCAATGGCCATGTTGTAAAGGTGCTGTTCGACGACGGGTCTCCCATCAACGTCGTCTCCAGGCGCCTCATGAAAACCCTGAATGTCAAGACCACTGAAACGGACTTCGCGGCAAACATGCCCGATGGACGTTCCCATGTACTCGCTGAAACCATTGAACCCTTAGAGATTCACATCGGCCTTTACCAAGAACGACTACGGTTCGCCGTATGCGACCTCAGTGCGTACGACGTTATCCTCGGTAAGAAATGGCGCGATGACAAGGGCGCCAAGATCAACAACAAAAAGAACAAGATATCCTTTAAGTTCAACCACAAGAATATTTCTATCACCGCCTCCCTCAAGAAACCGGAGGGCCTCATTAGCCGGCAACGACTCGCACGTGACCTCATCCAAAGGACCCCTGTATTCGCCATCTACCTGCAGTCTGAAGACCCCTCAAGCAGCTTTGACATCAACTCCATCATTATGGGAGAAGCTGAAGACAAAAATGAAGTCCAACAGATTCTCAAGGAGTACGCTGACGTCTTCCCGGCTGAGCTCCCGGACGGACTCCCTCCCGAGCGTAGTCACAAGTTTAGCATCAAGCTGACCGACGACGCTGAACCACGTCGCAGCGGTATTTACCGCCTCTCCGAGTGGGAACTCGATGAACTCAAGGCGCAACTTGCGACCCTGATTCGGAAGGGATTCATCCAGCCAAGTGCCTCACCGTGGGGCTCCTCCGTTCTATTTGCGGGGAAGAAGGACGGCGGCTGGCGGATGTGCATCGACTACCGAGCATTGAACAAGGCCACCATCAAGAATGCGTATCCTCTACCACGTATCGATGACATCTTTGATCAACTACGAAAGGCCAAGTATTTCACGAAGATTGACCTCCGCTCTGGCTACCACCAGATCCGGCTGGACCCTGACACCATCCCATTGACGGCGTTCCGGACCAAGTATGGATTCTACGAGTTTACTGTGCTACCCTTCGGACTGACGAACGCCCCCGCAGTCTTCATGAACTTGATGAACGATGTGTTCAGACCCTACCTGTACGACTTCATCTGCGTCTACTTAGACGACATTTTGGTCTACAGCGAAACCTACGAGGATCATCTCAAGCACCTGAGAGAAACCCTGGCCAAGCTACGAGACCACAAGCTTTACGTCAAGGCAAGTAAGTGCCAGTTCGCTCGAACCACTGTCGATTACCTCGGCCACGTCATATCTGACGCAGGCTTTTCCATGGAGGACCAGAAGGTTCAAGCCATTCGGACGTGGGCAACCCCCAAGAGCAAGAAGGACGTGCAGTCCTTCCTCGGTATGGTCAACTTCTATCGCCGATTTATCAAGGGAATGGCCGCAGTTGCTACCCCTCTTACGAGGTTGACGGGGAAGGTCGACTTTGAGTGGACGCCGGACGCCCAAAAAGCCTTCGAGCAGCTGCGGACTCTGACAACAAGTGCACCGGTACTAAGGCCGTTTGACAAACGATATCCCATCTACGTGTCTACTGATGCCAGCGGGTATGCTATTGGCGCAGTCCTCGAACAAGACGACGGAAAGGGACGGCGTCCAAAGGCATTCTTCTCCCTGACCTTGAATATCCACGAACAACGCTACAGCATCCGCGAACGTGAGCTGCTCGCAGTGGTCCAAGCCATCCGGCACTGGCGCTGCTACCTCCACGGAAGACCCTTTGAGGTCCATACCGACCACGAGTCCCTGAGATACCTGCGAACCCAAGAAAGGCTGAACGACCGCCAAGTCAAGTGGCTTGAACTTCTGGACCAATTCCAGTTCAAGATTGTCCCGATCAAAGGCATCTCCAACGCCGTAGCTGATGCCCTTTCCAGGCAGCCCCAAGATGCCCCTGACAAGCACGAACCCAACCAAGATCTCCTTAGTCGAGTGCTGACCAAGACCATTGACGAAACCCTCAAGAAAACTGAAATCAACAACCTCATGACCAACAACCAACGTGATCATGACCTTGCCACCCTAGAACAATAGTACAAAGCGGACCCCGAATTTGCCGACCTAGCCAGGGACCCGGTATCTCCCTACCGGTTTCATATGAGGTTGTTGAAACGAGGTGACCGTACGTGCACCCCCGCTGGTACTCTACGACAAAGACTCCTCCACGACTACCACGACGTCCCGTGTCAAGGGCACATGGGAGTGAAGAAAACCACCAAGGCCGTTGCTTCCAATTACTACTGGAAGTCTATGCGGCAGGACATCCAAAGATACGTACAATCATGTGATTCGTGCCAGCGGAACAAGGCTAGCACTCATTCACCTCTGGGTCATCTCAAACCACTCGAACCCCCAAGCCAAAGATGGGCAAGTGTCTCCATGGACTTTATCACCCCACTGCCACTGACACCACGAGGCCACAACGGCATTTATGTCGTTGTTGACCGACTCACCAAGATGATTCGCCTGGCACCAATGAAACCGGAATGTACAGCGCCGGTCACAGCTCAGCTTTACCGCGATCACGTCTATCGCAACCACGGCCTACCTCAAGAAGTCGTCTGTGACCGCGACCCCATCTTTTTCTCCAACTTCTGGCGGTCACTGACAAAGATCCTCAAGGTCAAGATCAAAGCCTCATCGGCCTACCACCCGCAGACGGACGGCCAAACTGAGATTATGAACAAGAAAATTGAAGAAATCCTCAGAAACCTCGTCAACCATCATCAAGGCGACTGGGATCTTTTCCTCGTTGGCGCGGAAGTTGCCTACAACCGGTCACCTAATGCCGTAACCACGTACTCTCCATTTTTCTTGAACTACGGGTTTGAACCAAGGACCGTGCCTATGGACATCCTCGACAGCAGGGACTCAAGTCTTCCTGCTGTGTCGGATTGGCTATCCAGCCTCCACGATGCTCAAAAGACGGCTATCGCCGCCATCAAGAGCGCCATTGAGACGCGCGCGGCGTACGCAAACCGTCATCGCCGACCATGCACAATCGCTGTGGGCGACCACGTACTTCTCAGCACCAAGAACCTCTTGCCCGACGCTTTTCAAGGCGCTCGTAAGCTGATGCCCAAATACTCCGGACCCTACGAAGTCACGGAGAGCATCAATGACGTCACGTTCCGTCTCGATCTTCCTCAAGCTGTCCTCGATCGCAAAGTTCACAACGCCTTCCATGCCAGCCTCCTGAAGCCGTACTGCGCTGATCCGTATGGTCGACTTCCTCCCGTTCCACCCCCGGTTGCATTTCCGGATGGCTCCGTCGAGTATGAAGTGGACTCCATTATGCGGTCACGAAAGCGCCGTGGACGACTGCAGTACCTCGTCAAATGGAAAGGCTGCGACATCAGCGAGAACTCTTGGCTGACAAAGCAAGACCTTGTGAACGCCCCTGAAGTTTTAGACGCGTTTCTTCGATGCGCGTCCTAAGGGGGGGGGGGTGTAAGGATTTGCCCCTTAAATCGCCACCCGGAACCCAGGGGATATGGACTGGGACCTCTCCTTACATGTCCGGCCCCGATAACTCCCCCCAAGACACATCAATTCCCCACTACCCTGGGCGACACCACGCTGTATCCGTGACATTTTGCGGACGTCGGCCGACCGCACGAAAGCCGCCGTCAACGCACTGTCGGAACCCTGTCATGGACGTCGAAACTCGACAACGAGGAGCGAGTGACATCGTCGACCAACCACGGGCGGACATCCCCGTCTGTGCTGCCTGAATTTTATTCTCTGCGCTGCTTGAAAGCTGGCATCAAGGACCAGTCACATGATTCACCGACACTGAGGACACCGCACATCCTCGCTGGCGGCTGAGTGCGATATGACTGGCTCGCCGGCTTTTGGATTGATTGAATTCGGCCAGCTGGTTGGTGACTGGCTGGCCGGTCAAGGGATTGATTGAATTTAGCCTTGCTGGCCCTTACAGCCAGTCGGACCTTCTGGCCGACCGGCGTGTGGAGCCGGCTGGTGGGGCGCGCTGGGCGCCATCCACGGGACCCCCTTCGTTTCGGGCAAACTGGGGCTGCACTCCTTTAGTGCGCACGCCCGCCCATGCTTTGTTCTGAGAGACATGCTTTGTTTTTGGACCGCTCTGTGCCTACCGGCGGTGCGATGGGGAAACGCATGCTTTGGGGCACCTCGGGTGCCCCGACGCGAGTATATAGTGCGTGGGTGTCGGCGCCACCGGGGGAGAGGAGAGGGGTAACCACAGACACAGACCAAAGACACTGTTTACCATTTGTGCCCTCGATCCCCACCGACGTCGCGCCCATCTTCTTCCCCAGACCCACCCCCGTCGAGACCACCGTCCTCTTCCCCGTGCCCCGCCGCCCCATTGGCTCGCAGGGCCCGCTGATACCCCCACGAGTACGTTGAGGGCTCCCCGGTTTTAGGTGGGTCCTCACAGTGGCGCTGAATACGCAACGGTTCAACTAACGGCATGCATGATCGTGCGATCAATGCATGTTTTTGATCGATCCGACTGTTGCTTTAAGAGCAGTGGGACATGGGCCGGGCGGGATATGAATGGAGACGCACTGTACACAGGCACAGGCGTGAGCCGCGTCACGCGTGTCTGTCGGTGTGACGGTCGGCGCGCGGTTTTTTCCGCACTCGCCCAGACCCCCCCGGACCCTCCCCGCCACGCTCCACACCCACCACCCACCCACCGACACTCCGCCTTGCCCCCCTTCCCCCACCCCCCTCCTCGCCCGACCGGGCGTTGTTGACGACCACCCCCCGCTCAGGCCACCCGACCCGATCATCGTTTGCCACCCATTCCAGTTGTGCTGCCGCGGACGTCCGTCATGGACAGATCGGTTCGCGCTTTTCTCCGCCCCGCCAGCGTGGCCGATCCGTGCCCCTCCGACTTGACAGACGACGACCATGACGTGCGAGCGAGCGCCGTCCACGTCGGCGATATGATCGTGGACGACAGCGGTGCGTCGCTCGCGGAACGCGCGCGCACTGACGCGCAGGGTGCTGAAGAGGTGGTGGTGGAGGACGGGGTCAACGCGACACCGTCGGCGGGTGCCGACGGGGCCGCCACCGCACGGGTTCCCCATTACCTGGCGCGCTCGTCGCTGTTGCTCCAAGACGTTACGGTGCGGACGTTGCCGATCACCATTCACGTGGATGCTGCCGCCAGGCAGCCCGCCGACCCAGCCTACCACGACCAGTCTCACCAGCCGGGCTACTGTTGGCATCCGCGCTCCGTGCGCGTGGTGCTTGACATGGACGCCGCCACCACAAGCAGCAGCGTCGTGTGGGGGCCGTACGGTGTCGCCTCTCGTCGTCGTGGGCCTCTGCCTGCCACGGCAGGTGCACATGCACTTTCGGAGGTGGCTCCCCGCCGTCGGCACGTGGGGCGTGGACACCCTATCGATGCAGCACGCCACGGCGACGGAGACGGCCGCCGCGAGCAGCACTGGATGGTCGTCAATGGGTACCGCCGCTTCTTCGCACTCCTGCTAGTGCTCTGATGCACAGGCGTGCTGCATTTGCCGCCAACGAGTGCGAAGAATGACGGATTTCTCGTTGTAGCGTTTGTCAATCGCGGGTTTTGTTTGCGTGTGTGTACGAAAGATACGGGGTTGCGGAGGGCCACCGAGCTGTGCCGTCCTCTCAATCGCGGGTTTTTTTAGCGTGTGTGTACGAAAGATATGGGGTTGAGGAGGGCCACCGAGCCGTGCCGTCCTCGACGGCGATCCTTTTGCCTCCCCACTCGCGTGCCTTGCCCCGTCTCACCGGCGCATACCGGTGCAGGAGCCCGGCCCACGCGACGACTTTCATACCCCGCGCCAGTCCTCGCACACAAAACCGCCCCATGCCTCCCCCCCCTCCCCCCCCCCCCCCCCTTCCCCCCCCGCCTCCACCGCGGCCTCCCTCAGAAGCTCGGTAAAGTTTCCGGTCGTGCAGGCGCAGGGCCCCAAGCACAGCCCTGACGCGGTGGAGTGGAAAAAGGACACCACCTTCCGAGACAGCGTGGCGCCCACCGCCCTGGGCAGACGCTCTACCCGGCGGTGAACGTTGTCCAGCATGGCCGCCCGGTTGAAGGCGGTATCTAACAAACAGCCAGTCAGCCAGCCCCCCCGCCCCCTCTCTCCACGACACACGCACGCTCGCACGCTCGCTTGCTCGGTCGCTCGCCCGCACGCCCGCACACACGCCCGCACGCACGCGCACGCGGCGGCGAGCCGTGACGGTCCCGGGCTTGCTGTCACCATCGCCGCCAGCACCAGCACCACCAACCCCCCCTCCCCCCGGCCTGTAGCTGCCCTCCAGCCATTCACAGGCCCTCGCAAGCCGCACGGAAGGAGGCGCGCGGCGGGGGGGAGGCTGGCGGCGAGTCGGAGGGAGCCAGGTGCGGCGTTGGCCGCCCCGCCACCCCCCCCCCCCCCCCCCCCCACGGGCGACACAGTCCAGCAGGAGGAGGCCGCCGCCCTGCGCGGGCTCGTCGGCGACAGCAGAGGCTCGCCCGCCAGCCCGGCGGGACACAGCGCGGCTGGCCGCCTGGCTGGCCGCCCGGTTGGACGCCGCGCCCTTCCCCCCACCGCAGGTGCCCAAGATGATTGTGGCCAGCTCCTTGCCCACCACCGCCCTCCCTGCTCTCCCGAGATCCTTCTGATGCCGTCGCTGCTGCCGCTGCCGCTGCCGCCACGGCGCCAATGCCGTGCGCACGGCGGCGGGGTATTGCGGTGGGGCGCCGCGCCCTCGTGGTCACCCGCGCGGCATGATGAGCTCCCCCGCGGCGGCCAACGCGGCCAAGGCGACCGGTGGCAGGGGCGATGTCGCTGCCGCTCGGGAGGCACACAATCGACAGGACGTGTCTAACGTTGGGCTCGTCCAAGGCAAGGACAACATGGCAGACGGCCTTACCAAGGCCAAGCCTAACGATGCCCTCGAACGCTTCCTGGACACTGGCGTCGACAACACGCCAGTGGAGCAGTGGATCATCCGTGCCCCGCTGGGCTTCACGCCCCGTCTGACCACGGGGCCGGGGGGAGTGTGAGACCGCCCGCACGTGCCTCTGGCCGTCACATCTGTTGGTGTGACGGCCAAGGCGATTTCCTGGCGGGACGAGCGGCAGGATATCTAATCCTTGCCGGCGTGGTCGAACGGGTGGTGATTCTGGTGGCGCCAGCCTGCCTAGGTTGGTGCCAGTGCACGGTAGATACCGCAGTGCCGTGCTGACATTGGCCCGCCACCGTGCACTGCCCTGTGCGGGGCTGCTGGGAGGGGGACTCCCACGAGTGCGCACGAGACATGGGTGGCGGATCCTGTGTGCTTCATGAGTGACCCGACAGACCGCCGCGGGCAGTCGGCCGGGCTTTGGACAGGCCTTATCTCAGAAGTAGACATACATATAGTATTGTTTGCCTCTGGGAGACGGGCTGTCACGCCTTCTTGACGCTTCACCTGTAGCGACCAGACTTCCCACAGGTGTGCGGCACTTGTCGGATTTCGTTTCTGAGGAACACTGCGCGGAGCGAGGCGTGGAGAGATTCCGTGCTGGTGGCCCAATCCACTGGGCCGCGTCGACGGTTGCTTGCTGCAGTGGCAGACCTGCCGCTGTGTCACAGCCGTCGGAGCCTAGTGTCTATTCTACCGTGGGCATCATTTGATGCCCTCGGCATCAATTGATGCCCATTTTCAACCTGTGTTTCCGGTATGTTCCCGACCTCTACGGCCAGTTTTGACTGCAGATTCGGACTCAGCGCGGCGTGTTTGTCCTTGGGGCAACTCATGTGCATCCAAGCCTGGGGCTGACTCGAGTGGCACGGGTTTTCCCGCGCGCGCCCGCGCTCCAAGTGCCTTGTTCAGCACTCTCTCGAGGAGGGCCCCGACCACAGCACGCTTGGCCTCTGTCTGTACGCGAGAGGCTTGGGAGCATCCTGGGCAAGCAAGGGAACCACCTTTTCTGCCGCTCACGCCACCCTGGTGAGTGTGGGTGGAGGCCAAAACAGCCCCTTGCACTGACTGCTGGCTGATGAGCGCCCGTTGGGCGATGGTGGTGGCAGACCTTGTACGCATCGACGGGGCGCCGGCCTAGGCGGGCGCCGCCACTGCCTGCCTGCGGGCCCGCCTCAGGTTGGATGCGGGGCTTCCGTCGAGTGCTGGGGGGGGGGGAGAAGGGGACGGGGGTGCAAAGGGCGGGTGGCAGTACTAGTGGCGTACGGAGGTTGGGTGGGGAGCGGGATGGACGGGCGATTCTGACGGAAGAAGAGGTGGAGCTTGGGGGCTTGTGCGCGTGTGTGTACGTCCGGCAGTAGGCCTGGAGGGACGCGGGGAGTGCTGGGTTGTGGTGACGCGCGCCTTTTTCCGGAGTAGGCGTGCATTTGGCGCGCCACGCCGCCGCTCGGCGGGCGGTGGGTGGGCACGGAACGAGGCCGCTCTGCATAGATTGTAGGCTATCGAGAGTCCGCCCGAAGTCGAGACGGCCGTGGCGTCGTCGTAGGAAAAAAAAAAGTCCCGAACAGGTGTCAGGGCGTGGGGGTGGAGCGGTTGGTTGTGCTCTCACTGGGACCCGTGACGCTGTGAGGGCCTCTTTGTAGGCCCCCATCCACGAGACCAGAACACCCCCAGCAGAAAATAAACTCCCCAAGGGCCTTCCGAGAGGTGCAAGGAAACTGGACCGTCAGCGAGCGCTTGGTGAAAGTGCCGCATACGCTTGCAAGAGGACAGAAAGGCAAAAAACGCTTCATCCGTAGGCACCGAGACAACGATTTATCTATGCAGGCGCGCTGGAATGGGCGATTTCGAGGTCGCGGATCTCGGGCATCATTTGATGCCCAGATCCGGTAGAATAGACACTAGGGGTTGATGCGTCAGGCGTCCCTCTCGGCCAACTCGTCCAGCCACGGACGCTTTTCTCCGGCTCTCCCATCCGCAAGCCAAGCTCTGCTCGCGGAACGCACGTGACTCGACCTAATGACCGGAGATTGAGAGCGTCGCGTGTCAGTGATCACCTGTGTGCGGCGAGCGTGGAGAAGATGGAGAAGGATCGGAAGAAGTGGGCAAAAGGCATGGCGGCCGCCGGGTGCACCGCGGCGGCGGCGGCGGCCGCCGCAACGGCGGCGGAACATGCCGCCATCGGTGGCGCCCGCGGCCGCGGCGCGCCCGTCTGGGCGCCCCCCGCTCCCGCCTTCTCCCGGGCCTTCCCCCCGCCCGCCGCCGCCGCCGCCGCCACCACCACTGGTGGGGGGGGGGCGGCCGCCCGCCGCGGCCACGGAGCCGGGGGAGGCCGGCGCGGGCCGCGGTGCCGTGGCGACACGCCCCGCCGACGAGCAGACACCCGGGCGTTCCGGGCTCGGGCTTTCGTCAGGTTCAGATCCGGCGAGATGCTGCAGGCGAAGCGGCAGGAGCATCCAGCATGCGTCTGGTTGACAGTAAATAGTTCAATGGACAGGATGACTTGTAGGCACCTCTCTTCGTCATGAACTTCACTTAGATGAGACTACCTTGCCTGGCCAGTATATCCACGAATAGGACGATTCTAACTTCTATGGACTTGGGCGGGGCTGACTTAAACGTCATGCTTAGGGAAAGACTTGTGCCTAATACATGCATAGAATGATATAGTGTTTCCCGGGGGCTCAACTATCCTTTCCCCACCAGGATAACTGTTTGATTCGCAACTATTGAATTTGGGAAGGACTAGCATGGGCTCGTGATCATGCTGCCGAGCCAGTCGCGGAAACCATCTGACTCGCATGCGTCGAGCAGTCGTCAGCCCAACGGCGTGTGCCTGTCGTAGGCTCGTGCCTGTCGTTGCTATGCGTGCAAAACTGAGGAGGGGCTGGCGAGTGACAGCGCGGGCGACGCCCGCCATCATCATGACGGTCGCGCCTCGATGGTTTGCGTGGTCTGGCTTTCTATGCAGGCCGCCAGCCTGGAAGGAGGGAGTAGCCTGCTAGCTGGCTCCCCACGGCTCAAGATGGACTTCTATCCCCCATAGGCCCACGGCCGGATCCCCCCGCTCAGATTCCAGAGCCACTTGCACCCGCGGCCGGTGGGAGCCTGTCATGGAAGGCCCTGCGGGGGGGAGGGGCAGCAGAGGGTTGCCGCTGCGAAGCGGCGCTGGCCAGCCAGCGCGCGGGGGTCGCGAGCCGGGCCCGCCCTGCCCCCCGCACCTGCCCGGCTGTCGTCTTGCCCCCCCGCGCCTGCCCACCCGCCTTGCTGTGGCGCGACCGCTGACGTGGCGGCGGTGGTGGGGCGACAGTCTGTATGGACTGGCCGGGGGGATTTTTTTTTGTGTGCATCCGGGCGAGCGCTGCGGTGGCGGGGGGATGCAGAGCAGCGGCGACAGGCGGCGACACACCCGCTTTGCATCGCCCCCCTCCCCCCCCCCGCTCCCCTTCCCCCCCTCCCCCCCTCTACCCCGGCCTGGACGTTGCAGCGTGCACAATTCGCAGAGGTGGGCACAACCCCCTCCCCCCCCCCCCCCCCCCTCCCACCCTCCACTCCCTCCCTCCCTCACTGCTCCCACCCCCCGCGGGCGGCGCGGGGGCGTGGTCTGGTGGGGGGCGAGCGGCAATCCCCCGTAGAATGGGCTGTGGCTGTGTCGTGCGGGCGTCTGTCGGCGCAGCGCCTGCTGGGGGGCGGGGCGAGCTGCTGCCGGGGGCGGCCCTGGCAGCTCGCCCCGCCCGGGCAGGCGGGGCGGGGGGGGTGGTGGGAGTCCCTCCCAGCGCGCTTGGTCGCTGGGGCGTATAAGAGCGACGAGTGGCAGCGTCTTCTCCATACCTCGCCCAACCGACGCCATCCGCAACCACAACCACGCACACGCACACCCTCTCCCTTCCTCGTATACCCTACAACACACACGCACCTCTTTCATCACTCCCCCCCCCTCCTCCTCCTTCATCATGGGTCTGGGTGACAACCTCAAGGACGCTGCCTCCAACGTGAGCGACGCCGCCGGCAAGGCCGGGGAGAAGGCCAAGGAGACGGCGACCGACGCCAAGGACGCTACCGGGGACGCTGCCAACGACGCCTCCCGCGCCGCCCGTGACGCGTCCAAGGACGCCAAGCGGTCGGCGAAGTAAATAGCTGCCTCCTATTTGCTGCTGCACCCGCATGTCGGGAGCGGCGGAGCGCCGCGCCCAGCCCGGGGTCTGGCCGCGCGGGCTCCCACGGATGGGCTGCGGCTTGGATTGAACAGTTGGCCACTGCCGCTCGCCGTGGGCGGCAGACCACGATCCGCACCCGGGGTGGTGGGCGGGGCGGGGCTGCAAGGGGGGGCGCTGGGTGCCTGCCACGTCACGGGCAGCTCAGCCCAGTGACGCGCCTGGCTCCCACTTCTTCGTGCCTTCACTCGCATTGCTCTTTCTCCGTGTCTGGTGTCTGCGTGTGTGTTGTGTGGTCGGTCAACAACATCGACATATAAGAAACTATGTTTGACCGTCTGCACTCGTCGCGTCTGCAATGTCTTGCCCGCCGTGCCGTGTGACAAACAGCGACGATGGGCATGACAGGCGACGTTACGAGGGACTGCGTGCAAGACAAATATCCACAGCCCAAAGGGCGTCGAAGGTACAGCCTCCTGCCTCCGTTGAGCGCGTCTGCACCACGCCGCGTTGAGCGCAAACGACAACGTGGGCAAGAAAAGAGCGCGCCGTCCAATATCTTGCGACCTTTCCCCGAGCCGTGCGGTCAATGACATCCTACAGAGCGCTGTGCTCCTGAGAACATCGTCCTTCTGTGTCACCACATGGCCACCTTCTCTGTGCTCAAGGCGTAGAGCTGGCCTCAGATCGAACAGCGTCGAGCATAGGAAAATCAGAACGGTGTCACTCTTGTGCCGCTCACCGCACCTCCTCATCGTCGCCCGTCCTCGCCGCCTCCAACACACCCGCCGGAAGCATCAAGCCGAGCCGCGCAGCGGTCGCCGCCCACCCCCACCCCCCCACTGCCACGGCCGTGGCGCCACGGCCAAGCCGCCGCAGCTCTGCCGGCGTCGGCATCACCCCCGGCGTGCCCCCGTGGGTGGCGGCAAACGCTAGCACCTCGCGCGCCACGTCGTGAAAGGCGAGCCCGGCTCCCGCCGCCGCCACCACATCCCCGCCACTCGCCGGCGGGCGCCACCCCCCCCCGCCGCGGCCGCCACCCACATCACGGCCGGTGCGGCGGGCGGCGGCGGCGGCGGCAAAGGCCGCCCAGCCATCGCCGTCCGTGACAGAGGCGCCGATGCCGCCGCCGCTGCCCCCGCGGCGCACCACAGAGCCGGGCGCCGTGCCGGCAACGCGCCCCCGCCGGGGGGGGCGGCCAAGGCCCAGCCGCCGCGCGACGGCGGCGACGCCCCCGTGGCGGGCGATGGCGGCGACCAGGTCGGACCGGCCCGCCGCAACGAGCTCCGCCTGCCGCGGCAACACCGCGCGTAGCGCCGCGTCGGGGCGGGTGGGCGGCCCGCGGTGGTTACTTCCCCCCACCCGTCCCCCCCCCTTCCCCTCTCGCCCCCGCTCCGCCGAGGCGCCGGCGCCAGCCGCTGTAGCTGCTGCTGCCGAAGACGACGACGACGACGACGACGGTGAGGCCGACAGCGACGACGATGACGACCCGGCGGCGGCGGCCGCTGACGCGGCCGCGGCGGCGGCTGCGGTCGCGTCGAGATGCGCGTACACCTCAGACGCGAGGGTGGGAAACGCCGCCCAGTAGCCCTTGGGCTTGGTCGCACCCACCATGCCCGCCCGTGCGGCGGTCGCCGCGCCGCCGCCGTGGTGCCGATCAATGGCAGACGCCAGGGCGGCGTGGCCCGTCGCCCGCAGCGCCGCCTGCCGGGGGAGCACCCGGCGCGGCGGCGAAGGGGGGAGGTGGTGGGGGTGGTGGTGCGGGCAGGAAGGGAGGGCGCCGCCGCCGCCACCGGCGTCGTCGCCCATGGTGGCCGCAGCCGCGAGCAGCTTGGACGGCCGGCTGGCGGCGGTACGCATAGCGGACGCGTCGCCGCCATGGGCGGCATGCCACTCGTCAAGCGCCGCCGCCACGTGCGCCCACTCCTTCCAGTAGCCTCGCGGCCGCGACGGGATGGCGGCGGCCGCCGCCGCCGCCACCGCCCCGCCGCCACCGTCCGCAGCCGCTGCCTCGACCGCCGCCGCCGCCACGGACGCTGCCGCCACAGTCGTCGCCGCGGGCCTCCCCCTCTGCCGGCGGCGGCCAGCCAGCGCCACCCGCCTCCCCCGGCCGGCGACGGGCGGGTGCGGCCGCGCCCCCCCCCCCCCTCCCGGCGACGACGTCTGCGGCGACGGCAGCCGCCGCCGCCGCGTCCCCCCACCCCCACCCCTTGCCAGCCCCGCGCGCGCGGCGACGGCCACAAACCCGCCGTGCCGGCCAATGGCCTCGACAAGGTCTGACCGCCCCCCCGCGAGCAGCACCGAGCGGGTGGGCATGGCGAGGCACGCCGCGCCCGGCGCCGCCGCCCCCACCGCCCACACCCGCAGCTCCGCCACGAGGTGCCCCCAGTCGTTCCAGTAGCCATACGGCCGTCGCCGCCCGCCCCCGGCGGCGGCGGTGGCGCCCCCGGCGGGCAGCCGCAGCCGCCCGCCAACGGCGGCAAAGCCACCGTGGCGGGTGATGGCGTTTTCCAAGTCCCGCCGCCCCGCTGCGCGGAGGCCCCGGGAGGTGGGCATGGTCCGCCGGGTGGAAGGGGGGGGCGCCGCGCCGCCCGCCGCTCCGCCGGCGTCTACCGTCGTTGTCGCCGCCGCCACCGCCGCCGCCGACGCCCCCGCCGTCGCTGCCGCGTCGGCGGTGGCCGCCACGTGCGCAAGCACCTCGGCCGACACGTTGGCCCAGTCAGCCCAATAGCCGCGGGGGCGCCGCTTGGGGGCGTGGGGGGGGGGGGGGGAGGGTGCCGCTGAAGCCGCCGCCGACCGTGACCGCCGCCGCCGGCCACCCTCAGCTGCGTCGGCCGCGACGGCGTGGTCGCTTGTGACGCCCCCGCCGCCGACCTTGTCGCTGCCCGCCTCGACGGGGGCGGTGTCCACCGTGGTAGCGGCGGCGGCGGCGACGGCGGGGGCGGCAGTAGCAGCAGCGGTGACGAGGGATGCGGCGCCAAGTGCGCCACCGCTGGCCGCCGGCACTCCCCTGGGCGGGGCGGCAGCGGCCGCCACGGTAACGTCGCGGCCACGGGCACCCCCCCCCCTCTGGTCGAGGGCTGCGGCGGTGCCCGCCGCTGCCGCCATCGGTGGCGGGGCCATCGGCATGGCCGCCGCCGCCCCAACTGCTCGCACCCGCCGGCCGGCGGCCACCTGCGGCGGCGGCGGCCGCGCCCGCCGCGCCGCCGCGCCACATACCGGTGACAGCGGCACCTCCGACGGCGTGGCGCCGCTGGGCAGGCGCCAGCGGACGGCGGCGCGGCGGTGGCGACAGTCGCCGCCGCCGCCGCCACCACCGAGCTTCAGCGCCGCAGCCGCTGTGACGGCGGCGGCTGCGGTGGCGGCTGCGGCGCCGCCCACAAACGCCACGCCCCGAATAGGGGCAGGCGCGGGGGGGGACAAGACAGCGGCGGCAGCCACCGCTTCTGTCAGAAGCGGAGGGGGCGGCACCAGCGCTGCGGGGGGTGGCAAACACGCCGGCGGCGTTGCAGGCAGCGGTGGCGGCCGCGGCATCGGCGGCGGTGGCGAAAGCGGCGGCGGCCGCGGCGGCCCCCGTCGCGACAGTGCGCCGCAGACGACCTCGGAGCGGGTGGCCGTCTTGGGGGCGGCGCAAGGGGCGGCGGCGGGCGCGTCAGAGGAGAGTGGAAGCCATGGGCATGGGGCCACGGGTTCCCGCATGGCCGGCGAGTGGGGGGGTGGGGGGGGGGAGCTGCAGTAGCGAGAGGTTGGGGGGGCTGGGGATACACACGACCGACCTGCAGATGTGACGCCGCAGGTCCAAGGCCACGACCGTCTCGCAAGCGCTGCCGGCAGGAGCACGGCTGCCACGTGGCAGACCGATCACAGCTGCTTGTCAACGATAATTGTGCCTGCATGCATACTGTGCTTCCTGTAAAAGGTGGATGTTGAAGGGACGTGAGGTGAGGGATCCATTGGTTCAGACAGCGATTTTCATCACCTTCACGTACCGTCAACATCCATTTTTTACAGGAAGCACTATAAGCCGCGGCTGTCACCGCCTCCGCCATCGCTACAGCTGTAGCTGTGGGCGTGTCGGGGAGCACGCTGACTTCGCCCCTCCCCCACGCCCGCTCGTCTCATGCCATGGGTCCCCTTGACCCCTGGCCGGCAATCTCACTGAACCCATCAAGGTCTGGTACGGTGGCAGCTGTGTCGGCGGCGGCCACACCGCACGATGCTGCCGCGGCCGCTGCGTCGTCTGCGGCCGTGGCGGCGGCGGCGCCGTCGCCAGCGTCTCATCCATCCCCGGTGCCTTTGGCAGGGCCCTCCTCGCCTGTTTCCCCTGCGGGTGAGGCCACCCCCGGTGGGGTCGCCTTGTTGGACAGCCTGGACCGCTACGCCGAGGCGGTGCGGGAGTACTATGAGCCGACGATGCGGGAGCGGGTGCGGCAGGCCATACCGCCAGCGGTACTCTCCGCTGCCATTGGGGAAGGTGCAGACACCAACACTTCCCCTGCCGTTGACGGGGCTCCTGCTGCAGCCGGTGACGAGGATCCTGCTGCAGCTGCCGACGGGGATGCCGCTTGCTCGGTCCCCTTTTTATCGGACGCCAGCCGCCCCCCTGTCCCCACTTTCACCGCTGCAGCCGCACCCTGCGACTTGGCCACCTGCCCGGACGCGCGCCTGACCCGGGCTCTCCTCACCTGGTTCAAGGACGACTTTTTCACCTGGATCGATACCCTCCCCTGTGGCACCTGTGGTGGTCCCACCACCGTGACGGACACTGTCGGGCCGTCTGACGATGAGCGCGCGGGACGGGCGTCACGGGTGGAGCTGCACGAGTGCAGCGCCTGTGGGACGGTGGCCCGTTTTGCCCGCTTTGCCCATCCCCTCAAGCTCCTCTCCACCCGCCGTGGGCGGTGCGGCGAATGGGCCCAGGCGTTCACGGCCGTTGCGGTCGCTGCGGGCCTCACCGCCCGCCTCATTGTCGACTCCACGGACCACCTGTGGACAGAGGTGTGGAGCCACACGGCCCGACGGTGGGTCCACGCCGACGCTTGTGAGGCCGCCCTTGACACGCCCCTCCTTTATGAGGCGGGGTGGGGCAAGCGCCTGGCGTACATTCTCGCCGCAGGAGAGGGCGTTGCCGACGTCACCCGCCGGTATACGGGCCGCTACGCAGAGTTGGCTGCCCGCCGTACGGTGGTGGGGGAGGCCTGGCTGGCCGCCTCCCTCGCCCGCCGGAACGCCACCGCCCTCGCAGCACTGCCGCAGGGCGCCGTGCGTGACGCAGCGGCCGCGCGGGGGGTGGCCGACTGGGAAGCCCTTCACGGGGGGGGGGTGGGAACGGGGGCGCCCCCAATCGGAGATGGGGGGGAGGGGGTAAGGTTGCCAGGCCGCCAGTCTGGCGCTGCCGACTGGGTGCGCGAACGAGGGGAGAATGGGGGTGGCTAGCTTCTGTTGTTGGGCGGCACTGTACATATTGTGTGGCTGGTGGGGGGGAAAAGCAGCGGGACGGCTGTCATCCCCTACCGCGTGCTGGTAGCGGGTGTCGCGGCAGTTCACAAATGGTCATGTGGTCGACGTTGCTCTGGGGCGCCACGGGCGTTCTCTGCCCGTTTCAGTACACCCGAGGACGCCTTGTATGAGGTGTACGGTGCACACACCGTATGTATGTGTATGGACTGTACAGTACGTACATACTGCGCAGCAAGCTAGAGAAGCGCGCGTGACAGGCCTGCCGAGCTACGTACTCGCCAGCCGTTGCGTTCTCTAGCAAGTGGCACGCCCGCGCCGCGGGAGATTGTAGGGGGATTGAATGATGCTATCAGATTCTTGGGCCCGGGCCCTGCAGGTGCGGTGCATTTTGCCATCCCAGACTCTTGAGTGGTCCGATGGTTACTTACTGGCCCGACGACCGGGCCACCTGCCGCCCCCGGACCACCATCCACCGCGCCGAGGCGGGGCCACGGAGAAGGCCGGGCTGGCCCGGGTGGCCTCACGTCGTTTCGCATGCTCAACCTCACAGGTTGCCTGTGGTGGCGGGCCACAGGGTGGCATGGCTGGTGGCCCCCCCCTTCCGGGGCTCTGCTTCCCCGCCGTGTCGGCGCAAGCCTCTGCCCCGCGCGGCCAATCGGGTGTGGCGGCGTCGAGTGTGAGGAGGACGGCCCCGTCGCTGCCGCCACCTCTTCCCGCCGCGACTCCACCCACCCACCACCTCGCCCACCGTGGCGGGTGACCCCCCCCAGACACGCGCGGCGGCTGCCGCAAGTGGGGGGGCTGGGCGAGGTGGCTGCCGGCCGGACGGTCGCGGGCGTGGGCGTGGCCACTGGAGGCCCGCAATCGGGGGCGTTGGTGCAGCCGTCGCCGGTCGGCGACAACAGGGGGGGGGCGTGACAGGCGGCCCGACCCTCGCCCCCGCCCCGGCCCCGCCATCCCTATCCACCCCCCCCCCCCACCACCACCTGTGTTGGGCCGCCCTCCCCGCGCCGCGTCGCACAGCCGGTGGGGGCACCCCCGCCCCTCTGGCGCGGCCGTCCACTGCCGCCGGCGAAAAGGGGGGGGGAGTTTTGAGTGTTGTGGCGAGGAGGGGGCCTGCCCATTTGGCGGTCGCGCACGCGCGCTGGCGGGGGGGGTGGGGTGGCGGGGAGGGGTGCGGTGGCGAGGGGCGTGCCGCCGCGAGGGGGGGGGGACGCGAGCCCCCCACCCCGCGGCCACCACGCGGTCCGTGCGCGGCCATGGTGGCGCCCGCCCACCCGCCGCCTCGGTGCGCCTCTTGACGTGCTGTCGCCGCCGCACCTGGCCGCTGTCGGGGGGGGACGGTGTGCCCGACCCACACGGGGCGGCCGCGGGGGTGTGGGTTGTTGGCTCTGGTCGCGGCGCCGCGGTGGCGTGCGCGCCCACACGCCGCGGCGGCGTTTGGGCCGTGTGCGACACGGGCCTGTCCACGCCGTGCGCCGCGGTCCCACTGCCGCGGAAGGGGCTCGTGTCGCCGGCCGGCCGTCGTTGCCGCCACCGCCGTCGCCGTCGCCGTTGCCGTCGCCACTCTCCACACCACTTTTCGTGGCTGTCCTGTACCTGGCACGCCGGTTTACCTGCGGGCCGCTGGCATCAACGCTCCGTCCCTGCCCGCCACCTCCCGTACACCCGTGCACCTCTCTCTCTGGGCGGTTTCTTGACGAGGGGCGTCCGTCCGGTACTAGCGTACCGTGGCGATTTTCTTCGTCTGTTTTGTTGTGGTGCGCTCACCCTCCCCACCTGCCCTTGTTCCTCTGTTTGGGTGGCTTGGTGGTGAGGTTCCTTGTTTTTGTGGCGGCTGGGTTGCCTTGGCGGGCAGGAGGTGCCTTGGTGGTGGGGTGCCTTGGTGGTGGGGTTCGTCGTTGGTGGGGTAATCGGTTCATGGTTGTCTCGGTGGCTTGTGTGAGCTGTCAACCGCCCCGACGACGCAACAGCCTTTTGGGTGGCCGTGCGATTCGGTCCGCCCTCCCGCGTGCTCTTCTTTGCGACCTGGGCGTACCCGGCGTTCTCAGGCCGCTGCTGTATGCGCTGCCCCCTCTGGAGGAAACTGGAGCGTGTTCTCAACCATTTTGGTTGCTGCTCATCGATCGTTGTTGTCGTCGGAAGGGGTGGTGCGATCGCGGTGTCGCAGCGGCCTTGACGGATGAATATGGATGACTTGCTGTCGGGCCCGCCGCTTGTGCCACCGTCGCGGCGGAGCCATCGTTCGGACGCGGCTTCATCGTTGGTTGACTCGGTTGGCGGTGGTGGCGGCTCCCGTGGGGGCGGCGGTCACCGGGAGTCGAGTCGCCCTGGTTCCCGGGGGGGAGGTGTCAGTGGTGGTGAGCCGCCATTGCCCCCTCCCCGTGGTCGTTTCTCGTCGGCGGCCCCGTTGCCGTCCTTGTCGGGACCATCGGCGTATACTTTCGGACGCGGTATCGGACCCGGCCACGGTCCGCCCGAAGGGCCCGTGTATGGGCGGCCGCTGCATCATGACACTCGGCGGCATGGCGAAGCGGGTGCATCGCCGGGGACAGCCGCACCGTACAGTGAAATGGGCCCTCCCCCTCAAGCTCTCTTGCCGCCTCCTCCACCCCCACCGCCACCGCCTGGCTCTGCCCACCGGCCGTACACTTCCCCGCTGTTGCGGGGACTGGGTGGCCCCCAAGCTCAAGGCGCTCACCTCCCATCGCACATGTCGCTCTCCCACCGCGAGGGGGGCGGGATGGAGCGAGCGCTTGGCTCCTCCCCGTACGGCGCCGTGCACCCGTCTATGGCTGATGGCTACGGAAATGGCATGCCACGTCCGTTGCTGCCACCGCTGTCGTCGGTGCCTTCCCGGGGGGTGGTGTTTGGTGAGACGCCGCTCCAGGCGCCGCCATCTGGGGCGGGACCACCCGGGTGGGGAGGAGGGGGGTCTCACGGGGGGCACGCGTCACATTCGTCTCGCGCACCGGCGTACTACGGACGTCCTGATGGCCAGCCGCCGGGGCCGGCACAGGTGCCGTTACCTCCACCTCCACCTCCTCATCCTCCGTTGCCACCACCGCCGCCGCCGCATTCGTCCGCGTCTGCGTACCGCTCAGATGGGGGGCGCCCCCGTGTTGTCCACCCGCCTGCTCAAGACGTCTACTATCGGGGCGGCAGCGGCGGCGTTGGGGTGGAGCCGATGGAGTATTCGTCGGGTCCCGTCGACGGGGGCTACCATGGGAGTGCAGCCGCGGACGAGGAAGAACCGCGCGATGGTCCCAGTGCCTACGAGCGACGGCCGCGCGGTTATCGACACTCTTCTGCCCGACCCGATGAATACCGTCCTGCACACAGCGCTCGCCGCCGCCAGAGCGACAGCGAAGGCGGCAGTGCTTTGGCGGGGTCGGCTCTACAGGGCAGCCGGCGGCACGAGTCTGACGAAGACGATGAGCGATCCCGCCGCCGCCGGCCGAGTGAGTCGGATCTTGAGGGTAAAGGCGTCGGACGTGGTCGCGGTGGCAGCGGCGGCGGCGGCGGCGGTGGCAGCAGTGGTGTCACTTTAGCCGGCGGCCCCAGTCGCTTGAAGATGTCCAAGCGGCAGAACCATTGGGATAATTACGGAGATGAGTGGGATGAAGGGCGCGTCGATCGCGATGGCCGCGACAGCCGCGACAACCGCGACAGCCGTGACGTACGCTACAGTCGTGACGGAAGGACGGCATTGGGCGACCAAGGTCCGGAGGGGTATGGCGGCCGGGAACTGCGCGGCAGCGAGGTCCGTGACCTTGGCGACGCTGATGACCTCCACGATATGCTTGACCTGCGCGCTGTGCGTGACGTTCGAGACTCCCGCGACCGCCACAGGAGCCGTGACGGCCGCGACAGCCGGGACAACCGCGACTGGAGGGATGTCGGGCGGGACGCTGGGCGAGACGGACGTCACTTGCGGGAGATGCCCGTTGCATGTGCGGAGCTGGATGTGGAGTCCGCGCCTCCCCCTGTCTACGAAGAGACGAAGCCGCTGGTGCGTCGGCGGTCGGCGTCCGATTTGGACGGCAGGCGAGACGGGCCGAAGAAGAAAAGTCGCTCTGCCCGCGTGACGCCGCAAGCTGTGCCGTGGGCTGAGGATCCGAAGCCACGGACTGCCAGGCTGGCCTACGCGACGCACCAAGAGCCCAACCAGCTGCAAGGGGTTGTCCGTGAACCTGAGGAGCTCCCGGCAGTGATGTCCCCATCTCATGCTGCCGCTCATGATACTCGTGGTAGGCAGGCAGGCGGCTGGGGCGACCGGCGGCGCAAGCAGCAGCCTCCGGTGCCGAGCAGCAAGCGCCAGCGGTGGGTGTCGTCCACTGAGGAGGATGAACCCGAGCAGCCCGCTGCGGAGGAGACCCACTCGGACGAGGTAGGTGCGTCCAAGCCCCCCCCAGGCTTCACGAGTGTGAAAGACTTGGTTCCTGCCAGCGTTCCTGAGGCGCTTGCACCCAAGATCCCCACCCGTCGTTACGCAAGTCGCTCGTCAGATAGCGAGGAAGACAGCTCTGGCACCAGTGGGTCTCCTGGACGCCATCGTTCGAGGGGCCGAGGCCGTCGGCGGGCACGGAATCGTGGTGGTCTGCCGCTGGTGGAGGAGGAAGAAGATCCAGCACGCATCCCCCCTCGCGACGGCGCCATCCCACCTGCCTCTGACGAGTTTGATGCGGCACCCGCACCGCCAGAACGGCGACCAGGCCGGGGTCTGCTGTGGGCAGCGCCTATCCTCCATGCGGGTGCTCTGCAGCTTGCGCGGCTGGTGCCGTCTCTGGCTGATCGGGCGCTGCCCGCTTCCTGGGTGGCAGAGGACGACCCGAAGGACGACCGATGTATCACCGTGCGCGGTGTGCGTTTAGCTATTCCGCTGGCGTATGAGTTGGACCCGACCTGCCGGGCTATGGACCGAGCTCTGGACCGGGCCGAGAACAAGTTCCGCTCTTCTCGTAAGGAAAAGGCTGTCGGCGGTGAGCGGGGCTCGGTTGTCCTCCGCCGGCGCCCACCAATGAAGAAGAGCCGTCATTCGATGGGCAGCCCAAGCCAGCCCCGCGGCAGCGGTGCGTCACCGCTGTATCGATCAGTTGGCCGGGCGGCGGGGCTTCCGCCGATACCTCCTCCGGGCAAGCGCCTAGTGCTTCGGCCCGGCCCGATGGGTGCCGCCGCCGCGTCCGCCTCCCGACCGCTGTCGGGCGCTGCGGCTCGATCGGTGGCAAAGAAAGCGGCGCAGCTGGCAGCCAAGGCCGCCACTGTCCCAGACTCGGACCCCCGAGATGTGACCGGGCGGTCGATGCCACCCGGCGGTTCGTCTTCCTCTTTGGTTCCTGTCGGTCCTGGTGGCAGTTGGGCCATGGTCGGTCCACATGTGCCTGCGGCGATCGCGGTAGATGCTTCGTTGGCACCGCTGCCTCCACCCGAGGAGGAGGTCAAGGAGTGGAAGAAGGACCGGGGGGGCTGGCGGACATTTGTCAAGACCGAGGTGGTCAAGGCTGTCCGTGCACATGGGCAGGTCACGACTACGTTACAAAAGCTGGCACGTGGGGTTTCAGGGGCTTGTGCTCGGGAGGCTCGCAAGCGTAGCCTTCGGTCGGTGCGTGCAGCGGACGACGCCAACCGTAGGTCACGGCGGCTGCTGAAGGACGTGCTTACGTACTGGCGGCGGGAAGAGCGGGAGCGAGTGGAGGAGCGTCGGCGATTGGCGGCTGAGACTGAAGCGCAGCGCTCCCGGGAAGACGAGCTGCGGGAGGAGCAGCGGCAAAAGAACAAGCTGCGCTTTTTGCTGGGCCAGAGCGAAGCATTTTCTTCCTTCCTGCAGGCCAAGGCACAGGCAACCTCTGCTGCTGCGGCTGCCGATACGGCTGGGAGCACTGCGGCCTCGGGGAAGGGTGCCGTGGATGCGACGATGGACTCGATCACTGGTGCTGAGGACGATGCGGAGCTCCGGCGAAAGTCTGAAGCCGCTGCTGCGGAACTCCTGGTGGCCCATCGAGCAAAGCTCGCCGTGTTTGACAACGAGACTGTCCGACAACGGTCGATTTCGGATACGGCCGCCGCGGATCGCGCTGCGGATGAGGCGCGCCATGCGGACGAAGAGGGTGGGTTGGGTACGCCGTCAGCTGTGGACGTCATGGATGGGGTGACATTGGCGGCTGGTGACGATGCCGCGGCGGGCATGTCTGCTGCTGCGGCCGAAGCAGCGGCGGCCGAGGCGGCGGCAGTGGCAACCTCCCTGGCGGGTTCGGATAACAAGCAAGTTGCGGCGGTGAAGCAGCCGTCTATTTTGTTGGGCAAGATGAAGGGATACCAATTGCGCGGTCTTTCATGGCTTGTTTCCCTCTACGACCAAGGTATCAATGGGATTCTAGCCGACGAGATGGGGCTGGGCAAGACGGTGCAGACCATTTCTTTTCTGGCCTACTTGGCCGAAGCGGAGAACAACTGGGGCCCGTTCTTGGTGGTCACGCCAAAGGCCACTTTGCACAACTGGCAGCAGGAGGTGGGCAAGTTTTGCCCATCGCTTCGCGTGCTTCCGTATTGGGGTTCAAAGGCGGACCGTCAGGAGCTGCGCAAGCACTGGTCACAGAAGCGCATGTATCGCCGGGACTCGGAGTTTCACGTGTGCGTCACGTCATACGAGACGCTAATGACCGACCAAACGCACTTCCCTCGCGTCAAGTGGCAGCACGTGGTTCTCGACGAGGCTCAAGCAATCAAGAACTCTGCGTCAGCCCGATGGAAAGCGCTTCTCAACTTTCCGTGCCGGAACCGGTTGTTGCTGACGGGGACGCCGCTGCAGAACAAGATGTCGGAGCTGTGGTCTTTGCTGCATTTCATCATGCCTACTGTTTTTGACTCCCACACGGAGTTTGCTGACTGGTTTGCGAAGGACATTGAGGGGCATGCCAAGAACGCGTCATCGATGCTTGACTCTACGACATTGGCGCGGCTGCGGACGCTTTTGGACCCATTCATGCTGCGGCGCGTCAAACGCGATGTCGAAAATGAGATGCCACCCAAGACGGAGCTGGTTGTGCACTGCGATTTGACGCCTCGTCAGCGCAAGCTCTATGCCGGTATCAAGGCTAACATTTCGGTAGAGGAGCTGCGTCGCACGCTTGGCGTTACCTCGGGCGGCGGTGGCGGCGGTGGTGCGGCCGCGGACGCGTCTGAGAAGGGACAGTTGATGAACATTATCATGCAGCTGCGCAAGGTGTGCAACCACCCTGAGACGTTTCAGCGGCGTACGCCGACGGCGCCTCTGCAGTTCCAGCGGGTACCCCCGCCATCTATTGCCCCACTGCCACCAGCGGTGCTTACCAACAAGTCTGATGGCCCGCCACCCCCGCAGGCCGTGACGTTTGTGCGGGAGTCGGCACTGTCGCTCCCCATTCCGTCTCTGGTGCGCGACTGCCTCTATTTCGCCGAAGCCGAGCGCCGCAAGGCGTGCGTGGTCACCTGCGGGCCTCTCACGCCGCATCGTCTGGCCGCGCAATGGTCTCCGCCTTTGAAGGCTGGGGACCGTGCCACGCCGTTGGCTGGGGGCTCGCTATCTGTGTTGCGTCTGGCTGGAGGGTTGTCTCCGTCTGAGGTCTTCGCGATTGCGGGAGTGCTCGCCCCAGTGTACGGGTGGCACCGCATCACGGCTGGGGTGGTTGAGAGCCTGGACCGCTTGCGTACGGTGTATGGTTTACCGGCTGAGTCGGAGACCACCGACACGGTGAAGAACCCCTTGGACGTGCCTCATCGGCGGCTCTTGCTTCCGTCTTTTGGCAAGCCCGTTGCAGGCAGCGGGGCTCTCGGACGCATCTTGCTTCCCGGCCACGAGTCTCCGGCCCAGATGGTGGAGGTGCACACACGGCTGCTGCGAGTGACGCGGATACACGTGCCCGCGGCCACAGCCCCGTCTGTGCAGCTGTCTATCCCTGGCGACGCGTCGCACGCAAGCGCGTTGAATGTAGCGCTAGCCTTGGCCTACCCCGGGCCGCCCTTGGACAGCGGTGTTTCTGTCGCGGAGAATCATGCGCTGTGGCGGGGGTTATCTGGCAACTACGGTGGTGCTGTGGGCATCTCGTCCATCACTATGCCTGATCGTGGCCGCCTGGTGGCTGACTCTGGGAAGATGCAGGTGCTGGATGCCCTTCTCCGCCGGCTCAAGCGAGAAGGCCACAAGGTGCTCGTCTACTCGCAGTTCACGAAGGTCATGGACATCCTGGAGAACTATGTGCAAACGACGGGCTTCAAGTATGTGCGGCTTGATGGTCAGTCTGCACTGGCGGACCGCCGTGATATGGTCGCTGAATGGCAGACAGACGACGAGCTCTTTGTTTTCTTGCTATCCACACGTGCTGGCGGTGTGGGCATCAACCTTACTGCAGCTGACACGGTCATCTTTTTCGACTCGGACTGGAATCCGACGGTGGACTCGCAGGCGATGGATCGGGCTCACCGACTGGGCCAGGAGCGCCCGGTCACTGTGTACCGCCTGCTCGCGCGCGGCACGATCGAGGAGCGTATTCGCAGTCGGGCGTTACAGAAGGAGCGCATTAACGACCTGGTCATCAAGGGCGGCCAGATTGCGTCAGAGGCAGAGCAGGCGGACGGTGACGCCACGAACCTGCGCGACCTGGCCGCCCTACTCATGGGGGAGGACGATATTGATGACAAGGCCCAGCAGCTGGCAGGTGTGTCGGCGTCCATAACGACGGTCGCCACCACGCCTGGTAGTGCGAGTGTGCCTGTTGCTGCGAGTGCGTAGGTCATTGCTTTGTGTCTCGCTTTCACTCTTTTCTTTCCACTTCATAACTCGGAATTTCCTCCTGTCAAGAACGTGAGTGCCGCGTGCGATGCGCACTTTGCAACGCTGTGGCAATGGTATCGTGCCTGGATAGAAAACATGCGCGTGGGGCAGGTACATAGATTTATTCGTGTTGAAGGCAGGGAGGGACAAGTGGAGCATGGTGACAGGCCTCACACCTGCGCTGACACAAACAAGCCAGACAATGAAAAGCCAAGCCCATAAAAGGGCAGGTCAGACAGTACAGTCCTACGCAATCAGGCAGAGCTTGCAACGTCAGCAGGTGCACGACGTGGGGTGGGCCCGCCCGGCGATGAGCAGGCACACATGGTGGCAAGCTGCATGCCAAGCAACCACAAGAGCAACCGCTGGTGGTGCTGCGTCGGCACTCAGAAAAAATGCAATTAAAGGTTGATATATCAGCCCAGACGGCCGCACACGATATACGTCCGCCAGGTCATCAACGAGGAATAGCACTGAAGAGTGCGTTTTCATCATTGTGCAAGGCTCCACCGGCCACCCTCTGGTGCAGGAGAACGAGGACGCAAGCAACGGTTATTCTCCACGTCAGGGATAAAATGGGACGTACCTGGAGGACTGTCAACGCAACGCAGAGGAGCGTGCCAAACCGATGCTAGCGACGTTGGCAGACTCCGCTGCGTGGACAGCCGAATGGTCTTGACGTCGTGACGCTGTGAACATGGGGACGACGGCGCCAGCACTGGACTCGAATCCTGGTCTGCGACGACCGGAGTGGCCGTATCATGATCCGGAATTGTCCTTTCGATCTGAGAAGGCATTCCACGTAACAAATAAGTATTCATCGGGTGATGGACTCGTCCGGTCTGTCGTGCAAACCGAGAAAAAACACTGTGGCATGACCACTGTCGCGATGACATGTCAACTTGGACCGTTGCAGCGGCGCGCGCAGCCCCAGCGAGCAGCGGTCCAGCCACCGTCCTGTGCATGTTCGGATGGCTGCGCATAGGACAGCAGCTGGACCGGGGCGCAGGCTCCTACTTCGTGCAGGCCTTCGTGCAAAGACCTCACGACTCGGGGCAGACGTTTTGTTTCTCGCCAAGGCACCCCGAAAAAACATGCTCGCACAAGGAAAGGTCTCACCGCGCAGACAAGGGAAGCCATCCCCATCGGTGAGCGTCATCCCCGCGTGCCACCCGTGCGCTCGCACCCCCCAGTATCGTCTAGAGCAGCTCCGCCTCTGCCTCAAGAGCGTCTTCGATCACTGGCGTCACAGCAGCCAGCTCCGCCTCGTCTGGCACAACCAGAATTCCATCCCCCCCAGCACCCTTGGCGGTACGCGCCACCAGGACGACAGGCTCGCAGGGCGTGCACACGTAATAGCGGACCGTGTCCACGCAGAACTCAGCAAGCACTTGCACCTCTTCGCTGCCCTCCACCGCCTCTTCGCCCTCCTCGTCGCCTGAGACGGCGGCAGCAGCGGCGGCCTCAGCCATGGTGTGATCCCCTGCTGTTGGCGAAGCCACCGCATCCTCTTCTTCCTCGTCGTCGTCGTCATCGTCGTCGTCCGTGAGGTCTTCGGCGGTCAGCACAAACGCCGTCCGGTGAAGCGTCCAGTCATTTTCTGCCATCACCGAACATGCCGTCGGGAACAGCGCGTCCAGCGCAGCATCGTCGTCCACGGGCGCCAGCACATCCTCTCCCTCTTCCACCGTCATCGTCGCAATTACCACCGGCTCGTCCCGTGGCGCGCAGACGGCGTACGAGGTGCCATGGGCCACGACGGTGTGGGCCACCACCGCGGGCAGGCTCCGGCCAGTCACGGCGTCACGGACAATGACGCGCTCTTCCTCATCCCCGCCCTCGTCACCGCCGCCGCCACCACTTCCACCGCCGCCACCACCGCCACCGCCGCCACCGCCAGTCCTGACACTGCTGCTGTTGCTGTTGCTGCTGCTACTACTGCTGCTGCTACTGCTGCTGCTACTGCCAAAGCCGCTGCCGCTACCACGTGATGACCTTGCGGTTGAGCCCTCAAAGCAGCAGGGCACCGCCCGCGTGGACGACGGGGCGACGACGCCAGCAGCGGCGGCGGCAGCACCGCCGCCGCTGCTGGCAACGCCAAAGGTCTGTCTCGCCGCGACAGCGGAGGCGCCCAGGCTGCCTCGCCTGGCGCTTGGCGGGCGGCGACGGCAGGCCGCGGAGGCGGGGACGGCGGGGCAGGGAGCCAACGCCGGGGCGGCGGGAAGAAAGGCCATGAGAAGGGGTATGGGAGGTTGGAGGAAGGAGGGGGGGTGGGGGAGTGGCGGGTGGCGGTCAGGCAACCGGCGGATCCGTCTCCGCGGCGTCTGTTGTAGGCGCTTGGGGATGCGTGAAGTGCCCACCTTGCCGTCTATACAGTAGGCGAGCACAATCTGGGAGTCGCTGCGCCGTGGCCGCGACGGGACAGAAGAGAGTACACAGTAGCCCGCCAAAGAGTGCCCAATCGCCCAATCTCGCCAACTCTGGCAATCTGCGGGATCAAGGGCGTACGTTCTCGTTCGCCGACGCACCGTCTGGTTGCCCGACTGGTTTCGCGAGCCTGCATCCCCCGCTCCCGTCGACGCGCCCCCACGCCTGGCGCCCGCGCGTCGCTCAGCAGAGGCCGACCCGGCGTTCTCAATCGCCGCCGTCGCGGCGGCTCACGCTCCTGGTCTTCTTCTTTCTTTTCGTCTTGGTTCTACACCATGGCCATGACTGCCGCCCGGGCGTACCTGCTCGTGTACAACGCGGCCATGTGCTGCGGCTGGTAGGTGTGGCCGGGCGAGTATGGGAGCCCCCGCGCTTGTCTTTTGTTTTTGCGGAGGTCTATTGCTCTCGTGATGTCACGCGTCCTCTGATGCTGGGGGCGCTTGCGACGTGGGTGGTCTCTTGCGTGGGTTACACTCCCGCCGCGCAACGCCAGGGGGGCCGCGGGAGGAAGAGGTGACGGCCGGTCACAGGGTTGTGCAGTCGGCGCGCCTCACAGGTTGTGCGCGCCGCCCTGTGGGTGGTCACCGCGGCCGCCTGTTGTCTACGGGGCTCGTTACCCATGGCGTCGCTTCCGTCCGGTGCGATGAGGTGCCTGACGACTGACCCCTTCCCCACCGTGTCCGATATTATGCCGCCCTTGCCACCCGGCCACACCCACTCCTACCGTGGTCCCCTGTGCCACGTCCCCCCTCCGCACTCCCCCCCCTCACCCTCCGTTTGCACCCCCCCCGGCTTCGGCGCCCATCAGGGCCTACATCCTTGGCCGGCTGCTGTGGACGGTAACGGCCCCCCCCCCGGCCCCTGGTGCCGGCTACCCTCACACCCCCATTTACGACGCGGTTGCCCCCGCGTTGCGTGTTTTCCAAACGGGTGCTGTGGCGGAGGTGGCCCACGCCGCCACCGGCCTTGTGCGCACGCCCGCCGCGACGACGGCCCTGCAGGTGGGTTCCCGCCTCTTCCTTCTCTGGCCTATCCTTGAGGGTCTCACCCCCGTGCATGGTCACATGGCGGTGGCCACCATGGTCGGCGCGTGGGCGGCGACTGAGGTGCCCCGCTACGCCTTTTATGCTGTCGGAGCCGCCGCGGGCAGCGCGGCGGTGCCCCGCTGGCTGGTGTGGCTTCGCTACACCACCTTCCTGCCGCTCTACCCGTTGGGCGCGGGGAGTGAGGTGGCCTTGATCCTCGCCGCGCTCCCGGTCCTGGCACGAGCACGGGGGGCCTACCTGAGCATCGCCATGCCCAACGCGTGGAACGTGGCGTTTGACTTCTGGACGTGGTGCGTGTTCATCGTGGTCATGTACGTGCCGGGGCTGCCGTTTATGTACATGCATATGATGCGGCAGCGGCGCAAGGCGTTGGGAGGAGGACAGAAGACGAAGGCCGCGTGAGGCGAGAGGCAGGCTGCGCATGGAAGGGGGGGGAGGGGTGCGGAGAGCGCCGGTGGAAGCGGTAGCCGCGCCAGGGATCCAATTCACGCACAGGCGTAGGCCGGCTATGTACAGCAGGAAGACAGTGCTGCTAGGCAGTCGTGCGCGAAAGTGGGCGGTAGCCATGATTGATCAATCAGCTTCACATGCCTGCTTACTGGCAACCGCGCCCTCAAAGATGATTGCCCAGCTTAGCAACTTGGGCGACCAGCTGGCCGCCACAGGAGCCGCGGGCAGGTGCCCAGAAAAAATTCCCAGGTGAAGAGGACGAGGACGCGGACTGTGCCTAGAAAAACATGTCATCTGGGGCATCGCCCCCCCCTGCAGCAGCCTCCGCTGCTTTCACTAGGTGCAGCCGCACGCGGGCAACCACTTCCGCTTTGCGGCCCCCCAACGGAAGGCCGTGCGCGGTGCAGTAAACTTTCAGCTGCGGGACGGTCTTGCGGTCAAGGCAACCATCCTCTCCCGGCCCTGCGTCGGCGTCAAAAGGCCCCGCCTCTGCCAGCGCGGCCGTAGCCCCTTCCCGCTTGACCGCTGCCTCCGCCGCCTTAATTGCCGCCTTCTCGGCCCGCACCGCCGCCGCGCGAGACGTGGCCGTGCCGTACCTCGCCGCTGCGGCGACGGCGTCAAAGCCAGGCCCGCCGAGCACAGCGGAGCGAAAGGCTGCCAGCGCGTCAGCCGCAGACGCCTCGATCGCCGCGTCGTCGGGCATCAAAGGGTCTGGCGGCAGGGCTGCGACCGCAGCCGCGGCGCTCAAATCGTTGCCAAATGGGCCCTCGAGCCCGCCAGACGCCGCAGGGGACAGCGCATCAGACATCCCCGCAGGCATGCCGGCCGTTGGCAACGCCTCGGCCAGCGCAATTGCCTGCACGACCTCCCAGTGGCGCATGAGAGCGGGGTCCTTTAGCTTCCACGGCCGAAAGTCGGGAGGGAGACCCATCTTGCGCACCACTTGGGTCGCCACGGTGGTGCCTATGGGCACGATATCGCCGTCCAGCTCCTCAGTAGTGGCGGGGAGTGGGGGCATCTCAACATCTTCATTGTCGACCCCTTCCTCTTGCGAAGTGCTGTCGCTGTCGCCCACCGGCCGCCGTCGGCGGGTGCCGATCGGCGCAACGTCTACACTGGCAACTATCGGCGGATCGACCGCCAGCGTCGGCACCGCCGACTTCCACCCGTCGTACAAATCATCCGCATAAGGCAGCCAGGTTAAATGAAAGCCTGGCGGCTCAATCTGCACAGCCCCGGTTTCGCCCAGCTTCTCCTCAGCCGGCACCAGGACACCCACCCGTAGACCGGCGCCCGATGCCCGCAGGCTGCCTGCAACAACCATAACCTTGTTGCGGCGGAGGCAGCCGTCATGGAGCGCCGCCAGCGCAACCCCGCTACCTGCCCAAACCATATCGTCCGCCACAACGAACGAGCTGGGCCTGATGCTCCAATCGGGCCGTGGCAAACTGCCCGCCGCCTGAACGCCCAGCAAGCATAGACCGCCACGCTGGTGGGCGCAACGAATCTCGTCAAGCTCGGCGGTAGTAAAGGCAGCATCCGCACCGTCAACCAGAGTGTAGGCGTGGCGAACGGCATCGGCGGAGGGGAGAGGACGAGCGGTTTCGTTACACCAGGTGACCGACTTGGCCGTGACGGGCAGGTTCGTGCGGCGGTCAACGAGCACTTTGGGTGGGACTGGCGGCTTGGACACCCGGTTGTACACGGCAATGCCCACTGTCAGTTCCTTGTCCTTGGGGGTGGGGGGCTGGGACTGGGACCCACTCCCGGCTGGGGCCGATACCGATGGTTGTGACGGCTGTGACGGCTGCGTCAGCGCCGATGACGAGCTCGCGTTGAGTCCACACCTGATGCGCAGAACAGTACGTGCGATGGCACGCTTGGGCGTCCCCTCCCGCCGAAGCGTCTCGCGAATCGCATCCACGTTTGACGAAGGGGTCACGTCCAGCAGTCCGGCGGCAACCCCTTCGCTTGCGTCGGCATCAGCCGCCTCGGTATGAAACACAATGTGCGAAAAAAACTTGTGCACGTCAAATGAAGGGATTGGCCCTCCACGTGCGCCCGGCAGGCCCCCAACGGAAGACCCGGGAGAAAATGCCTGGCCCATGGGCAGCTGGCTCAAACCCGACGACGGAGTGAAGCCGGCGAGCAGTGCCCCCGATGAAGAAGATGATGCCGCAACGGCCGACCCGGCATGCAAAGCACCTGACGTCGGAGTCCCCGTCAAGGGCACAAGCCGCACAAACGCGCCAATGTCTGCCAAGTCAACGGCTTGTTTACCCGCCGCCTTGAGTTCTTCCGCGTTTCCGGATGCTGGGTCGTCGCAGTTGGTCAGCACAAACACTCGCTTGTGGGCCAGGAAGCGCTCGCGCGTGCGCTCAGCGGCGCCTCCGCCCCCTACCCCACCTGAGCTGGTCGTACCAAACGCGGGGCCCTTTTTGGCGCGCAGCAGCATTACCCGAGCCACCCAAAGGGCGTGAGCGAACTGGCAACCAATACCGTCTTGGTCTGCGACGCCGGAACGGCCAGCGGTCGCGGCACATCCGACAGAGTTGAGGTGGCCCGGCAGGATCACCCCTGCCACGTCTGTTTCATCCCCCTCTCCTGGCGGGGTGGCCTCCGCTGGGCCGGTAGCGAGTGCGTCAGCCAACCCCTGCACCGCGCGGATGGCGCTCACCGACGGGGGCGCCAGCTCCCGCACAACCCACACACCGGGCACATTCATCTGGTTGCGGCTTCGGATGGTACCGTACACAATGACACCGACCACATCACGGGGGCGGGATCGCACCTTATCCCGCAGCACGTCAGCTGCCCCTTGCAGAGCCGCTGACGCGAGCGTAACAGACGCCCGCCCAGGAGGCGCGGAGAGGCCACCACCACCACTAGAAAACGCGAGAGAGGGATCCGACAGCTTCGACTCGCCAGTTACCACCGCGTTCGTAGTAACCATCGGCAACGACACGTCTATCAAGAATATGATCGCATCATGGATGTCCTTGCCACGTCGGGCAGCGTAACGGGCAGCACTGGCGACCGCAGCCGTGTCGGCGGGAGAGGCGCCGGGGGGGACCGCTGTGGACATCGTGCCGCAAAGTCAATCACCGCACACATTAGCAAGCGGCCAGGGCGGCCATGGAAGCTGTGGGAGACAAAAGGCAGTTAGTTCGCAAAGAGAGCAGGATGCAAGGCAGAGTGCCCCGCTGGATGGGGGCTGCGGAGGCGCACCGCGTCGGATGCACGTGGGTGTGCTTGGACTTCTCTTACAGTAGTCAACCGTACTTATCTAGGACCCTCGGCGACGTGGCAGTCCACGTGCAATCTGGTCAGAATTTATTGAACAAGCTTGTACAACAGTTGCTGTGCCATGCGCAAGGTGAGCTCGGCAACGGACCGAACTGACTAAAGCTCTGCCGACTCGACCACTGCCATCAGCACTGCCTTGCCCTCTGCCCGTGGTTCTGGCGCTTCTGTTCGTGGCGGCACGGGGATGCATGGGTGCGCACCAACGGGAACGCACGATGAGACCGTGAAGCCTGCTTACTACAACTGCGTCCTCTTCCTGTCGCCCGCGGGATGAATCCACCCGGGGGGAGAGGCCCCATCGACGGTATGCCCCTCATGGGATGGGCATGGATAAATGTCGTCCCCTATTGACCGCAGTCAGGCCTGGTCGGGGGTAGCACACCATTTGTGCTGACCCCAGATGCAAAAGTGGCGCCGCGGAAGACCTCCCCTCCCCTTGCCGAGGCACGACGTGGCGCAGACGCCCTCGCAGGTAGGTGGCCGGCGGTGCTGCTCTTCTGTCGTCCCGAGTCTGGCTGCCCAACCTTTAACCGTCCCCGCGGGACGGTACAGGGGCGATCTTTTCTTGAGGGGGGCTTGGGGTGGGACTGTGGCCGTGGCGATGTTTTTCTTGAGGGAGGGTTCCGGGGCTGTGGCGGCGGCTTTTTTTGTCTTTTTTTTCTTCGCGTGGAGCAGGGCGGGACAGTGGCGGGGGCGGTAGTTTTGCGGGGTGGGCCAGGGGGTGGGTAGCGGCGTCGGCGACGGCAAGAACGTGCTCGCCGCCATGTGACGATAGGAGCACGGGGAGGTGGCTGTCGGTTGAATCGTCATTGCCCGCTGACGACAGCAAGAAAATAAAACAAGTGGGAAGAACAAACTGTTTATCGGGGCAGACCAAGGGAAAAAGCGAACCCACGGGCACGTAACCGCAATTATAGAAGAGGAAATCATCAGGAAGGCCACCTGCTTGGTGCGGGGGTATGACAACCCCCCCTCACGGAAGCTTGACGCGGGCGTGTGACAATCCCCCCTCACGGAAGCGTGGGGCCGCACCAGCGAGACCTCACACATTAAAGACACACAGGAAACAAAAAAAGCGTACACACAACGTCACGGCTGCTAGCAGTGACCCACAACCAGTCCGCGACAGCAGCTTGGGTGCCGCCCATCGCCCCCGCGATCCTCAGGCCCTAGGCCTTAGTACCCGCCACCCCGCCCACTCTTACACCAGCGGGCGAACCAAAGCCTGTTGCACCGCCTCGCCAGCCGTCGTCATCCCGGACATGCTCGACCCGACCAGGGAACCATCCCCTCCATCGCCGTGGACGCTCCCCCCTGCGGCCACCACCTCACTGCCACCGCCACCGCCGGTCTGTGCAGCACTGTCCCTATACTCGAGCGAACCGCACGAATGGTCCGCTGGTGAGTCGCCGCCGCCGCCGCCGCCGCCATTGCTGCCGACACGGTCGCACTCAACCCCACACACCACGTTCATGGGCGTCACAGGGGACTGGGGGGAGAGGACCGCCTTGGCCACAAGCGCAGCTGTAGTAGCGGCGGGGACTCCATCGACAGTGTAGTCGTCGCCAACCATGTGAGCTGCCCGCTGAAGCGTATCAATCGCAGCACGGAGCCGGGCATTGCGCTCCCGAAGTTGCATGTTATGCGCAATCACCGCGGCGACGCGCTCGGCTGCGCCGTCAGCCAACAGACCGGGCTGCGACGACGCCTTGACCGCCTCCGCCGCCGCAGCTCGGGCGCGTGTGGGCCCCAGTGGCAGCGCCGCCAGCGTCGCCACCGCCGCCGCCGCCGCATCCTCGGCAGCCACCGCAGTCAGGGCCGCCACATCCGCGACTCCCGTGGGTGCCGCCGCGGGGCACACGGCCGGCGGCTCACCGACGCTCAGCGCCCGCCCCCCCCCAGCAGGGGCGGCGGCTCCCCCACGCGCCGCCGCCTCCCGCGCCTTGTGCCGCGACCGAGCAGCCGATGCGCGGTTGCGCAGCCGCCGCCGGTGAAGCATTACTTCCCTCTCCGACGCGGACATTTTGCGGCTGCGAGCGGCGGTAGTGCCAGCAAGGTCTGCACGCGCTAGCTGGTCCAGCGCCACGTCCGCGGGGGGGAGGGGGGCTGACTTGCGCCGGCGGGTGCGGGTGATCTTGCGCTTGGGGGGGGGGGTTGGCTGGGTAGGCACCGCGGGTACCGCGGCCGCCACGCCGCCGGCCACACCAGCCTCAGGGGCGGCCACCACCACCGAGGTGGCCGCAGGCGGCGGCGCCCAGTGGGAGGGGAAGACCTGGCCAACGGCAGGCACGGGAACCGACGTCGCCACTGGCACGGCCTGCCCAAGCGGTGGCGGCGTCGCCGTCCGCAGAGCGCAAGACAGCGCAGGGCCGCTGGTCACAGGCAGCGTGGCTTGGCCAGGGCCCAACGACGGCAGCGGCAGCGGCGCCGGGTTGCCGACATAACCAAAGGCCACTCCGCCGGACGCAGGCACATAGGCACCACCCATACCGGGCATTGCGTACATCCCCGCGGCGGCGGCCGCGGCAATGGCCGCCGAAGCAGACGGCGATGGCGACGGGAAGGCCGGCAGCGGCAGGGGTGACGCGTACATGGACAGCACCAGGGGGGGGGAGGGCAGTACCGGCGTGCAGGGAGCACCAGATGACGCCACGGGGTGAGGAGGGAAGGGCCGAGCTGCCAACACCCGAGGAGAAGGGGAGGGACGGGACGGCGGCCGCGGCGGTGGCGACGCCTTCATGATCGCAGAGCACAAGAAACAGCGGCGGGGGAGAGGGGGGAGAACGGGATGGGGGAGGAGTGGGCGGGGGAGGATGGCCGCAGAGCTCAAAATGGAGAGAGCCACGGGGTGCCGACCACAAGAGCGTCACGGCGCTTGCAGGGGACGGTGGTGGTGCGCCGGCGGGGGCGTGTCTGGGAATTGAACGCTACCACCAGGCGGGCACGGTGACAGGCCGCTGGCCGTCACCGCGATGCCAGCCGCGTCTAAGGGCGGGGGACGGGCGAGGGGGATGGGCGGGGGGGATGAGAGGCGCCGGGCGAACACGCCAGCAGGCGGCCAGGGCGGTGGCGGTCGGAGCGGCGGGTCACGCCGCGCTGGACAGGCTGCCGCGGCGCAAAATTTGGGCGGCGGCACGGGTGGCGGCAGCGGCGGCGGCTGCACGCCACCCCCCCCCCCCCACCCCTCCCACCCACGCTCCCGCAGGCAAACACGAGCGCCGCCTCGGCGGGCCTGGCGCAGACGGGTTCGGGCACGCTGGCACGCATGGCAATCCATGCACTTGGCCGCGTCGGGCAGGAGGGGGGGTGCGTCGCGGCGTGGCACGGAGGGCATGTGGAACCTGGCAGCGGGGTGGGGGCAGGTGGTGCGGATGCGCCAGCCAGATGTCAGCGAGTAGGCCGAGGCTGCGCCCGCGTGACAAAAAGTGCGGGTCTCCGGGAGGGGGCGGCGGGGGGGTTTTTCCCCGCCAAACCCCGCGACCCCCGAGGTGGCGGTGACTGCCGCCGCCTGCTCCCACCCGCACAGAGAGCCTGACAGCAAACCGGCTGCCGGACGGGGGGAACAACCCCCCCCTTCTCAACGGCGGGCAAGCACAAACCCCAAACCCTCTGGCGACCACACCCCGACTGCCCGTATCTGCTGCCCCGCAGCCAATGAGAGGGCTCCGACAGCGTGCATGCCCGGCCTGCAGGACAGCCGAGCCGTCACCGGGTGGAGGATGGCAACCCAATGATACTTGAGCTGCTCGCGGTCGCTGCCGTTGAGCCACTCGTGGCTCCTTCAAGGGCGCCGCAGCTCAACGGAGATCAAGGCCTGGCACACCAACTGAGGTCCTCCTGACCACATGCTGGGCGGGTGGGGGGTCAATGTGTTGGACGTGCATGGAAGGCAGTTGTGCACGCAGTCGGCCACCGAAGACGGACCCACTCGTGAACATACGTATTTGCTAGTGCTACCAACTTGACAGTCAACATCACACATCCCAATATTTGGTGGACGAAGTTCAATTCCGCAGTACGCTAGATCATACATACAGGAAGCAATACGATGGGCCACGTGGAGATACCACCGTGTCGAACGGACGCAGGAGCTGTCACTGGGACGCGGGACGGGGCGATGCGAGCGCGGCCGCCGCCAAAGGCATAGGAAAGGCCCGCGCCCCGCCTCCCGACCGACGGACAGGCCCCAGTGACGACCCGCTCTGCGGCAGCTGTGAGGCGGCAGCAGCGGGCTGCGTGGACGATGGCGTCACGGAGGGGGAGGGAACGGCGGACGCCGCTGAGGTCACCGGTCCCCTCCGCAGCGACCCAAGCCACCGCTTGGGCTGCCACCCGCGGGGGCATGCGCGGCAGCTGCTGCAAACAGAGTTTTCCAGTCCCCACCTATGCTGCTGCTGCCGATACCGGCACTGGCGCCACCCTCAACGCTACCACCCCCACCGGTGACAGTGCTTCCAAGGGGGGAGGTTGACCTTGTACGCCACCGCCGCCACACATGAGTGGCAGCGCCCATCGAGACCCCAACATATATGGCTGCCAGAATAGTGACCACCCTCCACACGGTCGCCGGCCGGTAGCCCGTGTGAGCTGCCAAAACCAGAAGCTCTGTGCGACGGGCCCTCTGGCCAACCCCACTCACTCCGCGGCCCACAGGGTCCGTGTCAAGGCGGGTGCGCACCCCGGAGGTGTGCCATCGGGGACCCATCGCCTCACGCAGAGCCAGCGAGGTAGCGCCGCCGAGAGAGACCAGGCCCGACACGAAGACGAGGAGATGAACCCGCAAGTCACGTCCACCCCAGTCTAAGGTGCCGATGAGGAGCTGTAGAAGAGCAACCAGCTCTCGGAGAACGAGCAGACCGGCCAGCACGAGCTCCGCATCGGGTCTGCGGGGGGCTCCTTGCCAAAAAGACCTCTGTCATATGTCGCGGTCAAGCCAGTTAACCACTGAAGGTGGCTCGCCCCACTGATGCTGATACCCGTCCCTGGCCATTCAGGTGGCCCAGACGCGCTCACTATCACGTACTTGCGGAGGAGGTGCTTGGCCAGAGCGATCTCGTCGGAGCTATGCGGGTTCACCTCCCTTTCACTGAGACCGGCCAACCAGCACGGGATGTTGGCAAGTACCGGCGACGGCGTCTGAGCTGGGTGGGTCTCTTCGAAAATATATCGTACATGAACTGAGTCATGTCTCCGACCGGCATTGTCATGTTAGCGGTGAGAATTCTGGGCGCTCGTGTCCACGACACCTCGCGGCCATAGTCAGCGGGGGTTGTCCGTGAAGATACCGTCGCCCCGGAAACGGTTACCGATGCACTGCCCAGGTGGACCACCGATAAAATTGGACGGCTCCAGTAGTCCCACACATAGCTGCAGCGAGTCCAGTACGAAAGATTCCACGGGAGGTGCGCACAGCACATATGCTATAGCCTGCAACCACGGATTCGATCTGGAAGTTGAACGGCTGAACGTACCCCATCGGAACTTTTGTAGAGGACGAGGCAGTTCATCCCATGGCCGCCCTGAAGACCAAACGCGTAAGGTGCACGGGCTCTCATGGCGCTCTGCAGCGACGTGTGATTGGAGAAACGACTAGGGTCGGCAAGCACCGCGTGGCCCAAAGACAAAAGACCCTTTTCCGAGTCCAGCACGCGCTGCGCACGCGCTTCGTCGCCGGTGCCATACGTTATTTGTATCCCCAAGTCGCCGCTGACCACCAGCCACGTCGACAGCGTATCCGGCACGGTACTGTTGGTCTGCGCACAGTGCCGCAGCACCGCGGACAACCGCCACGACGTCGTATGTGCCGGTCCTGTGCACCACTGCTCCATAGAGGGTACTACGGAGGAGGGCGAGGTGGGATATATTGTGCGCCTCTTGCATCAAAGCCGTATATTTCTTGTCCCTGTCGTCGGCCTTGTGTGTTGCAACACGCTCGCGTGCCGCCGCCACAACTCCGGGTACCCATTCTTTGCGGTCTTCTTCCGATCCCGTGGTGCGAGCCGGTTAGGTGAGCAGGGGAGCCTCTGTTGCCGTCACGTTGATGGCAGGGGCAGCCCCTGTTGCGGCGGCCACGGCGACTAATGCTGTAGCGTTATGGCCCTACTGGCCCAGGGTCCACACACACAAGAAGCCACAACGGGGTCAGGAAGGAAGGGGTAAAGGTCCCAGCGTGATCCACTCGCCCGCCCCTTCAGAGGCAAGGGTAAAAGGACAAAAGCCCGAGGGAGCAAGAACCCAAAGAACCGTTGATTTTACAAGTTGGCCCCGGGGAGACCCCGGAGCACCCCTCAAGAACCCCCCCCTTGGCCCCTCCAGGGGCCTAGAGCGGGGCCCCTAGAGGGCGCCTCTGGCGGGTCGAGCGCCAGCAAGGCGTCTGACCCCCACCAGGTCCTCCAGCGCATCCCCTACACCGGGGTTACACTGGGGCGCCGAGGGTCACCAATCAACCCCCGGTCGCCAAACACAAGCGAAAAGCAAGCGAAAATCCCCCCACACACAGATGCCAATCCCCGAAAAAAACCCAGTGGGAAAAAGGGGAAAGACACGAAAACACGCAGTGAAAACAAATACGAAACAAATGGTCACAATGGCCAGTAAGGCCACCTCCACCGGCCAAATCCGCCTCCCTGGGTGGGACCAATCAGGATCCCGGGTGTGTCGCCACAGTCCCGAGTCACTGACAGAGGGGGCCCCGGCAAGAGAAGGGCTCCACGGAGGATAGCCCGCCGGGTCCCTAGTCACCTCCCCAAGGGCCCGCCTGTCCCCAAAGGCTCAGAACGCCACATGGCCCCCTCACAAAGGCCGAGCGTCCCGCCGGCCAAGAAGGTACAGGATTCGAGCGGGCCGAGGGGAGGAACCGATGGGTCCGGGGGGTGAGAACCGCACACAATGACTCGCTGGGCCAGTGTCTCCGACAGCGGTCGCCTTCTAGAAGGGGAAGAGGCGTGGTCCACGGGTGTCGGAGAGGGCCCGCCGAGAGGGGTCACAACGGGGGCCACACGCGCTAGAGAGAGGGAGGGGGGAGGGCGCGGTAGAGAGAGGGAGGAGGGAGCGCGCGGCAGACCACCCCCACGGCACGCTTGACCCCATCCCCCTCTGCCACAGAGCGTCAGGAGAGGGGTCGAGTGCTGTTGTACGGGAGGGGGTGGGTCAAACCTGCCGCGGCCATGCCGCCGGGTCCGCCTCCTGTCTGGGAGGAAGACCCGGACATAAGCGGGCCCCCTCGGGTCCCTTCGACCGTCTCTACCCTGGCCACCCGACTCACTCATACCCAGCGCGGGCCCTCGGACCCACGCGCGCCATCGCGTCGGCCGCCACCACCACCATACTCATCGGTCCCTCACCTGGCCAGCTACCTTGCGGATCCCCTGGCCCCTCCACCTCCTCTCTCACCTTCGGTCCCCCTGTTTTCCAAGGGTCCTCACGTTCCCGACGCAGCGGCGTCGCGGACCACGATGAACGTCGACGGCGGAGCGGTTCCTGATGGGCCCCTTGGTCACGATGGGCCCAACGACCACGGCGGACAAGAGGAGCCGGGGGCGGGCAAGCTGTACACCGACATCATCGGCGGGTTCCCGGAGCAGTTTGGGCCCGAGGGCCGTATTGCGTGGGACCGCGAGAGGGCCAGAGGTTGGGTCACTTCCACAAGGGCCCACACGACCCTGCGCTTCATCGGCGGGCCCTGTACTGGCTACTCCTTCTTCCGCCAGATGGTCACCATGCCCGAGGCCCGTGTTCCAATGCGGGCCGACCGGTCCGAGTCGATCACCGTGGTCCGTCATGTGGACGAGGTGGGCTACGTGGTCCGGTTCAAGGAGGAGCGGGTCAAGGCGCTTGCCGGGTCCGCGTCGTTGCCGGCGGCCCCATCGGGCCAGTATGTCATCAAGGCCCATCCGTTTCTTGGTTACGACGGGTTCCAGCCGGCCCGTGAGTACCTGGTGACCAACCGGCACCACCGGGACAAGCATCGGATCTTCGTGGACTGGCATCAACAAGAGTTCCCAAGTTGTCCTGCCATGGACCGTGGGGCCCACTATGTCCGGGTCCCTCAGTGGTGGGTTGGTGTCGAGGTCCCTTTTGGGGCCATCACGGAGCTGCCACCGGTCCTTTGTTACTTCAGGGACCTACTGCGGGCCAACGATACCTTCACCTGGGCCGTGTTTCGGTCCGAGTGGGCCGTGCACGCGTGGGTCCTTCTGCTCCGTACGGCCCGGCTATCCTGACAGTTGTGGCTCTTCTCCCGGACCCTTCGAACCTGGATCCGTCGTGTAGGGACCAAGGTGATCTGTCGCGCCCAGTCGGGGTTGGACTCCGTGGCCGAGCGGGAACTTGAGCTTCTTCTGGACCTGCTTGACAAGGTGTCCCCGGTCCCCGGTTTAGTGGCCCGTTTTCACAAGGTGAACTCGAAGGACCGTATCCGAACTTCCTGGGTCCAAGTGCGGTTGGAACCGACGGACGGGACCTGGGGGGTCCGTGTCGATGAGGACCTGGCTCCATTGGACCTACCTTATTCTTCCGACGTGTTGGAGGGTCGGGAGATCGCTGTGGACCTAGGGACCGAGGGTGCCGCTTCTCAAGGCGCTGCTCTTCCCTGTCCGGTCGTGGCCCGCGCTGCTGGGTCAGCCGGTTCCACGGGTCATCGCCGAGGGCCCTCCTCGGGTCCGGCCATCCTTGTCGCCAACCTCATGGGCCACCGAGACGTCCCTGACTCCGAGTTGGCCCAATTGGAGGGTGGTATCCCACCGCAAGTCGTCGGGGCCCCTCGCGGTGTGGTTGGCGGCCCTATGGACAACCTGGAGGGGGCCCAGGTCGGACCTCTCCTCGCGGCTAGTCTCCATACGATGGTGAACCTTGGGACCCGTGTAGCCGAGTGGGCGCAGGGCCAAGTGGGCTCGGAGGTCCCAGACTACAAGTGGCTCCTGGACCTCGTGGACCGGCATGGGATCCGCCAGGACCTTGGGAAGGAGTTGGTCTTTGCGACCCGGGAGGCTCAGCGGGAGTGGGGGACCACGTCGGGGTCGCGCGTCCGTGGTCGGTCCGATGTGGACGACGAAGAGGAGGACCCTCGGGCCGAGAGTCGGGCCCGATACTGAGTCAACTTGGGGTCGCTGTTAGATGGAGGGTTGGCCTTCTCTTTTAGTGGGGCCCATGTTGTCCATCATAAACCTGTGTTTGCTTGCCACCCGGGGGATGGGAGCAGTTCGAGTCCAGCGGAACTAGTGTCCAAAACAACTGAGACTTGTGGCCCTCCCAACACTGCACGAGTCCAAGGGATCAACCCCAGCTTAGTCAGGCATGGGACCCATAGCCTGTGGCAGTGTGGGCCCATACTCTCCACCATAGTCTCACGGACCATGGGCCTAGTGAAGGCCAGGAGGTGGGTCACGTGGGACAGGGCTAGAGCATCGAGGGCCAGGGTACTCCAGCGGTCCACCACGAGGGCACATGTCCGCCCCCGGCTCCAGACACCAGGGCCAAACAGAGTAGATGGCCTCCAATGGTTCCAGTAGAGCTAGGGCCCGTTCCTCCAGCATAGGGGGCTCGGTCCCGACTCGGAAACAATACTGGGTCACCTTGCGCCGGTCGAACTTGTACCAGGGTTCCCAAGTGTCCTCGCTGGGGGCGTACCCCACCAACGTACCTTGAGCCAGAGGTCCTCATCAGTGTCACGGTCCGAAGCGACAAAGCGTTCCCAGGCAAAATGCTTCCCAGTGTCCTCATGGTCCAGTGGTACAACCGGTTCCTGCGGGCCATGAAGCATTGTTGAGGAGTCCATCTCTCCCGCTGGGGTCGGGGCTCGGGCCACATGGTCACTGCTGACTCTGTCAGGGAACCCCTTGGCCATCACCGTGAAGGTGTGGCCATCGCGTCTTAGGATCCGGTAGGGCCCTTCAACAATCTGGTCCAACTTCTTGCGCTCCTTGTCGTGAGTGTCCACATAGACCCAATCGCCGGCCTTGAGGGTCTCGTTGACCGTATTGACCCGACGATCATAAGTCTTCTTGTATCTATTCTGGGCCAGCTCGAGGTTGTTACGGACCTTAAAGGCCAGGTCACGAAGATGGGCCCGTCGAGCCTCACGCATCTGCTTAGCGGACCCGGTGAACTTCTTGGGATATGGAGAACTCGGCAACTGGTCCAAAGCATATGACCGGACCCTCTCTGGGACCACGAACTCCAACGGGGCCACGCCTGTGCTCTGCTGGGGCCTTGAGTTGTAGGCCACCGTCAACACGGATACAAGCTCGTCCCATCGGTCCTGGTGGTCCTCAATGTAGGTCCTCAACTGGGCCACTATGGTCCTGTTGTAACGCTCAACCTGGCCCTGGGTCTGTGGGTGGTATGTGGTCGAGGTAAGATGCTTGATACCACTCATACTACGCACGGCCCGGAAGTGAGTTGAGGTAAGCTGGGGCCCATTGTCGGTTAGCAAAGTGTCGGGGGGTCCATAGGAAGCTACCCAAGTGTCCAAAAAGGCCGACGCTACGGTCTCAGCGTCTTCACGGTCCACAGGGACAACACGGGTCAGTTTTGTGAAACGGTCCACCATGACCACCAGATACTTGTTGCCATTAATGGTCTCCGGTAAGGGGCCCAGCAGGTCAAGACACACATCGGTAAACGGTTCAGTGGCCGGGAAGAGCCGGAGTGGGTTGGTCTGCCGGCGCCCTTGGACCTTGCCTTTCGCACAGGCCGAACATCGGGACACAAAAGCGTACACGTCCGTGATCATAGAGTCCCAGTAAAAGGACCGACGGAGCGACGTGTACATCTTATTGACTCCAGGGTGTCCCGCGTGGCCCGGCTCGTGCTCGAGCATAAGGATCTCCATCTGTAGGCTCTTCGGGACCAGTATCTGCACCGCACGGTCAAAGGGGGCCAGGCGAACAAGTAGGCCATCGGGCGTCTCCCCAAACCGAGAGTTAGCATTCTGGTTCACGTGGTCCCTTATCTCCTTGCATCGGGGGTCCTTGGCTTGGGCCTCAAGAATCCTCTGAACCGTCATGGGCGGGTACCGCTTGTCGCTCTTGAAACTCGGTTGGACCCAGCCCCTTGCGAAGTTGGCTAGGGTCAGTAGGGCCGGGATCTCTTCCGGTATGGGACCGCGATCCGCGCCCGACGTGGCCAGTCGCGACATAACGTCCACCGCGTGGTGGTGTTGACCGGGCCTTGACTCCACCGTATAGTTGAACTCTGCGAGCCTTAAGCGCCAGCGGGCCAGACGTCCATGAGCCCCATCCATATGTAGCATCCATTTGAGGGCCGTGTGGTCCGTGCGGACAATAAAGCGGGTCCCTTTAAGATAGGGCCTTAGCAAAAACAGGGCCCACACGACGGCCAGGCATTCCCGCTCCGTCTTGCTGTAGTTCCTCTCTGCCGCCGTCAGGACCCGACTCCAGTATCCAACGGGCCGGTAGGACCCGTCCTCTTGCTCCTGGAGCAAGACGCACCCAATTTGGGCTGCGCTGGCGTCGGTATCAACGATGTACGGACCCGTGCGTCTCGGTAGGGCCAGAATGGGAGTGCGGGTCAGGCGGTACTTGAGGTCCTCAAACGCGTCCATCTGTTCCGGGGTAAATGGTAGCAAGGGGTCAGGGACCTTAGTACTCGTCAGGGCCAAAAGGGGACGAGCGACCTTGGCGTAGTCCCTTACGAACCGACGGTACACGTTGCACATACCAAGGAAACTTTGCAGGTCCTTCTTGGTCCTTGGGGCCTTGGCTTGACGGAGCCCGACCAGGTTCTTGTCATTGACCCGGAGCTGGCCCTTGCCGACGATGTGGCCCAAGTACTCAACTTCATCCTGGAACAGGTGACACTTCGTGGCCTTGAGGGACACACCATCCGTAGATAGCAACTCAAAAACCTCCTCAAGATGGGCCAGATGCTCCTCATGGGACCTAGAGAAAACAATCACGTCATCCAAGTAAACCAAGCACGTCTTCCACTTGAATCCAGAAAGGATCATATCAAAGGCCCGTTGGAACGTAGCGGGCGCGTTAGTGAGACCAAAGGGGAGCCGGACGTACTTATAGGTCCCTTCGTGACAGGTGAATGTCGTCTTGTCCTGGTCCTCGAGGGCCACAGGGATCTGCCAATAACCAGCGTTGGCATCCAGCATAGAGAAAACGGTCGCCTCCCCCAGGAAGTCAATACAATCGTCCATCCGGGGGAGGGGGTAAGTGTCCTTGACCGTGAGGTCGTTGAGCCGACGGTTATCAACACAGAATTGGGGGGTCCCATCAGACTTAGGGACCAAAACGACAGGAAAGGACCATTCGGCTTGCGACGGCTCGATGACTTGGAGCTTCAGCTGCTTCTCGACTTGCTCCCTAATGAGGTCCCGATGATGGAGCCCAGTGCGATACGGTTGGGACCTTATGGGCCGTGCCCCCTCCTTCAGCGTGATGCGATGAGGGGAGATGTCCAACCGGCCCAGCTGGCCATCCCAGAGTCCCTTGTATCGGTCCAGCAGTTCTCGTACCGCGCCGTGTAGGGCCAAAGGGATCAGTTCATAGGGCACCCGCGGCATAGGCTCCGGATCAACGTTGTCCATCTTGGGCCTCTCAATCGGGGGAACAGGGTCACCGGTCTGGACCATCTTGGCCCGCGGTTCCCCAAGTTCCGCCACTTGCGACGTGGCTCCCTCAGCGGGCACCAACGTGGCCAACGGGTCGGCCCCCTCACAAGGCCCTGGCAACTCCTCGAACGGGATCTCTTGAACCGGAATATCATATGGGACCGCGAGGCCCACTGCAAAGTTCTTGGGCAGGTTCACGGGCCTCTTGGACAGATTCGTCAGGTACAGTCGGAAATCCCTTCGGGTCTTAACATGGGCCAAAGCATTGTGGAGTCGTAGGCTCTTCTTGGCCATCTTGCGGGGCCGTTCGTACAACAGGCATCGGCCCTCGGTCCCGCAGCGTACGTAGACGGCCTGGATGGACCTTGGGGCCAACGTTACGCCCTTTGACAGGCACAGGGCGCTCAGATCATATCGGACCGGGTTCCCCTTGAGGGACAAGGCCTTCTGCTTCTTGCCGTCCCATGCCCGCTTGGCATACGTAAGGATCCCACCGGACCAAAGTACCGACTCGGTCCCAGGGTAGATGGCCTTCACGTGCTCCTTCTGGAAGTCCATCCGAAGGATCACAGGTGTAGTGGTTTTACGTACCTTTGGCGCCTAGCACCCAGAACACACAGAGAAACGACCCACCAAGAACGCGGGGAGACCGGAGAGATACAGAACCGCCGACCGCCTGGCTGGTTCACGCGGGGATCCGCGACCAGGACGACAGTGTTCAAGCACACGCAAGTCTCTTTTTTTCGAAGGGGGAAGCAACGCGCACCCCCACGCACACTCTTACCCTCTCTCACCCGCACCCAGCAACCCTCCAACCCGGGCCACGTGCGAGCCAATCAAAACCCTCCAACATGTCCGGAGGGCCCCCTCCCCCACGGATCATCCCTGCCAGCGGGGCAGGAATCTCCAAGATACGGGGGAAGAGGAGCCCCGCCGGACACCAGTGCCAACACTCAAGATCTCCCCAATCTCACAATCACGCAAAATACACAATCAAAATCCAAACCCCAAATGCATCCCATCCCGGAATATTGACCAATGGCCAATTCCGGTCAGGGGAAATTCCCATACACTGGAAATCCCAACATGGGCTCCAGAACCAATGGCGACCCGGTCCCATCTCCATAGGAGGGGACCAATCGGAAGCCAGTAAAATCCCAAGGGGCCAAATCGGCCCCTTCCTCCTCACTAGGAAGGTGGGCACAGGGGTACGACGCGATCTCTTCGAGGTCCCCCTACGTGGAGGGCCCATAGGGTCCCTACAACAGGGACAGAAAGGGCCCTCACGACCATAAACTCAAACGGCATGGCCCTTCCTTCCACAATAACGGATAACTCAACGAGTCCACGGGCCTTCAACAACAGGCCAGAGGTATCACAAACATGGGTCTTCATAGGGGCCCGCGCTGCCTTGTCTCTCCAGTCCTCAGGAAGCACGTCCTCCCTTACTACACTGGGCCCGGCTCCAGTGTCCAAGACCGCCATTGTCGGTCTCGGGTCCTCAGTATCCAGCCGGACTCAAGCGTCTAAAGCAAAGTTTCTCTTGCGTAAAACGAGCAGTGTCCCCTTGAACCCATAGGGCCGTTTCATCCCCGCCCGGCGTTGACGCCACGTTTTGGACCGACGAGTCAGGTGGGGTAAATACGACTTGGGTCCCTTAGAATCATTTGTAGACGCAGTAGGTACAGGTACAGTAGGGCCCCGAAAGATCTTCGAGAAGCCCAGCGCAGAGGCAATCGAACATGAACTATCGGGCCGACGGGGAGTGGACCTCTTGGGCCCGCCCCCCCTTACTCTTTTCCCAGGGGCTCGGGGTCCTCAGGGCCATCGTTCTCGGGATCATCACGGTCCGCCTCGTCGTCCGAGAGGTTGATCCCCTCGCACAGCGCCTGGAACATAGCGATCCGAGTCTTACGATGGAACTCGTGGTCCGCCTTAGGATGGACCTCGGTAGACTGACTCCGGCCCCGTTTGGCTCCACGGAAATTATCACGGGCCTTCTGGACCATCTTGCGTTGCGCCTCCGTCAGGGTGGGACATTGGTGGGCCATGTGGCCCGTCTCCCAACAGAGGTAGCACCGAAAGGGGAGTCGACTGTCCAGAGTTCGGCCCCTGACATACGAAACCGTGGGGGCCTTGAACCCATACGTCCTGCCAGGGTCAATCTTGTCCGTTTCCTTTCCCACGGGCCGCTGCAGAACCGTCGTAGGGCCCTTCGAGTCCACCGTCAGCAGCGGTTCAGAATCAGTGGGCTTCCGGGGCTTGAAGTGAACGGGCCGACGTGTGGCCCCAGATGTAGAGCCCCGCGAAGAAGACGCTTGGCCCTGGGCCATCTTGATCACGTCGGTGGCCGCCTTGTGCTTCCCAGAAGCAAAGGTAACGAGCTGCTGATAGGTCCGTTTCGGACCGTTAAAGACGTACGCATCGGTCCGTAGGAACTCAGGGAGCCCTTGGATCAGTTGCTGCTTCATGGTCCCTTCCGAGTGGATGTTTCCAACCGACTCGGTGAGCCAACGGAGCCGCAGAGCAAAGGCCTCAATAGTCTCATCCGGTTCCTTTGTGGCCCTGCTAAACTTGTCCTGGGCCACAGCGAGCGCATGGGGTTCAGCATAGGTCTCCAGGAACCAATTGACGGCCTCTGGGTAACTAGTGATCGAAGCGCCCCCCGACGCGCTTGTGGAATCAGGTAGGGCCCGTGAGTACCGCAACTCCGCGTCGCCCGAGAGGAACTGAGGGATCACATAAAGGGCCATACCTATAGAGACCCCATTGTCGTTACAGGCCTTCACCAGCTTACGGAGCCAGGTAAACACTTTGAGCCCATCCTTACCGGAGAAGTTCGGATAACCGGCAAAAGAGTGTCTCATGTTACGGGCCACACGGCCCATCTTCTTCGCTTCACGGGTCCCATACGTGTTCTTCTTGTTCAGGAGTCGATAGGTACGATTGTCTAGGACCTTGGAAAAGCGATCATCGGAACAGCTAAGGATCTCGGGGCCAGGTCGCACGCCATCCTGCGCGCCGGTGGACTCCGCACTAGAGGAAGAGGACCCAGGGTTCCCGGAAGATGATGAGGAGCCCGATGAACGGCGACGTCGGGACCGACGGCGACGGGAACTAGTACGATGGGACCGTCGGGAACCAGGGGATCGTTCGGGACCGACGGACCCACCCTGACCAGCGGGGCTCTGGCTCAGGGCCTGCGATACTGTGGCCAAAATCTCGTCACGGAAAGTCTCATGGACCGAATGAAGCTCTGTCGGCCCGGAATCTTCTGCGGGACCGGGGACACGGGTTCCACCTCGAACCCCGGTCCCTTCGTCTCGACGCGAATCAGAAGGAATCACAGCCGGCGGCGTCTGACGCCGGCGCGGAATACCAGAGGGCCCGCCTCCGACGTGAATCTGAGGACCACTAGGGGCCCCACGATTACGACCAGCGGGTGTCACCATCGATGCGTCCGAGGGCGCACCGCGGCCCCGCCCACCAGGGGTAAGGTCCGCCATGTTGGCCCTGCGGCAATCGACCTGAACCAAAGGGTACCTCAAACAGGGTCAAGGGACCAAAAGAACCACAGCGCCACCAAGGATAGGAGAGGGCCTTCCCGATAAGAGAGAAGAATATGGCCCTCCCCTGTTGCTCCACCAAAGATGTAGCGTTATGGCCCTTCTGGCCCAGGGTCCACACACACAAGAAACCACAACGGGGTCAGGAAGGAACAAGTAAAGGTCCCAGCGTGATCCACTCGCCCGCCCCTTCAGAGGCAAGGGTAAAAGGACAAAAGCCCGAGGGAGCAAGAACCCAAAGAACCGTTGATTTTACAAGTTGGCCCCGGGGAGACCCCGGAGCACCCCTCAAGAACCCCCCCCTTGGCCCCTCCAGGGGCCTAGAGCGGGGCCCCTAGAGGGCGCCTCTGGCGGGTCGAGCGCCAGCAAGGCGTCTGACCCCCACCAGGTCCTCCAGCGCATCCCCTACACCGGGGTTACACTGGGGCGCCGAGGGTCACCAAGCAACCCCCGGTCGCCAAAAACAAGCGAAAAGCAAGCGAAAATCCCCCCCCACACAGATGCCAATCCCCGAAAAAAACCCAGTGGGAAAAAGGGGAAAGACATGAAAACACGCAGTGAAAACAAATACGAAACAAATGGCCACAATGGCCAGTAAGGCCACCTCCACCGGCCAAATCCGCCTCCCTGGGTGGGACCAATCAGGATCCCGGGTGTGTCGCCACAGTCCCGAGTCACTGACAGAGGGGGCCCCGGCAAGAGAAGGGCTCCACGGAGGATAGCCCGCCGGGTCCCAAGTCACCTCCCCAAGGGCCCGCCTGTCCCCAAAGGCTCAGAACGCCACAAATGCCACCACGTCTGTTACAGGGGCGTCGCACGTTTGCTTCCCACGGGGAACCCAGACCGCGGCGGCTGCACCTGGCAGGAGCACTGTCAGACCATGTTGGCCACCTGCGGGAGCCGCCGGGCTAACTGTGTGACAGGCAAGGGCGGAAATAGATTGAAAGCGCCCGAGGTGGGCGACATCCGCGAGTGGCGTTGGGATGGGGATGATGGTCCCATTGTCGATGGCGTCTCGTGCGGCTGCCGTCGAGATGGTCGATACCACCGCGACCAAGCACACCGCCGATAGCGCTCCTGAAAATCAGGGGTCCGCTTTCAAGCGCGCACGGCCACGACCGAGTTGGAGAGGAGGTCTGAGATGTGCGGTACACATTGGTTGTAGAAAAAAGTACACAAAATCCGCAGAAAATAGTCTGGAAGAATGGGGCTGGGAGCAGAGCGAAGCACTGGACGAGGCGCGAGGGTCAGCACCATGCGGGCGCAGCGTGCGACGCAACGAATGGCAATAATTGCTCACCTGTGCGTGGATGCGGTAATTTTGGTCAGACTGGAACGGGCCGTCGTCCCATGCTAGAACGCGATTGGGGCAGGCACTATGCGGGACGATCCTGACCGTTGTAGAGGGCATCCCGCCGTCGGTCGCCGCCACTGCCCCCGCTGCCGCTGCTGCAGTCGCCCACATCGCGGGCGACGACGTGCTCTTCGAGTCGGGTCGGCTGGGCGGCATCAGTAAACCCTCGGTGCTCCTGGCAACGTCCCCAGCCGCGGTGGCCACTTTGAGGGAGGACGGCGTAGAGCAGGCCCTCCCGGCCGTGTACATACCTATGGTGGGGGCCGCGGGGAGCAGCTGCCGCCGCCGCCGCAGCCGCTACCGCCGCCGCCGCCGACCCGCCTAATGGACGTGGGCGGCGGCCGCTGGGAGGTGTCCACGACATGCTGGTCGTGCTAGATCGGTGGGCACAGCGGTGAGGCCGTTCGTTACAGAACGCCAGGCGGGGGGCGGGAGAGCGAGAGGCGAGGGAAGGAAAGCGACAAGTGCGAGGGGGGGAGAGAATGGACCCACCATGGAATGGTGACGACTGTGGCCTGCATGCCCAACCCACTGTCAGCTGAATGAACTTGCGTGTATATTACGTCCTCTGGGCTACATTATTCTACGCGCTTTCCTGGAATGGTACATCCTTCCGCAGAGGGTGCCGCCGCCGCATCGGCGCTTGCCGCAGCAAGCGCTGGCGCCGTTCCTGGTATTACGCACACGGCTTGTTAGGGATGCCTGATCATCTTTCTATGTTGGGCCATCTCGTCACATTGCCGCACCCTGCAGCACCGTTAGTACACTCTGAGTACAGCGTATCTAACAAGCTCATGTGGCTATCAACCAAAAGGGACGCGCAGTAGTTTGCGCTGGGTAACTCTAAAAGTGTCAGCCAATATTGATGTCTAAAAAAGCCAACTTTCCAACACAGCAATATCAGTTTTTGGACCCTGCTGACTTCTTGAGATAGAGTCGAAAAAATCATCGTTCGCATCATGCCGCTTGAGTCCCTGTCCCATTGTGCGTCCCGTAAAAAGTGGACGTGCACAGGTCGTTCAGTGTGGATTTGATTGGTCCAGTGGCCGATATTTGACTTGATCACGACACGAGCACGTCCACTTTTTACGGGACGCACTATAACGCGCACGTGAAGGTGAAGGATCGTGATCACGCAGGTCCAACAACTCCTATATTGATGCACGTTGCATCTTAGCAGCCGCGAAGGCAATCCTGGCAAGTCGATGTTCGAGAATCTCTTCCTCACAGCTGGAGAACGTTACAAAAACAGTCATGTTGGTTATTTCAAATGATCTGGCCGCACCAACTGCCTGCTTAATGTTGTACAGTGGGTTTGAATAATGCTGACTTCTGAGTTCTGCCCTAGGGGACCGAGACTGACTCTCTCATGTCTCGGTCTCGGGCCAGGACAAAACTCAGCAAGCACCAACACTGCTGTGCTTTGTGTCTTCGATGCTTCTTTTTGTATGATGCCCGTCACAGTGTGCAAGAACCATGCCCTGGACCCAGCCACGTCCGTGCAACTCCCGTCATGCTTCCAGTGCGTGGGCTGGTCCGGCGAAGGACGGGCGGTGGGGGGAAGTCAGGGTGCTGATGGAATGAGCGGAGGTGAGTGTGGCAAAAACCACTCGGACACGCGACACCCAAGTTGGGGCGGTGCGCAAGGGCTGCCTCCCGTGTCGGGGGAACGGGAAGAAGTGCAAGTCGCACACACTCTGTCCCTGTTGTGGGGCAATCCCCCCACTAACAAACAAGAAGATGGTGCGTGGGCCAACAGTTTCTTGGTCGGGACGGGGACGCAGGGCCAAGCCCCGCTGTCCCTCCCCTTATCCCCCCAGGGTCCCCTCAGAATCTCGCCACTCAAAATCTCCCACCCCAGCACCTGCCCACCGGGCCACACGAAAATTCAAGACGATAAATGCAGAAAACCCTCAAATCCACGTTGGATTTACTACTAAGCTAACTATCCCAAACTTAGGGAATATGGACCCAAAGGCAGGGGGAGGAACGGGTAAGGCTAGTGGCCTGCCGCCCCTTGCATGGCACGTGTTGCCCCCTACCTGGGTGTCAATACTGCCACAAAGGCAGGCGCGGCAGACACCGACACTAAGGCGGATTTTGCGACGGAGGAGTGACTCGTCGCCTTTCCTCCATTTGCAGACGCCGTCGGGGCCGGCCGCCCCGCGCCCACGTGGAGGCCAACGTGTCAGAGTGCCTGCTAGCTGCCGCCGCTGATACAAACGTGTTTCTTGGCGCATGCCTGGACACCGGGGCGGAGTGGACCGTGATTGGCCGCCGGCAGGCAGCCGCCTACGCGCACTTTGCTGGCAAGGAGCTGCACCTGGCGGAGCCCAAGAACGCCGCCTTCCGATTCGGTGGCTCGGACTACCCCAGCCTCGGTGTGTTGTCAATTTGTGTGCCGCTGGCTGGTGACCTGTTTTTACCTATGGACGTGGACGTAGTCGACGTCAGCGTACCGTTCCTGTTTTGCCTCGATGCCCTGGACGCGAACGAGATGTACGTCAACACCGTGACCAATGAGCTGGTATGTGTCGCCTACAAGTTGTCGGTCCCCGTGACGCGCAAGTACGGGCATGTTTTTCTCGAGTGGAGTCGTGACACCCTGTACACCATGGTGGAGGCGGAGCGACTCCATCGCCACTTTTGTCACCCAACACCTGCGCGTTTGTTCGCTGTGTTGCGGCAGGCCAACGACCCACACGCCAACAAGGAGACCCTAAGCCCGCTGGAGGAGGTGACCGCAACCTGTGACACGTGTCAACGGCTGGCCAAGGAGCCGACCCGCTTCCGCGTAGCGCTGCCCGCGGAGGACATCGTGTTCAACAGGACCGTCCTGGTCGACTGTGGCAAAAACCACAAGCACACACGGCAACCAAGTTGAAGCGGTGTGCTAGGGCTGCCTCCCGTGTCGGGGGAACCGGAAGAAGTGCAAGTCGCACACACTCTGTCCCTGTTGTGGGGCAAACCCCCCACGGACAAACAAGAGGATGGTGTGTGGTCCAACAGTTTCTTGGTCAGGACGGGGACGCAGGGCCAAGCCCCGCTGTCCCTCCCCTTATCCCCCCAGGGTCCACTCAGAATCTCGCCACTCAGAATCTCCCACCCCAGCACCTGCCCACCGGGCCACACGAAAATTCAAGACGATAAATGCAGAAAACCCTCAAATCCACGTTGGATTTACTACTAAGCTAACTATCCCAAACTTAGGGAATATGGACCCAAATGCAGGGGGAGGAACGGATCAGGCTAGTGGCCTGCCGCCCCTTGCATGGCACGTGTTGCCCCCCTACCTGGGGGTCAATACTGCCACACTCCCCTCTCGTCAGTTCCGACCGACCCGGTCGGCCCTGTGAGGGGGTGCGTAAATGCACGTCTCGGCGTTGGGGGCGCGACTTGCTGTCCCCCATCGAGTACGTAACACGGATGTGGAGGCGGTCACGTTGACCGCCCCTCTCCTCAAGCTTGCCCACTCGGCAGCTTGCTCTCCTCAGCTCACACTTCACCATCACCACCACCTCCCCTTCACCTTCCACTGGGCCGCCCCACGCTGGGGAGGCCACCCGTATACCCACGATCCGAGTCCCCCTCAACTCGAGGCGGGTCTCGTGCTGCGATAGCCAGAGCGTCTCTCCCCAACTTGGGGAGAGCCATGGCGACTCCGGGAGTGGAGACGGACTCTCTTGACGAGCGCATGGAGGACACCTCCTACGGGGCAGCACCCGCCGGGACTTCCGGCGGGGGCTCCGCGATCGCTCCGGGGGACGGGACTCCCGCGTCACCCGGCTTTGGGTTGACGGCGGGGTCTCCCCCAGTGGCGGGACAAGTTGTCCCGCGTGAGGCCTTGGGGCGGTGGTTTTACCCCGCTTGGCCTCTCTATGAGGAGGGGCTGACTGTTCTTCGCTGTGGCCGACTTGGCGCAGCGATGGGCCGGGTATGGGACCGCCTACGGGAGAAGTATCCCCGTAGGGTCGGGTTCCCTGCCGGCTTCAGGACGGACCAGTTTGCCTTCCTGGACAATGAGGAGGTTGAGGACGTTCAGCGCGCCAAGGCCATGGTGGACCGCGGGGGAACTATCCCGGGTCCCGGCGACTTGCCGACCTTCACGTGGGACGCTGTGGCAACTCGCCCACCGTACCTCCACGAGGCCGATCCGCACACTCATCACTTTGATGTGCGGATGGAGAAAGACTTCCGGCGAGGTCCCTACTTGGTGACCTCGGCTCAACTTGAGTTTCCTCAACAGTCTGCTGCCAGTAAGGAGCAGTACTATCCGAAGAAGCCCGAGTGGTGGCCTCAAGTTGAGGTCCCCTACGGGTTCCCGGCGTTGTTGCCACGGTTGCTTGACCACTTCGGCTCCGTCATGTTGACGGCTGCCCCTGATCACCTGGTGTGGGCCATGTTGGCCACCCAGTGGCTCCTCGAGGTCATGTCGACCTGGGTGTCCTGTGTTCAGCGGCGGGGGATGCTCTGGCATCTCCCCCTCCGGCTCCTCCAAGGTTTGGAACAGCTCACCCCTCAGCTAGTTGCTGAGGGGTGCTCATCAGGACAACTCACTCTACTTGAGGAGATGCTCCGGCTCCATAAGTTTATCGAGTGGGAGAGCATTGAGCACAAGTTGCGCCGCCCCACTCGTGGGCCCAAGGACGATGGCGCACTTCGCCAGTTCGTGTGGGTCGCTCGTGAACTTCACGACGGCCGTGTGGTCCTACGAGAGGGGTTGGGCATCGGGGACTACCCGTATGCCCCGGGGGTGGATCGCCACACTGCGCCACCCCCGGACAAGCCCATAGTTATGGCCGTGCCGTCCTATGATGACCATATGACTCAACCCACTGCGGGGGCCCCAAGTCGGGGTCGCAGTTACACCCGGGTACCGCCACCTCGGCGGGCCCCTCCGCTTCCTCCTGTTCCTTTCCAACCTCACGGGAACATCCCGATCAGCGTGGCCGTGGAGTCTTCCACCCCGGTGTCCCCCAACTTGGGGGCCACCCTCCTGACGGTATACCCCAAGTTGGTGTTGCCGCCCACGCCTCTAACCTCAGAGATGATGATCACCACGTTGAAGCGCACCATTTCCTGGTTGGCCGCGTCGACCGCAACCCTACAGAGTTCCGAGACTCCTCAACTTGAGGAGCGCGTTCGTACTGCAGTGGCGACCGCGAGTTGCGATTCGGTGGCGGAGTTTATGACAGCCGAGTTGGCTCGCATTGGGGCTATTATGCCCCAGCCAGCCCCACTTGGGCGTGGCAAACGTCGCGCGAGCCGGGCATACTCGCCTCCTCGCCGTCGTCGCCGACACTCGCGGCGATCTCCTTCCGTATCGGAAGACGAGTTGTCTTATTCCGTTTCGGAGTCCTCTACCCCGTCGGAGACGGAGTCTGTCCGGCGTCTGCGTCGCAAACTTGCGCGCAAGACCAGGCAGAAGAGTGGCCACGGTCGGCGCCACTTGCGCGACCGTGAGGGACGCGACGGTTCCGACTTGCAGCCGCCGCCCCCTCCAACAAGTGGAGACCGTTATCGGCGTGGGTCTCGCCGCTCGCCTCCACGTGAGGGCGAGGGCCGTGGAGTGGGAGAGTCTAGCATGCGTGCCTAGTTGGCAGCTGCCTTTGTTGTGAGAGTGTGAGGGTTAGGGCTGTAGTTAAAAGCCACTCTGCGTACCACTTCGACTTGAAGCACTCTCTTGGCACTGTTACTCGGCCTTCCCTCACGTTGAGGGAGGGCTGTTAGGGTCTATCTCATTCCGGGCACAGTACGCCCGGACCTTCTCAGCGGGAAGGTCCTCCACATACTCCCACGTATCATCCTTGGCTTTGTAGCCAAACCAACGCACCCTCAACATGAGGCGGTCAGTGTCTTCATCCCATCCGTGGTCGATGTACTTATCGAACACGTACTCCTGTGGGCCCTGTTTGGCCGCAGGCAGTGAGGGGAGGCGCCACGATTCCAACGCACGCGCCCAAGCTGGGTCTCCTGCAGGCGGTGGTGCAACTTTGACCACGTCCTGTCCGTTCACTGTGCGGACCCCATCATAACTTTCGATGGTGAAGCGCCGCCCATCAGTACGAAGGACCTGGTACGGTCCCTTCGTCTGGAATACCAGCTTACCCCCAGTTGGGGTGTGCGAGTGTACCAGCACCCAGTCACCCTGCTCGGGGACATGTTTAGCATTGCGCACCTTTTTGTCAAAGGTACGCCTGTAGCGCTTTTGTGCTTTGTCCATCTCAGCCCTGACTTTAGGGATGAGGTTTTCAAGCCTAGCGGCGAACTCCGCCTTACTCTCAGTAGGAGTAGGCGTACTGCCACCATCCTCCCTAGTTGGGAGCGACCGCCGCACGGCAATAGACCGCACGCGACGGGGGGTCACAAAAGCGAGGGGTACTTCCCCTGTAGATGAGTGAACCTGCGAATTGTAGGCAGTAGTAAGGATAGAAATGTATTGGTCCCACGTCTTTACGTGCTCACTCACATAGTGGCGTAGCTGCCTAACAATAGTTTTGTTGAAGCGCTCCACCTGCCCATTAGTTTGTGGGTGGTAGGGGGTGGCATAGTTTGCCTTAACCCCCAACATATCCAGCACTCCCTGAAACAATACGGACGCAAACTGCGGTCCATTGTCCGATAGTGTACTATCTGGAATGCCATACGCGGCAACCCAGTGATCTAGGAAGGCTGACACGACCGACATGGCCGTGATCTCTGCCAGTGGGATCGCTCGCGTAAGTTTCGTGAAGCGGTCACAGATGACCAGGAGGTACTGGTTGCCCTCCTCGGTCACGGGCAGTGGCCCAAGGATGTCCATCGCCAACGCGGCGAAGGGCTCCTTGGCCGGGAACAATAGCATAGCCGTACTAGGCCGCCGTTCCATCAGACGATTCTGTGCACAACTTGTGCAGGCAGCCACCCAACTGTACATGTCCACCACCATGGACGGCCAGTAGTACCTGGTCCTCAGGGTCTGGTACAGTTTACTAGACCCCAGGTGTCCACCCGTGGGAGCGTTGTGCTCCCTTTCAAGGATACTGTCCTTGAGGGATGCGGGGACGACAAGTTGTTCGGTCCCCTGGAATACCCCCCTCCTCATGAGGAGGCCATCGTCTCCCAGAAAGAAGCGCGTCTCAACCACCGTATCCAGTATATCCCTCTGCGACTTGCAGAAGGGATCCTCGGCCTGGGCCTTCACCACCTCGTCCAGGGACAGGGGCAAGTACTTCTTGTTCCCTGGCGCCTCGGGGTTCAACGCCTGACCCGAGCGCGTGACTACCCCCACGATGGGGATGTCCTCATCGACTGGGTTAGTGTCCAGCCCCTCGGTAGGTACCCGAGAGAGGCCGTCGGCAAGGGCATGTTGCCTGCCAGGTCGGTACTCAATGTCAAAGTTGAACGGTGCCAGTCGCACCCTCCACCGGTTGAGACGAGTGTTCGTACAGTCCGTCTTAAAGATGAACTGCAACGCGCGGTGGTCACAGCGGATGAGGAACTTCTCACCCTCCAGGTAGTGACGAAGTGACGTCACCGCCCACACCACTGCGAGTCCTTCCAACTCGGTGACTCCGTAGTTCTTCTCGGCCGAGTTCAGCCCCTTACTAAAGTATCCCACCGGCAAGTACTCCTTGTCCGGCTGCTGCTGAAGCAACACACAACCAAGTTGGTCGTAGCTAGCGTCCACATCCAGGATGTAGTGGCCTCCCAACCTGGGAATAGCCAAGATGGGGGGCTTCAGCAGAAGGTCCCGAAGAGTCTCAAAGTATTCCTGCTCCACCCGACTTGGGGGAGGCAGGTTCTTCGGTAGCGTTGAGCTCACTAGCTCATTCAACGGCTTCGCCACCTTGGCGAAGCCCTTGGTGAAACGTCGGTACACGTTACACATCCCGAGGAAGCTCCTCATCTGGGTCTGGGTCCGGAGGTACTGAGCCTTACGAATGGCCCTCAAGTTCTTCTCGTTAACACTGAGACGCCCCGGATGGACAACATGTCCCAAGTACTCCACCTCTTGAGTAAAGAGGTGGCACTTACTCGCCTTCAGTGACACACCGGCGTCAGCAAGTAGCTTGAACACCTGGCCAAGATGGCCAATGTGTTCCTCCGGACTTCGGGAGAACACAATGATATCGTCTAGGTACACAAGACAGATCTGCCACCGTACTCCGGCCAGAATCATGTCCATAGCGCGCTGGAAAGTTGCCGGCGCGTTACACAGACCAAACGGTAGACGCTTGCACTGGTAGGTACCACAGTGACAGGTAAAGGTAGTTTTATGCCTGTCCTCCGGGGCAATGGGAATTTGCCAGTACCCCGCGTTACAGTCCAGGGTAGAGAACACGTTTGCCTCCCCCAGAGAGTCCAGACAGTCATCCATCCTAGGTAGGGGATAACTGTCCTTCACCGTGCTCTCGTTGAGCTTACGGTAGTCGATACAAAACCGGGGGGTCCCATCAACTTTGGGGACGATAACCACCGGACTCGCCCACTCGGCGTTGCTGGCCTCGATCACATCGAGGGCCTCCATGCGAGCAACTTGCTCCTTAACGAGGGCCCTTGAACGAGGTCCTCCCCTATACGGTTGTTGGCGTATAGGGGGTGCACCGGGCTTCAACTCGATCCGGTGTTGGGTGGCTCTCATGAGTCCCAATTGACCATCCCACAGCTTGTGATATTGGTCCAAGAGGCGTTCAACTTGAACCCTCAACCTGGGGGGGACACCCTCCATGTTCACATGGGGTCGAGGAGAGGCGGCCGACTTGGTTTGATGCTTCTCCTTTCCGGACTTCGGGTCGCTACTTGCGCCCGCGTTGAGGGTGACCGCTACTACCGGTCCCTCGTGTTGGTCGATATAGCCGAACTTGGCTCCCGACTTGAAGTACTTGGGCGTCGGGCTCAGGTTCATCACCTGGATCCTCCACGGGACTCCGGCTTTGGAGTCCATCGTGCCAAGGGCAACATGCACTTGGTGCTTGCGAGCAAGACGGGGGTGAGGGTGCACCAACCCGTTCCCCGTAAAATCAGTTACAACATCAACGTGCGCCACCGAGTTGGGGGACAACGTGACTTTGCGGGCTAAACGCAGGGTAGCAGTAAACCCTTCCCTCACAGAGCAAACAGGCTTCGACTGTGAGACTGTCACAGGAGCCACAGACTTTCCCTTACCAAGGATGGGGATAGTCTCCCCATTCATCAACTTGACCCAGTACTCAGGGCCACAAATCAAAGGCACTTGTGTAACAACATAAGGGGTACCCAGAAGCAGGGGTACCGATATATTCTCAACTACGCCATAGGTCACGTCGACCTCATGGGTCCCCAACCTAGTTGGTAGGGTCACGGCACCAACGATGGGAAGTACCCCACCATTGATGTCAATCATATGGTCAGCTTTGGACCTCCAGCGTTGGAGCTTCACCTCCTTTGGTAATAGCGACTTGCGTATCAAGGAGGCTCCTGACCCGGTATCAAGTACGATACGGGTACAGCATGCACGGCCGGGGGCAAGTTGCACCCGTCCAGCCACCTGGAAGTTCTCACCCGTCAGCACCGCGATGACCCGACGTGGGTTTACGTTCTTGGGGAGTCCTACCCGAGGTGGGCGGACTCCCTTAGGTCGCCGCAGTATCCGGCACGGTTGGTTCGTCCTCCTGGCCCACTTGGCCGAGGCTGCCGTTGTGAGCTTCGGACGACCAGCCCCAACGGTCATTCGTTTCCCGCCGACTTGGCGTCCGAATCTGAGGGCGGGGAGGAAGACGACGAGTCCGAGGACGACGTGTCCGCCTCCTCCGCCGAGGGTGTGGCGACCGCAACGACCGGTCGAGACCCACCCTCGCGGCGTGAACGTACTTCGTTCGTAGCCGACTTTTTACTCGCATTCCTAACAAGTTGTTGGATGCGTTTACTCAACTTGGGGCAATCATATGCCCAGTGACCATCGGAGTTGCAGTTCCAACACCGATGGTCCGGTCCGGGAGGGGTCTTCCCAACTGGGGAAGACGAAGGGATACCCTGGGAAGTTCCCACGGCAGCTACCACCCTCTCCTTGCGGATTCGGCGTGCCTCTCTAAACGCTCTGGCATGGCGCGCCTCCTCCCGTTCCTTGGCCAACTCGGCCTGACGCTCCTGGCGTTGTTCCTCCCGCAACTTGCGGTAGGCCTCGCCTCTGCGATAGGCGAACCTGGCCAACTCGGCCAGGGTCGCCCGGGTAGTGTTATGCTCCCGGGTCTCCATCCGGACTGACCAATGGAGTCCCTCCACAAACCGACTCTTCACCACAGCTTGTGGATGAAGAAACCCACAAAGATTGTTGAGCTTACGGACTCGCTCCGCAAAGGACAACTCGTCCTCCGCCTCTTCCTGATGGGCTTGCGTAAACTCCTCGACTTGAGAAGCCAACGCTGCCTCATCAACCATGGCTCTCAACAACCAGTTGACGAGCTCCAAATAGGACGTCACCTCCCCAGCGCCTCCACTTGAGGAGCTGGGCATGACGGACATAAGTTCTGTCCGTAGGTCGCCCTTCGTAAACTCCTGTAGCATGTAAAAAGCCATGCCTTCACTTATGGCATTGTCGTCACAGGCTTTTGTGAAACGACGTAGGAACTCAAAGACACGGAGGGGGGGAGTTCCGTCCCACTCCGCTTTGTGCCCAAAAGAATGAAGTGCATTCTTCTTGGCACGGCCCATGGCTCGGGCCTGGTCAGGACCATACGCCACCGACTTGTTGTGGAGGGCGTAGGTCTCACAGTCAAAGATCCTCTGGTAGACCGGGTTGGCTACCTGGATCTTGGGCGGCACCTCACGTTGAGGGAACAGCCGCTGTGGCACTGGGGTAAGTTCACTCTCAGTGCCTGTAGTCCGGCGCGGCGCGCTTGGTGTAGCCGCCGGCGTTTCCGGGGGGAACTCCCCCGTGAAGGGCGTACGCCCCACCGAGTATGGTGTGGCTCCCTCGTTGGGAGTCACAGGTGTCGCCCCCAGTTCGGGGCGACCAGAGATAGGCGTAAGGGGGGATTCCCCCTGCGCCTGCGGGCTCGAAAGCCCCAATCCGGTCTGGACATTAAGGCCATCTGGCAAACTCGCCACAATCTGATTCAGAATAGTATTCGTCATCGTGACCACCAGGTCCGGCAAAGTCTGCCGCAACACATTGGTCGCCTCCCGACGGACAGTTTCCGCGAGGAGTGGATTGACGACTCCAGTTGAGTCTCGGTCCGCCTCCGGGAGTCCACCTGAGGGGTAACCACGTTCCTCAGGGGTCTCAACCGGGGGCATGGGCGCGAGCCCATCGCCGACCAACGGAGGTCCACCGTCCTCCGAAAGCCTAGTTGGCGACGACTCCAAGCCAAAGTTGGCTCCATCCCGAGTGGAACCCGCGGGGACAGTCCTCACCCCTTGGGACGTTCCCGTTGAGTATACCACGCGGTGGCCAGACTTCGGCCCACCCACATCAGAAGTGTCACCCGAGTGAACTCCCGACTGAGTCGGGGTGGCCTGTTGCCCGCCCGTACTTCCAGTCCTGCTGGCTTGAGGGACCTCTAGTCCCTCTGCGACCCCAGGTAAACCCACCTGTGTCTCACCAGTATTCAAAGGCACTGAAGTACGTGCGTCACCCGTGTACTCCCCGGACGACGGGGGGTCCGAGCTAGCCATGTTGGCTGACGATCCGTATGACACGGTCCAAGACCACCGTTCCTCTGAGACAGAGGGCCCCCTACACCCGGGTGCACCCGGAGGTAAAGTTTACCTCTGTCCCCTGCTGCTCCACCAAATGTGGCAAAAACCACAAGCACACACGGCACCCAAGTTGGGGCGGTGTGCTAGGGCTGCCTCCCGTGTCGGGGGAACCGGCAGAAGTGCAAGTCGCACACACTCTGTCCCTGTTGTGGGGCAAACCCCCCACGGACAAACAAGAGGATGGTGTGTGGTCCAACAGTTTCTTGGTCGGGACGGGGACGCAGGGCCAAGCCCCGCTGTCCCTCCCCTTATCCCCCCAGGGTCCACTCAGAATCTCGCCACTCAGAATCTCCCACCCCAGCACCTGCCCACCGGGCCACACGAAAATTCAAGACGATAAATGCAGAAAACCCTCAAATCCACGTTGGATTTACTACTAAGCTAACTATCCCAAACTTAGGGAATATGGACCCAAATGCAGGGGGAGGAACGGATCAGGCTAGTGGCCTGCCGCCCCTTGCATGGCACGTGTTGCCCCCCTACCTGGGGGTCAATACTGCCACATCGACCTCATGTGGCTGGAGAGTGAGCCGGTTCTCCATGTGGTGGACAAGGACACGGGCTTTAACGCGGGTGCCTTTAGGCGCGACGGTGAGACGGCCGACGCTGCCTGGAGCAGGTACCTCCGCATCTGGGTGTACCCCTATGCTGGGCACCCGGACGCGATGCACACGGACCAGGGGCCGCAGCTGACGTCGGCCAAGTGGCGGGCACTGCTGCAAGCCGTGGGCACGAAGCATCTTGAATCGGGCATTGAGTCGCACAACGCGTTGGGATCTGGCGAGCGCTATCACGCATTTTTGCGGCAGATCTACCGTCGCGTGCGGGCCGACCATCCAATGCTCGCCGCCGAGCACGCGCTCTCCCTCGCCGTCTCCGCGATGAACAACACCGCCGGACCTGCTGGGCTCGTGCCGACCCTGCTTGTGTTTGGCATTGTCCCACGCACACCGATCAGCCCTGTGGACCTGCCGGCACAAAAGGTGCGACTGAAGGCGATGAGAACGGCACGCGACGAGATGAGGCGGACTGTCGCGCGCGCCCGATTGCGGGCAGCTCTCCGCATGCGTGTACCGCGAGCCACCGACGCGGACGTCGCCGCGGGAATGGCCGTGCTTGTGTTTCGCGAGAACCCGGTCAACAGCTGGGTATGGCCCTACACGGTTATCAAGGCGGACGGCAAGCTCGCCTGGATCGACGTGGACGGTACTGCAAAGCTGTTCTCCGTTGATAAGGTGAAGCAGTTCCGACACAGCGCCGTGCCTAGTGCTGAAAGGGGTGAGAGCGACCGAATCTCTCCAGAAGGATCTGACAACGCAGCACCGCCTCGACCTGAGGACGGGGAGCTCTCTGTGCGCGAGGTCGGAGACGAGGAGCTGGACCAGCTTATGGACGCCAAGCGCACCGGCGACCAACTGCTTTCCGACCTCTGTATTGGACTGCACACCTTCTCGGAGACTGCCCCGCCCTCTGAGCACATCTTTTCACAGTCGGGCGTGCTGATAACGGAAGTTCTCACCGAGGGTTACGTGCGCATCCAATCTGAGCCGTTTCGAGCGTCGACTCAGCGGGAGGTGGACGGCCTTTTGGGGCGAGGCACGACGAAGGTCATCAAAAAGCGATCCTTGCCCAAGGGGGCAAATATTGTCGGAGGCCGATTCGTCCACACCCACAAGCATGTCGGCTCCCCCAAGGAGCAGCCCAAGTCGCGCTACGTTGCGCAGGGGTACAATGACCGAGACAAGCGGTTCGTAGTACACAACCTGTCGACCTTGTGGCAACGGTCCACCAAGATGGTGGTGTCTACCAGCGCGGTGCGTGGGTATCGCCTTTTCGCGCACGACGTGAACCAGTCCTACCTCCAGAGCATGGAGAATATGACCCGTGACGTCTACCTGCAGCCGCGGGCGGCGGACAGGGAGTACTTTGGGATCGGTGAGGACGAGGTGCCGCAGCTGGTGCGGCCGCTGTATGGGATCTGCGACGCTGGGGACTAGTGGGCCGCGACATTCACTGCACATGTGGAGAACGACTTGGGCATGGCACCCACAACGGGGGACCCTGCGCTGTACGTGCGGGTCGGAGCGGATGGTGTGGAAGGACTCCTGGGCACCTATGTCGACGACAGCATACTCGGCGGCAATGAGACCTTCCAGGTGCTGACGGAGGCAACTCTACGTCAGTTTGACGCCAAGCCTCGGCAGTGGGACAACTTCGAGTTTCTCGGCGTCACCATCGCCTCCACCCGTGGCCCTGATTGGTGCATCGAGCCGACGCAGACGAACTACATCGCCGCCCTGAACCCCATGAACGTGTCAGCGACGTACGAGGAGTTTGCGTCCGTGCGTGCCGCCGTCGCTTGGCTCTCGCACACCCCGCCGGACTTGTGCTGCGCGATCGTCGGCGACCGGAACCACATGCAACTCAATCACACACACTGCATGGCGTTGTATTTCACAATTTTCCACTGCAACGTACTGCAACATCACGCGAAGACCGTCCATTGATGAAAAAAAAGCACCACTGCAATACATGTCGTGACTTGTGTATCGCCGCATCTTCTGGTATTTCCCTGCAACACAGATCCCTCATACACATCACCGCTCCTCACACACTGGCCATCGCGACTCCGACAGTCGCATCGGACAAGCTGGTCGAGTCACGGACGACGAAACATCGACCTTTCGTTCTCCACGCCTACACGCCCGGCCGCCAGTGTCGTCTTCGTTCAAAATACATCGCTGAAGAGTCCACCAATTCTTCCGACCCGACCAGATCGCGCGGTGCGGACGTTTCAGGACATCTGATTGACCACACAGCCTCGCCCGAGCCTCCATTCACGCAGGCTACTTTTTGGCATCCCCTCCTGAACATGCTCATTTGCGCATCTACCGACGCCAGAGAGCTGATTCTGGACTCAGCTTGTCTTAAATCGCACCAAGATCCTCCACAAGTGATGATCCAGTTCCCGGCTCGCACCCCTCCCACATCACCACGCGAAGCATCTCCCGAGAATCGTCCTTGGGGAGGGGCACGGTGCCTTCTGGGCCCAAGTCAGAGGACTGTCGACTTGGTGCAGTCAGCGAAGAGCAAGAGCCTGTACGTCTGCGTGTCCATGATTGAAGATTTCACCGAATCGCCTCTCCTTAACACGTCCTGAGTAATCCCCACCCCTCTTTCCCAGAATTCTCATCTGACTCCCCAAATCCTAGTCAATCGCAGCTCCGGAAGCTCTCTGCCTCCCCGCCCCCCCGCGCCCCCCCAGCCCTCCCAGTTGCTCATGTTGACCCCCCCTCCAAGAAGGACTCTCAATACATCAATTCAGCTCCGGGAACTTGTTCGGGAGCACGAATAACGACGGGAGCAAGACGCTGGGCTCATTCGACAGTGTGATCACCCGCTCCCGGGCAAGCTACTGCGACGTAAAAAAGTATCCCGCAGGGGCATGGAGGACTGACAAGCTACCAAATCGGTCTCACTTCAGATTTCTTCTCGAGAAAGTTAGTAGACCTTAGTTGTTCATGATAAGTCTCATTCGACACCACTATCGTGAATTTGCACAGGGGCACCATCGCGTTCTGGTTGGTCGATGTGATGATATGTTTTGAAAACGTTGCATTTCCGCATGTTCTCTTGATAACTTACGTTAGAATGCTCGAGCACTCCGAAACTGGGGATGCTTCAAGTACGTTTTCGTCAGTATTTGAACTTTCCGTGTGCGCAAGTACAGGATCTTTTGTTGAACTCTCACAGAATCTGAACGGAGTGGGCAGATCCTTGCACGGGCTTGCTCCATATGAAGATTATTTGCTTGACCAATCAGCGCAATCCGCCACCACCACTTGGCGCCCAATGAATGAACTGGTGGCTACCGTCGCTGCGGTGGAGACCGCACGCCATTGGATGCGTGTGGAGCACGAACCGGGCTTGCCACACATTGCCCCCTCCACCCACCGCCTTGCCTCCACCTCACCCCCCCCTCCACATCCCGCTCGCACTCTCCTCCATCCCCTGCAAGCGCTCTCCCGGACTGCCCCTTCTCCCACCGTGTCGTGTCACATTCCTTTCCTGCTCCCCCCCCACCCCCCCCCGTCTCAACCCCCCGCGCCCCCCTTCTCTCCATCTCCTCTCCCACTTCCCCGCACCCATGCCCCCCCCCCCACCCCCCCCCCTCTCCACCCCTCGCGCCCCCCCCGCTTCCCTCCATCGCCTCTCCCGCTTCCCCGCACCCACGCTCTTCCTTTTCCGCGTACTCTTCTTGTCCATCCCTCAGGTATGTGCGGAGGATGCCATGGGTGGTGCATGTGGGTGGATCGGCTGGACGGAGCTGCTCTGGTGATGTACGTGGGTGTGTGCGCGGGGGGCTGCTCGCGCGGTGGTACGAGAGGGCGTGCGGGAAGGTGGCAGTTGCCGTGGTGGTGGCGGTAGGAAGACGATACACATGGGGGTGCCATACATGCACAGTTCCATGTCATGCGCTACATTGGCTTGCACTTCCCTGCAACTGCGTTGCGTTGGCTTGCAGCTATCTGCACTATCTTGCATATTCACCAGTGTTCTACTCGCTACGCACCTTTCGCAGGTTCTTCTGGATCTTTTTCTTGTCGAGCTGGCGTCCTCCCTTCCCTTTCCACCTCCCGCACCCCCCCCGCTTCCCCCCATCGCCTCTCCCGCTTCCCCGCACCCACGCTCTTCCTTTTCCGCTTACTCTTCTTTTCTATCCCTCAGGTATGTGCGGAGGATGCCATGGGTGGTGCATGTGGGTGGATCGGCTGGACGGAGCTGCTCTGGTGATGTACGTGGGTGTGTGCGCGGGGGGCTGCTCGCGCGGTGGTACGAGAGGGCGTGCGGGAAGGTGGCAGTTGCCGTGGTAGTGGCGGTAGGAAGACGATACACATGGGGGTGCCATACGTGCACAGTTCCATGTCATGCGCTACATTGGCTTGCATTTCCCTGCATGTGCGTTTCGTTGGCTTGCAATTACCTGCATGTTTTTGATATTCACGAGTTTTTTGCCCACTACGTACCTTTCGCAGTTCCTTCTCAATGTGCTCCTTACCGCGCTGGTGTCCTCTCTTCCCTTCCCCTCCGCCCCCGGCTTCCCGGCTCCCCTCCACGCGATTTCACACCCCCCGGCGCCCTCTCCCTCCTCCCCTTGGTCTTTCGGTGTACCCATCAGGTATGCGCAGAGTATGCCGTGTGTGGTGCATGTGGATGGATGAGCCGGACGCAGCTGCTATGGTGATTTAGGTGGGTGCGTCGGCGGGTGGATGCGTCTGCTGTGGTACGGGAGGACATGTGGGCGGGAGGCCGCGGGCGTAGTTGTGTGCGTCGGGTGACGGCGAGAACAGGCGGCCGCGCGTGGGAGCACCAGCAGGCGTGCGGAGTGTCTGGCGGGATCCGTTGAACGGTGTGTCTGCCCACTGTGTCAGCGACGGCGGGTGTCTGGGGCGGCGCAGACAGTGCGGCGAGGCATTGACGTCGATGCGGCAAGTGGCTGTGACTGTGTCTGTCTCTGGTGTGTGTCTGTGCCTGTGTCTATTCACCTGGTCAGGCAGCTCCAGGTGGCCCGCCTCTGTAATACGTGTCCAAATGCTTTGAGAAGGTGCTGAGTAACTACTAAAGTGAACAAAAATGGATGAGCGATTCCACAAGGACCGGAATAAAAGGGGCCGTCATGCGGCGTCATCCGGACTGTGCCGGATACGCACTGTAGTGGCCTATTCAACTCTATGTGTTTCACACTGCAATCTAGGTTGCATTGAGGTGTGTTACGGGATGCAATACACGTGGTGTATGGTGCATCACACCATTCTTGCTGCCCTTTTTCGGTGCCTGAGTTGCAAGCATCTGCCTGTATCTACTGCATTTCAAACAGGCGTTGAAATACAGGAAAACATGCAGTGAAACACAGTGGTTCCGGTCGCCGACGATCAACCGCGCGGCCCAGGCTACCTCCAAGTCGTACTGTAAGCGGCATATCCGAGATCTCAATAAGGCCATCAAGCGAGCTAAGTGTACCAGCGATTGGGCGCTGATTTACCGCCCCCTCCGACGTAGATCGCTGCGGCTCAAGGTGTACGCCGATGCGTCATTTGCGTCCAACGATGACGGGTCTTCCCAGCTGGGCTACATTATCTTGCTGTGCGACGACCGCGGCGCCTGTCACGTGCTGTCCTACTCGAGCAAGAAGTCACGCCGAGTGGTGCGCTCCATCATGGCCGGCGAGGTGTACGCGTTTGCCAACGCATTTGACGAGGCGTTCGTCATCAAGCACGGCTTGCAGTGTAACTACCACCAGCATGTCCCGCTCATAATGCTGACGGACTCCAAGCAGCTGTTTGACGTCATCACGCGCGCGTCGCATCCGACGGAGAAGCGACTTATGATTGATGTGGTGGCGGCTCGAGAGGCGTACAACAACCAGGAGATTTCCAACGTCGGCCTACTCAAGTCCGAGCACAACACCGAGGACGGGTTGACGAAACCACACCACTGCACTGCGCTCGAGCGCATCATGAGTACTGGCGAGGACAACAACCCGGTGCAGCAGTGGATCATCCGTGCTGCCGCGGCCCCCAAGCCCTCTGAGGAGGAAAGGGGGGAGTGTGGCTGATTCCAACGTGGCTGCAGTGTGCTTGCGGCCGCGGCTATGGGCTGTCCGATGATGGCCAATGGTTGGCCGAGATTGCACGACGTCGGTGATTGCGTGTCACGCGGGGGTGGCTGATTGGCGCCTCCGGGGCGAGATTCCCTGCGTCGACGGTGTGCTGGCCGTGCCCCTGCTGGCCTGTTGTCGACGTGTGTGGAGGGTGTCGCCCGTGCGTATCCCAGGCCCGTTGCGTGCGCGCACCTGCGTTTTTTGTGCGTGCACGAGGGGGGGGCTGGGCCCGTGAGTGTGTGTGCGCGCCCGCATGCCTGAGGGGGCCATGCGTGGGGGGGGGTGCCCGTGCGGGCCCGTGTGCGTGCCCTGGCGTGGGGGGGCTGCGCCGGCCCTACATGAGGGCGGGCACAGCGCGCCGAGGGGACGATTGCGAGGGGAGAGACATCAAAAACGACGAAGAAGAAGGACTCTTGGATTGCTGTGTCTGGGGCGTGCACGGACGTCGGCTGCCCCATCTACACAGATCCGCGGTCGGTAGCAGGCCGTGAGTCTAATACGATTTCTGCCAATACTGCCACAGAGAAAGGAGTTGTTCGAATACAAAGAAAAAAAAGGAGAAGAGGTGGCCTCCCCTCAGTTGATCCGCGATCCCCGCTTCTCGGCGCGCGCACACCGACACCTCCCTGTTGACACGGTCCTTGCCAGGACGCCCCGTTGCGCGTGCACGCCCGTTTGCCCTAGGCGGTGGCGGTGGCGGGATGGGCGCGCGGCCACGGCGGGCCGCGCCCACGCCGCCCCTTTGCCCGTGGTGGGCAGCGTCGCGGCGGGGTCGCCTGCCCTTGGGGGGGCGCCCGCTCCTCCTCTCCGCCGCGGCCGCGCGCTCGCACCGCCGCTCGCGTGGCGACCGGCTGGGCGCGGGTGGGGTGCGCCGCATCCCCCCTGGAGCGTCGCCCCCCGCCGGCTCTCTCCGCGGCTCGGCGACGAGTTTGATTCCTCCCCCGTCATTTCGCCCCGCCCCCTTTGTACTCCCTCGCCCCTCCCTCTTTCGACACACCTCCCCCCCACCCCAACCTCCAACCGTCAGCCTTTTCCCGACGCCTCCCTTCCGCTAACCCCCACCCCCTTCCCCTTCAGGACCCATCGCCTTTCTCTCGCCGCGTTTTGGCGGCCTCCTCTTTCCCTTGCCCGCCCCTTTCACCACCGCTTCCCCCCTTTTTTTCCTTGCGCCCGCCCAGCGCCAGCGCCCCGCGCCTGCCCGCCCCCCCGCGTTGCAGGGTGCAGCCGGGGGGGCCGTGCCGCCCGCCACCCACCCACGGGCGGGGAGGGGGTGGGCGGGGCTGTCGCGCTGCCCCGCCGCAGCTGACAGGTCGGCCGCCGGGTGACGGGCGGCGGCGGGGCCTGCTGGGGTAGTAGCTGCTGGACAAGCGCCAGCAGCAGCCGCCGCATCGGTGGCGGTGGGGGTGGTGGTGGGGGTAGGTCGGGGTGGTCTCGGCTGGTGCCAGGCGGCGGCGGCATGCAAGGGGGTGGCGTCGGCGGCGACAGCGGCGGCAGCGGCGGGGGCGGCGTCGCTGCCACCGCCGGCGGGCGCCTTTTCATCGGTGGTGGCGGCGGCGGCGGCGGGGCCTCACAGGGCCTCTCGGCGAACGCTGCGGCTGCCGAGGCTGCCGCCGCCGAAGCCGCCGCTGCCGCCGCCGCCGGCTGCAGCAGCAGCAGCGACGACGACGAGGTGGTGCTGGTGCCGATGGCCAGTGCCCAGTCGCTCCCGCCGCCTTCCCCGCCGCGACCGCTGCCACTGCCGCCGTCGTCGGCAGTGGCGGCGGCGGTGGCGGCGGCGGTGGCGGCGACGGCGTCGCGGGGGGGGCAGGGGGGGCAGGGGGGGCAGGCGGGGCGTGGGGGGCGCGGGGGACGGGGGGGCGGCGCCGCGGCGCGCGGCGCGGCGACCGCGCCGCTACGCGTCATCAAGAGCCGCCCAAGGGACGGCCCAGTGGGGGGGAGCGCCCCAGCCGAGGCGGCCTCCACCACCTTTGCCGCCGCTGCAGCCGTCGCCGCCGCCCTGCAGGCAGAAACCAACCCGGTGGTGGATGTCAAGCCGGTGGTGTTGACGGCTGGCGTGACAAAACCGCCTGCTGACGGCTCGCTACCGGGTATGGGGGCGGCGACGGCACGGCCCGTGTCGTCGCGGCTGGTCGCACCGCCGCCGCCGCGGCCGCCGCCGCCGCCGCGGTCAACGCCGGTCGCGCCGTCGCCGCCACCGCCACCACGGCCGCCGCCACCGCTGCCACCACCGCCACCACCGCTGCCGCCGCCGCTGCAGCCGCTGCAGCCACTGCCGCCACTGCAGCCACCGGTTGTCGCGGCTTCGCCAGTGGCGGCCACCCCGCTGCTACCGCCGCTGCAGCCGTTGCAGCTGCCGCTGGTTGCGGCGCCGCCACTGCGGCCGCTGCAGCCACTGCCGCCACTACAGCCGCCGGTTGTCGCGGCGTCGCCAGTGGCGGCCACCCCGCTGCTACCGCCGCTGCAGCCGTTGCAGCTGCCGCTGGTTGCGGCGCCGCCACTGCGGCCGCTGCAGCCACTGCCGCCACTACAGCCGCCGGTTGTCGCGGCGTCGCCAGTGGCGGCCACCCCGCTGCTACCGCCGCTGCAGCCGTTGCAGCCGCCGCCGGTTGCGGCGCCGCCAGCGGCGACGGCACCGCCCGCGGCGGCCGCTACGCAGCAGCCAATGACGGCCGCCGTGCAATCCCCGGCGGCGGGGTTGCCCCCTCCCCCGCCGGCGACGCCGGTGCGGCCGGCAGCGGGGGCCCCCGCGGTCACGGCGTTTGGTCCCCCCCGCCCTGTGGCCCCTCGGCAGCTGCGGGTGTCCCCGTCAACCCCCCCCCTGCGCCCGGGGGCCACCCCCTCTGAGGCATCCTCTTCCCCTCCGTGGGAGCCCGAGTGGACGCCCGCAGAGCCCCCCTCCGATCGCGCGGACGCCGCTCCCCTTCCGCCGGGTGTCACTGCCAGCGGGGATTGCGTGTCCCGGCGGCGCCCGAACGGGGACGTGCCCTCTCCTCTCTCTCGGCCTGCCACCGCCACCGCTCCCACCGCGGGCGGCGGTGGCGGCGTCGGCGGCGGTCGCAGCGGCGGCGGCGATGGCGGCGGCGCTACGTCGGCAGCCGCCGTCAAGGCATCGGCGGGGGCGGCGGCGGGCGCGGCGGGGTCGGTGGCGAGCTCGGCCAAGAGCGCAGCGGATGCGGCAGCAGCGGCGGCAAGGGGCGCGGCGGACGCAGAGGCTGTCGCGGGCGCGTCGCCCGTGACGCCCATGACGTCCCCGGCGGCGGCGCCGACGGACGCCGCGTCGCCGTCCCCGCAGCCGTCACCGCTGGCCGCGCGCCGCGCTCGTCGTGCCGCGGCGGGTAGGGGCTCCCGTGGTGGGCGGACGACAACGGCGGCGGCGGCGGGTCCGCTGGCAGGGGCGTCGCGGGCCTCCCCGCGGGGCGCCACCGACCTGCTCCTCGCGGCGGCGGCGGCGGCAGAGACGGCTGCAAAGGCGGGGCAGTCGGCGGTGGTGGCCTTGCCCAAACCGGCTGCGGCTGCCGTGCCCACGACGGCGGCGGCTGCCCCTGGAGCGGGGGCGGCCGCCACCTCTGGAGTGGGGTCGGGCCCCCCTCGGGCGGTGGCGTCCGCCCCAGAGGGGAAGGCAGCTGCCGGGTCAGCCGCTTTAGCGGTGATGGCCGCGGCAGCTGCGGCGGCGTCGGCATCGGCGCCTGCACCAGACGGGTCCCCTCGGGTCGCCCCGCCCGCCCCAGCGTCGACAACCACGCCGTCGCCGGCAGCCGCCCCTGCCACAGCGCCCACACCGGCCACGTCGCCTGTCCAAGCCGCGGCTTCCTCCTCGGCCAAAGCGCCGGCCAAGGCGCCCGCCTTGGCCACCGATGTCACTTTGACCGCGTCGGGCGACGTGGCGGCCTCCTCGTCCACAGCGGCGGCCATCCCCCCCCTCTCCGCTGTCGCTGGTGGCGTCGCTCCCCCTGCCGACACGACGCCCCCGGCGGCGCCATCCCCCCCTACGACACCCCCACTCCCTCCCCCTGCCGACGTCGCGGCAACCCTGGCCGCGTTGTGCACCCAGATGCGGTCCGTCATGGACCGCCTCAACGGCAGTGGGCGTCGACGCCGCCGCGGCCGCCGCCGCGGAAGCGGCGACCCCGACGGGGGGAGGGCGTTGACCGGAGGGGCGGCGGCGGGGGCGGCCAGTACTGGCACCACCACCCCTGCCGCTGGGGCCACCAGCGACCTGACGGGCGGCTCTGCGAGGGGCCCCCGCCGCCGGCGGTCGTCCTCCTCTTCCTCCCCCATGTCCTTCCTTCTCGACGACGAGGGTGATGGCGGCGGCCTGTCTGACCCGACCGACGACCTCGTGGACGAGCCCGCCCCGCCCCGCCCGCCGTTTGTCACGCCGACGCGGCCCGCGGGGCGGCCGGTTGTGCCGGCCTACCGCAGCACCCCCGTTGCTGCCGCGACACGCGCTGCTGCTGCCGCCGCCGCCGCCGCTGCGACGGCTGCGGCGACCCCAACGCCAGCGCTGCCGCCGCCGCTGACGCCGCTCCTGCCATTGCTGACGCCCCTCCAGCCTCTGGTGGGGGTCCCCCAAGCGGGGTCGCCCGAGGCGGCGGCAGCGCCGCCGCCGCCCCACCGCTGTCCCTCCCCTGCTGCTTTTTTCTCCCCCCCCTCCGAGCCACCACTCCCCTCTCCCGACGTGGACATCCCGCCGTACGTGGCGGCGGCGGCGCTCGCTTTTCGCCGCGCCGTCGGCCTCACTGCCCACCCCGCGTCGTGGCGCGGCTGCGTCGGCAGCGCATTTGACGGCGTCGGCAGCAGCCAGGGCCTTTCGGCTGGCACGTGGCCGCTGCCGCTTCCGCCGTCGCCCCTCCCTGTGGGCTTCCCGTACGTGGGCCTACGGTCGACCTTTACCTACCTCCCCGGCGGGCCGGCGGAGGCCACCCCCCCTGTGCCGCCGCGGGCGGCGCCGGCAGCGGCAGCCGCGTCGGCGGCGTCGGCACCGGCGGGGGTGGCGGCTGCGGCGACGGCGGGGGTGGCGTCGTCGGCGGGACGGAACGGCTGTGGCGGCCATGACGACGACGCGGGCGGTGGGGGGTCCCCGCCGCCGTCCACAGCCGTGACCCCGCGGCGGCGGTCCAGCCGCGGCCTGGAGGCGGCGGCGGCGGCGGCGGCGGCCATTGCGGCGTCCGTCGGTGGTGGCGACGGCGGCGGCGACGACGGCGACGGCGACGGCGGCGGCGACGGCGGTGGCGCCGGCGGCGATCCCCATCGGGCGGGGGAGGCGTCGAGTGACGTGCCAACGGTGGGGCGGGGGCGCAAGCGGCAACGACTGGCCACTGGCGCGGTCGCAACGACCGGCGCGGCGGCAACGACCGGCGCGGCGGCAACGCCGCCACAGCGCCGCCGCCGTCGACGGTTGTCGGCGGCCCCCCCTCCAGTGTCGACCGACGACGACTCGTCGGCGGCGCCGTCGTTTGCGCAGTCTGGCTCGTCGGCGGACGCGGCCGCGTCGTCCGCGTCGGCCTCCCCGTCGTTGGGTTTGTACGAGACAGCGCCGCGGGCGCGCGGGAGGGGGACCCCGTTCCGCGGTCGGTCGCCGGCGGCCGCGCACCGTGGGGGGGGGGAGGGTTCCATGCAAATGACCCCCGCCTCCCGCGGCGGCCGTCGGCCCACGTCGGGCGGCGGCCGCCGACCCCGTGGCAGCGGCCGCGACGGGCGTGGCGGGCGTGGCGGGCGTGGCGGACGTGGCGGCGGCCGCGGTAGCCGCGGGGAGGCGCCCCCGCGCGTGGCTGCCGACACCGCCGCTGCCGCCGCCGTGGCCGCGGCGACCGCCATCTTTGGCGACACCCCTCCGCCGGACTCGCCCAGCGCCGCGGCACGCGCGGCGGCGGCGGCGGCCATGGCCGACGGCGGCGCCACCGGCGGTGACTGGTGGACGACCACCGACGGGCCGCTCCCGCCGCCGCCGTCGCGGTCCGCGGCGGCGGCGGCCGCCGCGGCGGCGGCCGTGGCCGCGGCGGCCGCGAACGCCGCGGCTGGCGACGGGCGTCCGGCGGCGGCGGCTTTGTCGGTCGGCGGCTCGCCCCCCCCGGACGGCGGGGTGGGCGATTTGGCCGCCGCCGTGGCCGCCGCTGCGTCCGTGGTTGGCGGCGCCAGGCCCGTTGGGGACGACGCTGGGCCCCGTGGCGACGACGTTGCTCCCGTGGCCGGCGGGGCCGTCCAGCCCGTTATGACCCTGGGTAGGACCGCCAACACGGCCGCCAACGCCGACACCGACGACAGCGACGCGAGCGGCGCCCCCGACCGCCGGGGCGTGCCGTCTGCGGCGGGCGACACGGCGGGGGTGGCCCCCCCCGCGGTGCCATTCCGCTCCGCGCTGCGGACCCCGCCGCCGCCGGGAATTAGCGCGAGCCCGCTGGGCGTGGTCACCGCCGCCGCCGCCTGGGCCCGCGGCGTTGCGTACGTGGCGCGCGGGGCACGGGACGAGGCGGGCGCCGACGTGGCGGTCGACTGCCTGCTCGCGGCGGGCCGCCTCAGCGCGGCGGCGGTCGCGGCGCTGGCGCCGCCCCCCTACCTGGGCGGCGACCGCCGCGGCGTGCCCCCGGATGACGCGGCGGTGCTGGCCGCGGCGGCCGTGGCGGGCGGCGACGGTGGGCCGCCGCTGCCACCGCCGCGGACGCCCGGCGAGGCGGTATCGGCGGCGGCAACGGCGGCGGCGGTGCCGGCGCTGCGGCGGCTGGCCGCGGCCAAGGCGCCGCTGGCAGTGGTGCTGGTCGACGAGCTCCGCGCTGCGGGCCTCGTCACCCCCGCCACGGGCCCGTCGCTGGTGGCGCTCGCCGCCGCCGCCGACGCGCTCGTCGACCCGCCGTGGCCGGTGGCGCCCGTCCCCGAGCCGCCCCTCCCAGCGGGCGCCCCCGCCGCCAGCAGCGACGAGGACGATGACGACGATGTTGATGGCGGCGGCGGTGCGGGCGACGCTGCCGCCGGCGCCGCCGCGGCGATTGCCGACGCGGCCGCGGGCGGGCCCGCCGCCCGCGCGCGGCGGCTGCGGGGGATGGCCCGCGCGGCGGCTCGGCTCCGCCGCCGCGCCGGCACCCTTCTGGCGCCGGCGGCCAACCCGGCGGTGCGGCGGCCCGGCGCGGGCATAGCGGTGGCGCTGTGGTCAGCCGCCCTTGGGGTGGTGCCCGCCAAGGGTGCCGCCGCCGTGTCGGCCCACTGGGGCCTCGGCACCGCGTCGCTTTTCGGCGCCGGCACGGCCTACGCCAAGGCCGCCGCGCGGTCGCACTTCGCCGCCGCGCTGCGGGGCATGGCCGACGGCCCCGCCGTGTCGCGCTGGCGGTCTGCCTTTGTCAAGGACCTGGGCGGCGCGACGCGGAAGAGCCGGTCGGACATTGCCGCGATGGGGGCGTCCAAGGTGCTGGAGCATGAGCGGACCGCCCTCGCCGACGGCGTGCGGGCGGTGCGCCTGCTTGAGGCGGCCGCCGAGGCCGCCCCCGCCGCTGCCGACACGCTCATCACGCTGGCGTTTGTGGCCGAGACGCCGCCGGCGTGCCTCGCCGGCGGCGCGGGCGCCGACCCGGACGCGGCCATTGACCGCCCCCGCACCGCCGTCTACACCCGCCGCGCGGCGGCGCTGGGGAGCATTGCGGGCATCAACAACCTGGGCACCTGCTACCAGGGGGGCTTTGGCGTGGCCGGGGGGGTGGACCTGCCGCTCGCGACCGCCCTCTTTGCGCGCGCCGCCGCGGCGGGCCACGCCATAGCGTGGCGCAACCTGGGCCTGCTGTGCGAGGAGGCGACCAACGCGCTGGGCCTGCCGCTCGCCGCCGCGGCGCGCGTCATGTTTCGCTGCTACGTGTCCGGCGGGGGCGTGTCGGCGCTGCTCGCCGACTGCCCGGCCGCGGCGGCGGCGGCCGCCGCCGCCGCCGCATCGGGCACCACCCCGTCCCCCCACGGTCAGCCTGCCGGCGCGACCGGCGGCGGCGGCGGCGGCAGCGATGACGCAGGCGGCCATGACATGGACGACGACGAGGAGGCGGCGGACGCGACGGCGGTGGTGGCCGCCTGGGCGGGCATCCTCCCCGGCCGGGCGGTGGACGTGCGGGCCGCCGACGCAGACGCCGAGTGCATCGCGCTCGCCGCGCAGTGTGCAGAGCTGGGCGCCGGTTTGCCCCGGTCGGCGGGCCTCGCGCGGCGGCTGTATGAGCGGGCGGTGGAGGTGGCGACGGCCGCCGCCGCGCGGGCGCGGCGGGGGGGTGACCACGGCGCCGCGACGGTGGCGAATGACGTCAAGGCGCTGTGCCGTAATAAGCTGGCGGGGGAGCTTGCAGAGGAGGAGGACGAGGGGGATGGCACTGAAGAAGGGGGGGGGGGGGGGGAGGGGGGGGGGGGGGGGGGGGTGGGGGGAGGAGTGATGTGGCAAGCGCGCGCGGACTGATGGGCGCGTACAGGGCGGCGCAGTGGGGTGAAGAGCGTCTTCAGCGGTGCGGCCCTATACAGACCAACTTTAAGGGTCACATGTCCATGGCATGATACATACATGCTGTACATACGTGCTCGATGCAGAGTGGTTCGCCGCAAAAGTTGGTCTCGGTCGCAAAGGGACGCCTCTAACCTACCTATAAACTACATATGTGCCACTACCGTCAGTCGGGCCGGGTGATGAGCGCAAGTGGTGAGGGGGGCGAGTGGGAGCTGAGGTGGGGCGGGCGAGGGGGGGTCCGCCGATGACGGTGGGGCGGAAGGAGTGGGGATTGGGCTTGGGGCACTGGCGGCGGACGATGCACCGGGGCGAGTGGGATGGGTGGGGACGACGGCCGGTGGAGCAGCAGCAGCGGCATCAGTGGCGGGGGCTCCACTGACGCTTGGGGGCGAGGCGGTCCCCGTCGTTGTCACCGGCTGGGCGTCTGCGCGTCGCGGCGCGGCTGGCGGGGAATGGTTGGCGGCGGCAGCGAGGATGGGGAGGGGAGGGAGCTGTCTGGAGGGCGGGGGGTATCCTACCGTCCTGTGCTGCCGCCCCGTCGCGTTCTGTGTGGGGAGCGCTTGGGGGGCCGCCGCCGGCGACGGCGGCGGCGGCGGCGGCGGCCTGGGTGGTGGCGGCGGCGGGTACGCGCGGCGGCGGGACGGGCGGCCGCCCGCGGTGCCGTGTGTATGTATGGTCGTCGTCGCCCTGCCGTTCGACGACGCGGCGCACGGGGGCGGGGCCGACCCACGCGGGCGGGGCGACGTGCCAGCGACGGCAGCGTCTGGCCGTCCGCCAGGCACAGCGAGCCCGCGCCGCCCGTGTTGCCACGACGCCGCGCGGGGGGGCGCGTGTGGACGGGAGCCCCCGCGGTCCCCCCCCCCAGCACGAGGCGGCGTGCCGGTGGCCGCGCCGCCGCTGGCGGCCGGTGGGGGAGGCGTCGGGTGCCGCGGCACCGCGGGCGTGGCGGGGGCCCGGTGGTGGTGGTGGTGGTGGGGGTGGCGGTGGTGGGCGTGACGGCGCGGGTGACGCGGGCGGGGCGCCGCGTCTTTCCATCGGGGGGCGGCGGCGGGGTGGGCAAGGTGCGCCGTGGGCCCCCGCGGTGGGGTGTGGCGCTGGTGCGGCCGGCGGCAGCGGCGGGGACGGAGCTGGCCCCGTCATGAAGGAGCCGCACCCGCGAGCGCGCTACCACTTCTTCCCCCCCCCTCCTACAGAGTTTGACATGGCGCAGCCGGCACCCTTGCCCACCGCTGGCAGACATTCCCCCCCCCCCCCCCCCCCCGCCGCCCTTACCCCCCCCCCCTCACTGTATTCTCGGGGACCCCCCCCCTGTCATCGTCACATCCCTCCCCGCGCTCGCCCTGACGCTGGCCAAAGCCGCGCGGGTGGTGGCGGCGCTCGCCACTGCCGCGGCCGCCGGGTGTCCGTTAGCCCGAAGGTGGCCCCCACATCCGTCTATCGCATCTTCAATTTCCGCGTCCTCCGTGGCTGTGGGGACGCCACCGTTGGCACCGTCAACTACTACAATGCAATGGTGACCCTACACCTACACGACCAAGGCGCTGGGCCCGCCGCTGATGTCGGGCACGTCCGTGGACAGCAAGACTATGTCGATGGGATTGCTCACGATGGGGGGCTTCCTCCCCGACGGGTGTTACCGCGAGTTTGGGTGTCTCCGAAGCAAGACGGATATCTGTGCAACTCTCCGACGCCGTCTCGATTCAGTGAGTCTGGCCGCGCCTCACCCCCTCTCTCTCCCCGCTCTCCCCTCCTCATCCCCCCCGCGGAGCTCTCGCCCCGCCCCTCTACCTGCGCCCTCCCCCCTGCCCCCCGCCCCTCTTTTCAGTACTTCACTCCCGGTCAAGCCGCACAACCTCCCGCCGTTTGACCATCTGCGGGTCTGCAAAGAGGATGGTGGACAGGGGCGTCGGGTGCTCGGCGGTCGCGCCCGTTCGGCGCCACCCCCCCAGCGCGGCGGCGGCGGCGGCAAAGACTTTGCGGATCCGCGCCGCCGCGTACGAATTGCGGCCCAGCTCATTCCCCCGGTCATTTGGGTCCTCCAGTGAGTAGCGCAGCGTGTCCCCGTCGGCGGGCGCCCACCGCCGCGACTTAACCCGGTACCCGGGGGCGGGGGTGTCGCCAACGGCGATTGACGCAAACGCCACGTTGAAGAGGCGGCCGTAGAGGGTGAAAAAGGTGACGAGGGCGTCGCCCAGGTCGGCCGCCCCCGACGGGAAGTTGAACCGCAGCGTCTGTAGGTGGGACACGACGAGCAACAGCACCGAGTAGGAGCCGAGGCCGCCCGAGAAGACCTCGTTGAGGCCTCGCTGGTGGAGGAAAGCCTTGACCACCAACAGCAGCGGGTGCAACGCGGGGTACGCATGGAGGTACCGCCGAATGACGGGTACATTGGTCGGCCCGTTGGGTTGGTTGAATGAGATGTCACACGCCACCCCCGACGCGGCGTCGGTGAGCTTGACGAGCGGCACCCGCGCGCGGATGACGCGGAGCGTGCGCACCAGGCCCGGCACTCGCCGCAGCGCTGACGCGACCGTCTCGAGCATATCCCGGCCACGCGCGTCCTCGGGCGCGCCCATCACGCACACGTCCACGTCGCTGGTCGGCAGGTACAGGCGGGTGGCGTAGGATCCAAACAGCTCCACCTTTGCCGACGGCCACAGCTGCCCAATGACGCGGCGGAGGGTGGCGACGAGAGCCTCTCGCGCCGCCTCTTCGGCGGTGGTGGGCGCCATAAAGTTGGCAAACTGCAGCACCTCATAGTGCAGCGACACTGTCGGCGACCGAGCGTACGCGACCGCGTCGGCGCCGTCGCGGTCGGTGATCCACGGCGGCATCGTCGAGTCGTCCCACGGGTCGTCGTCGGCGAGTGCGGCGGCGGCGGCGGCGGCGGAAACGCCATCCGACGGGAGCTCCCCGTCTTCCCAGTCGGGGTTATCCACGTCAATGGGTGCTTCAACATTGGCGATGGTGGACGCGGCGGCGGCAGTGTCGGCGGCCGCCGCCGCAGCGGCCGCGCGGCGCGCACGGCGGCTGCCACTAAGGGGCGGCGACGAGGTTACCGCGTCGGCCGCCGTCGCGGCGGCGGCCGCCACCCCCGCGGCGTCGGCCGGTTCGTCCGTGTCGAGCGACAGGAATTCCCCAAGGTCAGGGAGCGCCACCCGCCGGCGCTTGGTCGAGGGGACCCTCCCGCCGCCTCCAGCCGACGCGCCCCCTTCCTCGCCGGGCGCGTCCCCAACGGCGGCCGCATCCCCGGCCATGGCCTTGCGTGCGGCCGCCAGCGCTGTCGCCACCGCCGCGGCGGCGCGACCCTCTTCCGCGGGCGTCTCGGTCATGAGGGCGTCCAGGTAGGCGTCGCCACCAGGGGCTGCCGTGTACCGCAGAGGCCCGTACGCGCCGTCGCCGTCCGAGTCGTCGCCCCTCCTGCCGGCAGCGGCAGCCCCTGATGGGGAGCCACTCTGTTGTTGCCGCTGCCGCCGCAGCCGCCGCCGCACGGCGGCCGAGCTCCCCGACGACCCGTCGCTGCTGTCCCCACCACCGCCGTTGCCGCCATCACTCTCCGAGTCAGACGGCCGGAGGATGTCGGCAAGGATAGCTTCGGCGGCGGCGGCCGACACGGCCATCGCGGCGGGGCGAGCTGGCGGTCGGGCCGCCGCCGCCGCCGCCGCGGACTTGGCGGCCTTGGCCGCGGCTGCGGTCGAGGCGGCGGCGGCGGCGGCGGCGGTGGCGGCCACCGCCTTAGCCGCCGCCCGCTCCTCGGCGCGCTTGCGCTTGGCCGCCTTGCGGCCGGGCGTCTTGGGCGGTGCGTCGGCGGGCGCGCCCTCGGCACCGCCCGCAGGCGCACCGGCGGGCGCTCCACCGGCGGCGGGCGCCTCGGCCGGCACGGGCGCGCCCTCGTCCACGTCGTACACCTCGGCCATGGCAGGCGGGGTGGTGGCAGCGGCAGCAGCAGCGGCGGCAGCGACAGCGGCGCGGGGTGCCCCCCCCCCCCCCCCTTATCCCCACCCCCACCCGCGGCACCCCCTTCCTCACGGGACCGCTTGACCCGCCGCGCCGCGCGGGCGCGGGCGCGGGAGCCCTTGGCCACCGCCCCTGCAGGGGAGAGGTCTACTGGAGTAGCTGGCGGCGCCACCGAGTGAACCGCCACCAGCGGGGGGGCGGAAGAGGCCGCGGCGGCGGCGGTGTGGGTCGTAGTCGCGGCAGCAGCGGCGGTGGTGGCAGCGGCCGCGGCAGTGGCACCGCTGTTGGATAATGATGCGGAAGAGGGGGGAGGAGCCCGCCGCCGCCGGCCGGTGCGCATCACAGAGGGCACGTGGGTGATGGGTGCGGGGCGAGGGGCGCGTGGGGGACGAGTGCTGGGGGGTGGGAGAAAACAGACGGGATGAGGGCGCGGGGAGGCGTGGCAGAGAGGAGGGCGAGATAGGGGGCAGCAAAGGGCCAGACAAGGGTGGGGACGAAGAGCCACGGGGCGAGGCGAGCGTGGGGAGCGGTGGCAGAGGAAGCCGACGAACTGGCGGCGGCCGACGCGCGCGCTGCACCGCACGGCCGCGGCGGTCGCCGCTGCGGGTCCCGTCGGCTTGCCAAAAAAAAACAACACAAAAACAAGGGTGGCTCAAAACTCCGCATTACGCTCGCGTGAGGCTTAACTAGACCAGCAAGTACACTTCAGGGGTGAAAAATGAAAAAGACGGGTCGGGCCCACCGGCCGGCAGATTTGCACCCCGATCGCTCGCGCGCCATCCCCCCCGCCGGCGCGCGCGCGCGCGCGCGGCGCGCGGCTGGCCGCGGCGCTGCCGACCACATGTGCTGTGCAGCGGAGGATGTGGGAGGAGAGGAGCTGAGGGGAAGGGGGGGGCGGGGGTCTTCCCACCCGTCGGCCGGTGAGCAGGAGGAGCGCAACCGCCAGTGGGGCGTGGAGGGGGGGGGCTCCGTGGGCGCGAGGAATCCGCACGCCTCGCCTGCCGCGAGACACCTCACCTCGTGGTGGCGAGGGGCAGGGGGGGGGGGGGGGGGGGGGGGGGCGCGCGCTGTCGCGCCGCCAGGCCGCCAAAGAGGGGCGGGGCGAGCGAACGAGCGAGACCAGCCACCGGCCGCGTCGTGGCAGACCCCAGGAGCGCGCGGGGTGGCGCGCAGGAGCGTGTGGGGCGGGCGCGCATGAAGGGGCACAGCGCGACGCGTCATTCCCGTCTCTGTTGCCTCTTGCAAAGTGCTCCCGGCAAGGCCCAAGCGGCCGCCGTTCAGGACCGCCGGCCGCCAGTGTGGCTATTTTCCTTGGCAACTGCAGCCTGACTGCCGCGAAAAAAAAAAAAAGACACAGACCGCATCATCCGCAGTGTTCCAAAACGGGGTCCCCGCGCACCGGACACCAAAGTTTGCTCCCCCCCCCGGAGCCCCCAACCGTCGCCACACCACCCACTCGCCCAACCCCCCCCCCACCCACCCATCCGGCCGCCCACATCCCCACCGCACCGTCCGCTGCGCGCACTCCGCGCTACTTGCCAATACCAGCCACGGCGAGCCGGTCGGCACCCTCATTGCCAGCGAGACCCGCATGGCCCTTGACCCACTCCACCTCCACCCCCCGCCCAGGCCGCCGGGCGGCGGCGAGCAGCCAGTCGAGACGCTCCCACAGGTCCCGGTTCTTGACCTCCTTCCCTGCAGAGGTCTTCCAGCCTTTGGTCTTCCACCCCGCCACCCAGCTGTTGAGGCCCTTGCACGTGTAGGACGAGTCTGTCTTGATGACCACGGGGCGAAGGACGGGGGGGGCAGAGACCGGCACGCCCTGCCAGACCACGTGGCTTGCCGCAGAGGCTGGGCCACCGCCAACGCTGCCACCATAAAGGCCATGGCCGCCGCCGTTGGCATAACCGTGGACACCGCCGTGGACGCCGCCTCCACTCGCGTAGCCGCTGTGGTCAGCGCCGCCACTATAGCCACCGTGGCCACCACCGCCGCCGCTCACACCCCCGCCGCCACCGCCGTCAACGACGCCCACGTCCGCCCCACCCTGCAGTACCACCTCCAGCGCGCGGATCACACCCATCATTTCGGCCCGCTGGTTGGTCTGTATTGACCCCGGGAGCCCCTCCGACACGTTGCGTCCGTCGCCGTCGCCAAACCAGACCCCCACTCCAGCAACGGCACCCTCAAACCCATTGTTGGAGCACGCCCCATCGGTAAAAATAACCACCTTTCCCCGGTCCGCCTCCAGGCCCCGTGCCGCCGCCGCCGCCGCTGCTGCCACGTCTGCCTCGCTCATCGACTCCATCTGCCGCGGCTGGCCGGCCGCGGCGGTCGAGGACTGCTGCGCCGTCGAGTTGGACGAGGAGGCGTGGAGCCGCCGAACCCCGCGGGCGGCAGCAGCCGAAATGCCGCTGCTGCGGCCGCCGCCGGCGCCACCACTCAGACCGGGGAGCCCCCCCCGGAGCGCCGGGTCCATCCCCGGCACCAGCGCAGGAGTGGCTGACGCCGACGCGGAGCCCCCTCCCCCTCCGCGGCCCAACGGCCCGCCCGTAGCCGCAAACGACTGCGCCTCGGCCAAGGTGCGGAAGGACTTGAAGCGAGCACCCGGCACGCCCTGCACCTGCCGCTGGCACTCAGCCCAGGTGGGGTAGACGGCGGGGCCGCCACGCCCGTGGGCGACCGCGTAAAACTTGGTCTTGGCAGGCTTCACCACACCCCCCGACACGCCCAACAGCCCACGGGAGGACGAGCCAGACGCCCCAGACGCGGAGGAGCCCGCACTACGCGCGCCTCGGCTGCTAGCAGAGGCGGGCAGGGGGGGGGTCGGCGCCCCCGCCCGCGCACCCGGGTCCACCGGGAGGCCATAGTAACCGCCGCCAACGCCGTGACCGTGGCTGTGACCGTGGCCATGGCCACGAACGGGCCGCGCGCCGGGCGTCATGACCGACGGCACCGGCCGCGCCGCCACGTGCAGAGGGGGGCGACGCAGCCACAGGTGACGCAACACCCCAGTCGCTGCCGTTGATAGAAAGGCCACAAGCGTTGATGAGGAATGGCCCACGAGCCGAGTCGGGAACATGGAGGTCCCGCCGCCCGGTCGTTAACCTTGTGCGGAGGGGGCGGAGGGGGGGGAGGGTGGGGGCAAAAAACTCCACAGGTAGTAGGGTAAGGTGCGAAAAAAAAAAAACGGGTGGAAGGGGGGTGTACGGACAAAGGAAAAAAAAAAAGCCACGTTCCGAGCGGGGGGTGGGAGGAGACGGAAGAACGGCGGCACGGGGCCAACGCGCCCGTGCCGCCCACCTACTGCCGCCCCACCGTCGCGGAGCGGAACGCGTCGCCGCGCCCGACCGCCCGCAGCCAGCAGCAAAATGGCAGGCAGCGCAAGCACGCCCACGCTCTCAGTTGCAAGCCGCGACGTAGGTCCGGGACCACGGACGGCGCAACACCGGCCAGGCAAGAACACGGCCGTGCGGCGGGTCGCGTGCACTTGGTCGTACGCGAGCGTGTGTGTGGTGCGCGGGGTGTCGCTCGCGGAGCCAGCGCCACACTGGTGTGCGCGGCGGGGACAGCCGCGCGGGGCCGCATCAAGTCCACTATGAAATTAATTAATTGTGCGACTCAGCAAGAAGTACGTCTAAATTAAGTTGCACCTTTCGTACGAATTCGTGAAGTCGTTCATGAAAGAAAGGCTAGCGTGCGCAAGTGTGACACCACAGAAGTATTTACGTCGCCGCCATCCCCCACGTTTCCACTGCGCTGTCTCGTCCTGTTGCATCATCGGTTGACTCGAGCGAAGAACAACCCTATGGTACGTTGCACAAAAAAGATACATCGAGCATTACTTTCTTTCTTCTCCGGCGTTGTTCGGGCCACACCCCTCGGCCAATCAGGTGCCTCGGGAATTTGCCCCGGTGTAATGGACTGGTCCTGCTTGATGGTGGGCTCCTTTCGGGTGTGGTGTGCACGCTCATTAGTCAGGCTTTTGGGAAAGTGTGCAGGGTTTTGACGGCCGCCGCGGTGGCCACGCCAGGGGTGTCGCCGGTGCTGCGGTCGGCGTCGGCGACGGCGGCGACGGTGGCGACGGTGGCGACGGGGGTGGCAGTGGCGGCGGCGGCGTCGGTGGCGACGGCCGTGGCGGTGGCGACGGTAGCGCCTGGGGCGGCGGTGGCGACGCGGTGGCGGGGGCGACGGCCGTGGCGGTGGCGACGGCGGTGGCGACGCGGTGGCGGGGGCGACGGCCGTGGCGGAGGCGACGGCGGTGGCGACGCGGTGGCGGGGGCGACGGCCGTGGCGGAGGCGACGGCGGTGGCGACTGGGGTGGCGGTGGCGACGGGGTGGCGGGGGCGACGGCGGCGGCGGCGGCGTTGGTGGCGACGGGCGTGGTGGTGGCGACGGCGGTGGCGACGGGCGTGGTGGTGGCGACGGCGGTGGCGACGGGCGTGGTGGTGGCGACGGCGGTGGCGACGGGCGTGGTGGTGGCGACGGGGGTGGCCGTGGCGACGGGGCTATACGTGGCGACGGGGGTTTTGGTAGCTTTGGCTGTGGAGTGGGGGGCTTGCGTTGGTGGCGGTGGAGACGGAGAGCTTTTTCTGACGGTGGGGTCGGCCACGTGTTTGGGAGAGGGGGGGAGAGGTTGGCAGTATGCGGGGGGGGGGGGTCGTGGGCGGTGTGATTTATGTGACGGGATGGGAAGCGTAGGTGGTGGCGGTGTTGCTGGTGGGGTTGTTAGGGGCGGTGATGCCGCCAGCGCTGGGTGAATCGCCGGCGTCGGCACGATTGTTTTTTTATAGTAAAGGAGGGCGGTCATGGGTGCCTTGTCGACGATGTCATAGCCAGGCAAGGTATCCCAGAATGTATCGTGCAGGAAATCGGTGGCGGGAGTGTGGGGCGCGGCGGAGCAACGCACAATGCATGCAGACTACCCCCTCTCTTGCACCCCCGCGCAAAAGAGAACAGGCGCTTGTTTTCCCTATTTTCTTTTGCGCCCCGGCCCTAGACCACAAGAGCCAAGCAGACCGTCGCGTTCCGCTTTTTCTTTTTTTTCCCTCCCGTCTGCCTCCCATTATCATCCCCCTCCCCCCGCCTCGCCCACACGCCCGGGGTGCGTTTTCCTCACCCTGGCACGCCCACCACAGCTCATCTAACGTTGAGGCTGGCGGCACCTTCTCCCTGGTTACCCCGTCCCCCCATCCCCCGAGCCACGTTGGATGCACTGAGGCTGGCACCACCTAAGTCGCCAACAATGGACCTGTCGTGCCAGGCGGGAGGAAAGGGTGGAAGGGGTTGCTTGGCACTGGCTGGCGGGAGGGGCAGGACGATGAGAGGGAACCAGAAGGCGAGAGAGGCGCTCTCCGCTTCCTCATCGGGGACCGTCGGGGCGCACGCTAACGGTCTCGAAGCATGACTAACGCATGAGCACCAGTCTTGCTCATCGACCAATCACACGAGCGCATTGGTTGGAACTATTTCCTCTCGCGAGACCATTTTATACACGAGGTCTCGCGAGCGAAAAAAGAATCTGAAAAAAGTGCCCTCCAGCTGTCCCCGCGAAGCTCCCCTATCTCGACTACCCCCCTTCCAAGCCTCAGTTAGCACATGGGCCCGAATCAGCCCCCGAGCAGTGCAAATCAATGCGAAAAGAAAGGCCCCATTTCAGGTTCGTCAGCATCTGGTCCACTCAGGGTGTCCCTCAGAGCGGTACACAAACCAGGAGACCCAAGGACCTCATTAGTTCGCAAGGACCTCTATGATCCTTCTGTCAGCATAGCGGCCGTGGACCCCGTCACGGCCGATGTCCTGCCCGGGCCCGAGCCGAGAAAAACCTCGATGTATCTTTTTTCTGCAACGGACCATAGTGTCTAGTCTACCGCAAAAAAGGCTCAAATGAGCCTATGAAAAAAAGGGACCCGAAAAAGCGGCTCAAATGAGCCGGTTGGTAGACTAGACACTAGACCGACCCCGGGCACTTGCAGCATGCAGGCGCTCAACGGCTGGAGTGCGCAGAAAGCACCAGACGACGAACAGGGGAAGAAAAAAAAACAGCAGAGGATTGAAAAAGCATACGCTGTCGCAAGACTCATACAAACGACAAAAAAAACAAAGCCGATCGCGGCATCAGCAGGGGCGACGTAAGAGACCAACCCCCAGCCCGACCAAAACAGTACCAGTCCCCACTCAGGCCGCAAGAGCCTTCCCCACCCACGCCAGGTTTGTCAAGACGCCTGCTCACCACAAACACTCGAGGCGCAGATACCCGCGCAGCCGCCGACGCCCACGAGTCCTTCCATCCCCCTCACGCGCGGCCGTCACTGCTCGCCGAGGACCCTCCCCCGCCCGCCCCAGGGCGGCGGCCGTCGGCAGAGTTGGCGGACGTGCCGCCGCCACGGCGCCCACGGCGGGCCACCGCCGCGGGCCGGCGGTCACCAACGCCACTGCCGCTACCGCTGCCGCCGCCGCCGGCTCCTCCTCCGCCTCCCCCTCGCGGCGAGGCGCGCCGGCCGCCACGCCGCCTGCGCCCCGCCGCGCTGCCGTCCGGGGAGCTCACGTCCATGGCGTCCTCGTGGGCAGGCGCACGGCGGCCGCTGCTACCGTCAACCGACGGAGACGACGGCGAGCCGCGGCGGCGGCCACCGCCATCGCCACCGCCACTGCCATCGCCACCACCACCACCATCGTCACCGCCACCCCCACCGCCGTCACTGGCGCGGCCGGCCGCTCCGGCCGTGCCCACCGGGTCGCGCCGGTGGTCCGTCGACGGCGCCGCTGTCGACGGCGCCGCGGGCGCCGGCGCCGGCGCAGGCGATGCCGACCGCCCCGCCCGGCCCGCCGCGGCGGCTGCGGGTGCCGGCGAGCCGCTCCGCGACGCCGACCTGCTGGGCGAGTGGGGCGGCGACACCGGAGCGGCCAGACGGGTGCGCGGCGGCGGCGGGGGCGCCACCGACGCTGCCGCGGCGGTGCCCCCCCCAGACGTCCCGCTTCCGCAGCCACCGCCGCCGCTGCCGCCCGCACCGCGCGGCGGCGGGGCGGCCGCAAACGGGTGGGGCCCCTCCTCGTCGTCGCTGTCCGTGGCCTCTCCCATGAAGCGCTGCATGTTGAGCAGTCGCTGCCGCCTCCGAGCGGGCGAGGACGCAACCACCCCACCGCCGCCACCGCCGCCACCGCCGCCGCCGCCACCGCCGCCGAAGCCACCGCCGCCGCTGCCTGCCGCAGCCGCGCCATCGTCGGCCGCGCGCTTGGCCACTGGCCCAGCAGAAGGCAGCGCATCGGCAGCCGGAGGCGACGACGGCGCCGGTGGCGCAGGCGACGACGGCGCCGGCGGTACGCCTGAGGGCCCGGCCGGCGGCGGCGACGAAGGCGGCGGCGTCGGAGGCGGCGTCGGCACCGGTGGCGGAGCAGCGGCGGCGGCGGCGGCGGCGGCGGCGGTGGCCTCTGCGGCGGCCGACGCGGCCGCGGCGGCGTCGGCCCAGCCTCGGAGCAACGCGTCCAGTCGCTCCCCGCGAGCGGCCGCGTCGGCCACCCCTGCCAGGCCGCCGCGGCCGCGTCGGCCGCCGCAGAGGCCACCGCCACCCCCCCGACTGCCTCCGGCGCCACGGTACGGCCGCAGCGGCCGATAAAGGCTGTCCTCCGAGCCGTCCACGTAATGGAGCTTGGCACTCCCCACCGCCAGCCGGCACTCAATGCCATTGTGCATGACGACCTGCGGCCGCGGCGGCGGCGGCGGGGGCGGCGGCAGCGGCCCATTGGCGCTTGCCGCATCGGTGCCGGCGGCGGCGGCCGCGACAGCCGTCGGCCGCGACCGCGTCGCACGGCGGAGGATACGGGAGAGGGCGGTGGCGAGCGGGCACGGCCGCTCCCCCGGGGGGGTTGCCGCTGCCGTTGGCGAGCCGCCCGTTGGGGTGGCGCCGCGGCTGCCCCCCGAGCTGCCCGCGACCTCACCGTCTTCCAAGCCCCCGCCGCCGCCCACCACGTCCCCCGGCACACTGCGGCCACGCAGCCGCCGCCGGCGGGGCGGATCCGCGGCCGCAGTCGTTGCAGGCACTACCACGGCCACGGCCGCGGCGGCAGTGCCACTGACACCCGCCCCCGCGTCCACGTCCATGGCCACACCGCCGTCCAACCCCTCTGCAGCAGCAGCAGTCCCCCCTGGACGCCCGTCGGCCGCCACGGCGCCGCGCGCAAGGACGCTAGACCAGCCCGCCGCCGCAAAGCCCACGCTCGCCTGGACGGCCGCCCAGCCTGCGGCGGTCACCCCCGCTGCCGCGGCGGCGGCGGCCGGCTCCACCGCCCCCAGCAGGTGCACGACCAGGGCGCCCGCGCGGCGTTGGCGGGAGCGCGCGTCGGCGGGGGGTCCCCCAAAGGGGTCACTGGGGGAGACGGGCAGGTGGTGGCGGCGCTCGGCTGTGGCGGCCGCCGCGGCCGGCGGCGCTCCACCGACACGCTGCAGGCGGTAGAGCTGACCGCCGCCACCCAGCGCAGCGACCAGCGCCAGCAGCTCAGCCGCCGCAGCAGCGTGCGCAGCGTCCGCATCCGTACCGCCGTCCGCATTGACGCCCGCCGTGACGCGCCGGTGCTGCGCGTGGAAGAGGCCCACCAGCGCTGCCGTGCCCGCGGCGGCGGCGGCGGTGGGCGCTACGGACCCATTGCCACTACCGTTGCCGCCATTGCCATTGCCGCCGCCGCCATTCCCACTGCCATTGCCCCCGCCACCGCTAGCGTTGCTGTCGTGACCATTGCCGCCGCCACCGCCACCGGCGCCGGCGCCGCCACCGCCACCACCACCAAACGCATAGGCCGTGCGCAAGACATCGAGCGCTGCCGAGAGCCCCGCACCACTGCCCCCGCCCCCTCGCGTCGCGATCATGGGATTGGCCAACGTGGAGGAGACGTGCTTGGCCAGTCGCGCCACCGTCTTGTCCATGGTAAACACCGGGTACGAGTCCGGGCCGAGCAGCGCCCGCGTCGCGTCCTCGTACTTGGGAGGTTCCAAGGTGCCCGCCAGGAATGGCAGCAGCGCGGTATAATAGTAGGCATCCCACAGCGCGGCAGTCACGCGGGCTACGGAGGCCGCCACTACCACCGAAGGGGCACCAGGCAGGATCGCGGCGGGGTCCACCTCCCCGACGTTCGCCGCGCCACCACCAGCGACGGGGAAGTCAACGCTTCCACTCGGCAAGGGTGGCGTCGCCGAGATGGCAACCGGCGGCAACCGGGCGCGACCGGGCAGGGCGGGCAGCTCCAGGAGGGCCGTCACATCCGCCGCCGCCGCGTTACGGCGAGCGCGCGCGTGGCGGAGCCGGGCCTCGCGGAGGGCAAGCCCCCACGCAGCGCTCATGCGCTCCATCATTACGTGCTGCAGTCTCCACAGGATGTACAGGGGGTCGTCGCCATAAAGGGCAGGCCATGTTGATCGACAATCACTGTCGGGCGCGCCAACAGGAGGGGAGCTGCCCCGTACCGATGATGGAGAGACCAGCGGCACAACCTGATCGCCATTCACCACGCACCGGGCGCCACGGATGGTGGAAGCGCCTGTCTCCTCGGCCACCCCCACCGCCGCCGCCGAGTCGGCGAGGTTGGTGTCGTAGCCGACACCGCTCTCGCTCTCACGGTCGCTGCCGTTCCCCCCGCAGACGCCCCCGCCACCGCCAATCCCATTCACGCCGTCACCATCACCACCACCAACGCCACCACCACGGCCACCGACATTACCTTCGCGCGTAGCATAGGCCCCGTTCCCTGCTCCATGAACCTCTTGTTCACCCAATGATCGCACCGCCACCGACGTCGCAGATGACCGGTCTGCCGTCGCCTTGCCATAAGCAACCGCCACAGCCACAGCGGCCGGAGAAAGCCCCCGCGTTGTCACGTCCGAGGCACTAGGCAGACGCACACCCATTAGACGCCCAACCATCGTCTCGTAGCGCGCATACACTCGGCCGGCGTCGCGCGACGCAAGCGCCGCGTCGCCCGCAAGTGCATTGCGCAGCAAAGTCGCAATCCGCGGCAACACGTCGCCGGCAGTCAACGCATCGTGAACGAGCGGGAGCTCAAGCGCCACCACCTCCCCTCGACCAGTCGAGGCGGCCGCTTCGGCCACTGCCGCAACCGAGCCCGGCGCGTCGCTGCCCGGGGGTACCGCGTAGCCTCGCGCCGAGGTAGCAGCTGCCTCTCGTGTGGACGTGGACGCAACCGGATCGGCCATGTCATGGAGGAGCATCCGGGTGGAGAGCTCCTTGCGGTCAATGGCCTTAAAGAGTGTCGCCCGATGGTCCAATGACGCACGGTAGTTGCGTTCCGACACATCCCGCCAGTCGCGATGCATCGATGACCGCGCCAGTCGCCAGGCCGCATCCTTCTGGCGAAGCCGAGCGAGCACAACAGGCACTGCTACTGCCGGGTTGGTGCGCACCTGGTCAACCACCTCAGGGCCATGCTCCCCATACAGACGCTCAATGGACCGAAAGTGGACAAGGTCCAGTGCAGACGCAGCCAGCGCATGCCGTGCCGCTTCCGCCGGCGGTAGCGATGCTACCGACGCAGCGATGGGCGCCAGCTTGGCAATCGTCGCCGCGTTTGTTTCAATGACCATGTCAAGCTCGTAGCGATCGTCCTCGCACCGGTGAAGGGAATCCTCCGCAGGATTACGACGGGCGTGTCGGAAGCTGTAGTCCTCAGAGCCAGTCGGCACGGATACCCACTTATCATTGAGCGTCGCCCGCTCCAGCGCTGTCCGCGAGGCGGCAGACGGTGACCAAAACGACGACGGCAGCCGCTTGTACGATGCGGTACACGTCTCAGTGCACTCCGCGGCAATCTCCGACATAGGTTTAGTCCGCCACACCGCCCGCCGCTGCTCCTCGTCAGGGTCTTCAGGGGCAGCTGTCACTGCAGAGCCCGCCGCGGCCACCCCCGCTGCCTGTGCACCGAGGCGGTCGTCGACGCAGCCGCCCACTGCAGCGGCACCAATGCCAATGGCCATACCAGCCGGCCCGCTGGCGCCACCACCAGCTGCGCCAACAGCCGCGCCGCCACCGCGGGCAGCAGCCGCAGCACCAGCCACCCCGGCATTGCCACCTCCGCCGACACCGCCGTCGTCGCGCTGGACGGGCCGCAGAAAGGCACGAATATCGGCCAAAAGTGCTGGGCGCATGCACAACAGGTCGTCAAGCAGCTGCAGCAGCTCTGAGTGGCTGATAATGCATTGCGAGAAAAGAGACATCGTCTTGATGATATCCCGGTAGATAGCGGCGCCCTCCCCAGGACCGAGACGCCCGCGAACACTGCGGAAAAAGGCAAGCTCTTGAATGGACCGCGCGGGACTGGGGCCAGCTGCTGCCGCGTCTGCGCCACCGCCCACGCGAGAGCTCGTAGACGCAGCCGTGCCCGACCGGCGGTGGGGTGACGCGGGCGGTGGGCCGCCGGAAGCTGGCCCACCACCCCCGCTCGCCGTGACGGCGGCAGCAGCGGTCGCCGCCGCGCCCGCACCCGCACCTGCGCCCGCTGGACCACCTGCCGACGACAACACCCCCGACGAGCCAGGAGTGTTGGTCGTCACCGTTGCAGCCGCCGCCGCACGCGGCGCGGCCGCCCCGCCCTTGCCGGCCGGGCCAGCCACCCGCGGCCGCTTTACCGGCGGCTGCGAAGAGTGTGAGGTCGGCCCCGCGGCAGCGGCGGCGGCGCCGCGTGATGTCGAAGGCAGATGGGAGCTAGCACTCTGTTCCACAAGCGGCTTGTCATCTGAGCCACCGCCCGCACCACCCCCTGCCCGACTGCCGCCGGCGCGTGACAGGGACGAGTCGAACTTTGCGGCACCCCCGCCGGGCATAGCCGGAAGAAAACTCTCGAACGCCTCGAGAAGGTCCGGGTGGTCCCGAAACACCGACGCAAACGTTGAGTGAACCTCCCGCGGGTCACACACGTCTGTGTCCTGAGCATCGTAGCCACGGAGAACAGTGATAAACCGGTTGTAGGCATCGTCCGCACCACCGGCATTGTCTCCGGCCCCGTCACTGCTCGTGCCACCGAGGCGCTGCTTGATCAGGTTCACGTACGAGAGGGCGCGGTCAAACTCTTCCTGACGCCGAATCAGCTCTGAGTCGACAGACTCACCGCGGCTGCCGCTGTGGTGACGCTCACGGTCAGTAGATGCCGCGCCAGTCGCCGCCGCTGCTGCCGCTGCCAAAGACCCCGACCCCGCGGGCCGCTTGCCCGGTTTGCGGGGCCCAGTAACAGCCCGAGGATGACCAGCAGCACTGCTGCCGCCGGCGGTCGAGGCGTGGCCGGCACCACCCACGTCGGCTGATGAGCCCTCGGTTCGAGAGGTGGGCGCGCCGTCGTGGGGCCCGTGACCGGCCACAGCCCCCGCCGCGGTCGCCGCGGCAGGTCGCCGCGGGGGCGGTTGGATGCCCGAAGAGACGCCGGGCTTGCCGCCGCCGCCAACGCCCGCAACGCCAATGCCAGCTGCGCCGCCTTTGGGTCGCGGCGGCACCGGCACCGGCAGCGCGCGGTGGCCCGAGTCGGGTTTGACCGGCTGCGATGAGGAGGATGGTGGAGCGGCTGCAGCTGTCACCGCAGGCCCTGTAGGGGCCAGCGTGGCCGCAGGTATGGCAGGCGCAGCGGCATCTGGACCATCAAACACCGAGCCTTCGTTGAGGACGTTGAATCCCTCAGGACCAAGAAATCCGGTCTTGCTCCCCCCCGTCAGTGGGTCCTCACGGACCTGGATGACAAAGCCCGGCGGCAAGAAGGTGTTGAAGCCGAGGATGAGGTTTCGGTGACCGCGGAACAGCCCTGACACACGCTTGATCACTTCCGTGGTGTCGATCGACTGCGCCTTGAAGTCCTTCATAATGTCCAAGAAGTCATTGTAGACGTGCGGCTGTTCGCTAAACTGAGCCTTGACCTGCTCCAGGTAGGCCAGAGCGTCCTCCACCTTGAGCTGCCGGCTCGCCACCGGCGACCCTGCGGGTGGGGGAGGTGGAGGCGGGAGGGGTTGAGGCGCTGGGACCGCCGCCGCACCCACGCCGGCTCCAGCCGCCGCCGCACCCACTGACGGCGGCGGCGGCGGCGGCGCCAATCCTGAGCCGAAGACGGTGCGACGGGGCTTGACGTCTTTCCGCGACTCCGTCGCGTAGCCGCGGCCACCGCCGCCGCCACCGCCCGCTACTGCGGTGGCAGCAATCGGCAGTGGCGGCGCCGTGACATCGCGCTTGCCCGCCACCCCACCCTCGGCCAGTCGCACGCCCCCAACCTCGTCGTCGCGGACAGAGGCCCCCATGTCGGCGCGACGGACTTTGGCCGGCTCCTCCCGGCCGCCCGCAGGAGCTGTGGGCGCCTTCCGCTTCTTGGGGCCCCCACCCCCACCGTGACCATCCGGTGCACCCGACCCCGGTGGCGGCGGCGGCGGAGGTGGGTGGGCCTTACCTCCATACCCGCCACTGGTCATGGCCCCGGGCGCAGCGGCCGGGACAAAGCGCCCGTCGTTGTGGCGACCGGACATGCCGCCCGCCACGCCGTACATTGGCCCTGCGGGGTGGGCTGGCGAAGCCGATCTCGCCTCGACGTCGGCAGCGGACGCACCCTTGGCCGTTGACCCGCCGCCAGCCTTGGCAGCTGCCTCCTTTTTGGGCGGCGGCGGCGGCGGCGGCGGGGGTGGCGGCGGCGGTGGTGGCGGCGGCGGTGGTGGCGGCGGCGGTGCGCCCACGGGAGCGTACATCCCCCCCGGTGGGACGCCCACCACATACCCCACCGATGGGGGTGGTAGCCGGACGCCCGCGCCAAGCCCAACAGGCAGCATGTGCCGCGGTACCGGGGGGATGGGGCCAGCCGCGCCGGCAGGCCCGACACTGCCGCCGCCCCCGCCGCCACCGCCCCCGCCGCCGCCGCCACCGGCGCCGCCGCTGACGCCGCCGCCGCCACTGGGCGGGCCCGACCGGTGGAGGAGCGCACTCGGCAGCGGCACGAGCGGCCGATCCGCCCGCACGGGGACGACCGAGTGGAACGGCCGAGGCGGCGGCGGCTGCGACCGCGCCGGCGCGCCGCCGCTGCCCACTGCTGCAGCGTGGAGGCGGTCCCCCGTCGTGGCGGGCGACGCGGAACGCCCGGGCCGCGAGCCCCCGCCACCACCGCCACCGCCACCGCCACCGCCGCCACCGCCACCGCCACCGCCACCAACGGGCGGCGGCGGGGCACGATGCGGCCAGCCGCCCCCAACGTCGATGCCATCGCGGACAGGGCCGGCAACGAGGCCATCCCCGCCGCCCGCCCCCCCCCCACCAGGGTGAGGTGACGCCCCCCCGTCGGGGTGCTCCCCCCCCTCCCGCGGGTGCCAGCCGCGGGGGGGGGGCGGCGCCCACGAGCGGGCGCCCATCAGGGGCGGGGGGGGCTTGCGCCACCCCCCCCCGCCGTCGGCGGCGGCGCCATCAGATGATCCAAGGTGGGGCCGCGGGGGCTCCATAACACCGCCCCCACCGCCGCCACCCCCACTCCCGCCACCGCCGCCGCCGCCACCGCTGCCACCACCACCACCGCCGTGGCCACGACGCCCGGCCGTGAGCGGGGGCGGTGGGGGCGATGTAGCCGGCACACCACCACCACCGCCGCCGCCGCCGCCACCGCCGCCACCGCCCCCACTAGCGCGGTCGCCGCCGCCGTGGGCAATCTTGGGCGGCGGCGGTGTCAGCCCCGTCCCGCGTCCGCCAAGCGGCGGGTAGTGGGACCGCGGGATGCGCGCCGCGGCAGCAGCGGCGCCGCCAAAGGCGCGCGTCAGCGACGATGCGCCCAGAGGGCCGCCGCCACCACCACCACCACCACCGCCACCACCGCCACCACCACCGCCTCCGCCGCTGCCGCCGCCGCTTCCGCCGGGGCCACTCCCTTCCTTGCTGCCGCCGCCGCCATACCCACCGCCGCCGCCGCCACCCCCCCCACTCCGCTCCTTGGGGGGGAGCGCCGCCGCCGCCGCCCCCGGTGGGGGTGGCCGCCGGCGTGGCGGCGGCGGCGCGGACACCCCCCTCGGGGGCGGGGGGGGGGGCGGCGGTGGCGGGGGGGGGGGCGATGCGGCGGGACGGCCGCTGCCGCCGCCACCGTCGGGCGCGCGAAGGGGCACGCCCGTCATCGCGGCAACGGAGGAGAGAAACGGGGGAGGAAAGGAAGGCGGGAAGGGGGGTGGGGGGGAGCCGCGGGAAAGGCGTTGATGCGGGGGCACGCGCACGACGTTGGTGACGACGCTGTCCGACTAGCTTAGCCGCGGTGGAGGCGATGAGGGGACGGGCACGCGCACGGCGTTGGTGACGGCACCGCCCGATAGCTCAAAAAAAAGGAGGTGGGGAGACAACGGCAGTGCAGAACCCGAGCTGTAGGTGGGTGGAAGAGGAGGGGCTTGGCGTGCCAGCGCGTCCCGCGACGGGGTGCAGTGTGCAACAGAGGACACGAGAAGGACGCGAGCGAGCGAGTCGCAGGCATGGATGGCGGGGGTGCGGGCGGCGCACAGGCGGCTCACGGCGGGGGATGCCGGGAAAACGGGTGCGCGGGGTTGTCACGCTGCCAAATGCCGGCTGTGGTGCGTGGGGGGGCTGGCGCGGGGCAAGGTGCCGGCCCGGCCAGGAGGCGTGCAGATGGGATGGCCAACAAGTGGCGCTGTGGGGATTGTGTCGCCCAAAACGCCGCTCTGCAATCCCCTGCAGAAGGGCGGGGGACGCCCATTGGCCCAGCCTGCGAGCAGCGCCCTCGGGCAGGGGGAATGTCCCCTCAGCACACGTGGCCTTCATCCGGTAGACAAGTATATTGGATTGAGCGCTTGTGCTCTGGCCCGTCTAACTTCTGTCTCATTTTCAATAAGTGAGTACTTTCATACAAGAGCACAAGCGTCAGTGGAGCACCGAGAAAAATAGGAAACTACCAACTCAATGACACAGACGCTTCATGGGCCTGATCTGCGGATCACCGCTCAAGCAAGCGACGGGGGGGTGCAGTCCGTCTGTAGCTGTGTGTCATATATAGAGGTCCTCCCCGGCGGGCCGCCCCCGGCCTTATACAGCGCTCACCTGCGCAGGTAGCTAAATTTAGTAGGTGCCAAATGTCGACCAGTGCCGGAAATGTTGACCCGCCTGACGGCCCCAAGCAGGCCGATTCTTGAAGGATGTATTTTTCTCGGCTGCTTGCATCCAACAGCACAAGAAGCTCACATGACCTGGGCATGAGACCTTCCACCAGCAGATGGACATAGACGTTGTCCACTTTCTGGTCCAGCATCAACACCTGGGGGTCGACGCCCTCCACGCTGTGCTTTTTTCTCTACTTCAGAGTGTATTTCTGACGGCGTCAAATAGCACCCAGGTGGCCCAATGTGCGTGGTCGTGCTACACTCAGCATGATTGATTCGCTCACCATGCACCGCAGACCCAGGTTGATCGCAGATCCGGGTGTTTCCATTGGCTTCATGGTCTAGTCGACATTCCCAGAGCGACACTTACAGTCCGTTGGGCTTCTCTCGCTCGTAGCTTAGAGAAAACAGAAGCACTCAGAAAAAAAAAAAAAAAACGTCTTACTCTCCTCTACAAGCACGTGTGTTGTGCTTTTCTTGTAGTCCACGGGAACCTTGGATCTCAGCGAGAGTGGTCGACATTTGACACACACTAGCTAGGCCATAGGGCCCCCCCTTAAAGTGCGTCCCGTTACAAGAATATGCGATTTCGCTCTGTAACGTTACATTATAGTCCATTGTCGGATACAGTGCGACCCCTCACTTGGCCGCCCCGCAGTTGTGCCGATCGGCACAACTGAGGGGGGGGTACGCGTGAAGTGGCCCGGCCGGGCGGCTCATATTCGGGCGATTGACGGGCGCTGATTGGCTCATACCGTCCAGATCGCTGAAATCCGAACATCCCAGGACAACTGTCGGACACTGGAAGGGGGGCCACCTCCTTGGTCTACCCCAGGGCAAGTGAGGGGTCGCACTGTAGTCACGTTGGTGGGTACGCCCTAACCCCCTGGATAACCCTTGGACAACATGCCGGATGAGATTTCGGTTTATCCAAGGTGCACATGTTGGCGACGATCCATCCCCGCGGCCTCGTCGTCTGGCACGTCGGGTCTCTCGCGAGGATCCAGTCGCGTGTCCTGCCCCGCAGTCTGTGGCTGTGGCCCACGGCCGGCGGAGGGGGGGGCGGAAGGTGGGAAGGGGGGTGGGGGGGGCCCGCCGGCGGGGGAGCAACGACCGTCACGGTGACCGTCGCCGCGCGTTGGTGGCCCGCACAGCAGCTACTGGGGGGGGCGCTCCCGTGACTGGCGGCTGCCCAACAGCCCATGATGACCCCCCAACGCTCCGCCCATGTCAAGAAGACTCGGATGCTTTGGGCGGCCGCCTCAGACCTCTTCCCCTCCCTCCCCCCCCACCCTCGCGCACACCACGTCTGGTTCTCTCTTCCTCGGCGGCCATGGCCCAGCCGGCCGCGTGGCCAGCAGCCGCTTCTCGGGCTGAGCGCCACTGGATTTTGAATGGCCGCCGTTGCGTCGCGCGCCGTCTTTCCCACCCCCCCCCCCCCCCCCCCCCCGCCGCCTCCTCGGACCCCACCCTCCTAAGCTTTGGTCCCCCTCTAGATTGAGAGGGGACCGACGGGAGCCCCCCCATCCCCCGTCAGAGCCAGTATGGTCTGGGGGCGGCAGCCAAGGCAATGCGCCTGAGACTCCCTCCCATCGCAGTGGGGTCTAAAGGGGGACCACCGATTTCTTGCATTCCGGGTGTTTTCCGCTTGCGCAAGAATTTGCAACCCCCTCTCATGGCATGAAGGACGCCGATTTTGAGCACTTTCGTTGCTTTACGCTTGCAGTTGCCAGTTGCACAAGCCCGCATGGATGGTGCCCGTCTGCGCCGGAAGTGTACGACCCTCGGCTGCCTGGTGGTACCAACAGAACAACGTGCGGGCTTGTGCAACTGGCAACTGCAAGCGTTAAGCAACAAAAAGTGCTCAAAATCGGCGTCCTTCATGCCGTGAGAGGGGGTTGCAAATTCTAGCGCAAGCGGAAAACACCCGGAATGCAAGAAATCGGTGGTCCCCCTTTAGACCCCGCTGCGCAGGCTGCGCAGTGATCCTCAAAGCGGGATCCACGACAAGCCCGTCTTTGCCCGGAAAAGCTTGTACGCGGCTTGTCAAGTGGCCCCCTGAACCCCCCTCAACACCCCTATACAGGCCGATTTTTTATTGTCCTTTTCTTTGAGGCTTGTCAAATTCCCCTAGACGTCGCTCCCACACGATTATGATGGTATGACAAGACGCGCAGCGACGGTGCGCACCAGAAGATGTAAAAAGAGTGTGTTCTGTCGTCTTTCAGGACCATCCAACAACACTTGGCAAGCATCGTACAAGCACTTCGGCGTGGCAGCATGTCGGTCGCAGGCCGCGTATAGGCCTGTTCGGCCCGAACTAAGAGGAAGTACCGCTTGAGAAGGAGGCCCGACTGGCATCTGGCCTGGTATTGTTGGGACTATTGCAGTTTTCTGAATTTTGTCCCATGTGGACAAGAGCAAGAGCAAGTGTACAAGAGCAAGGGCCAATCGCATGCTCGCAGCAGCGGGCTTACCAATGGCGTGCTGCAACACGTCTGTCGGAAGAACCTGATGATTGGCTATGGCCACAACTGCTCTCGCAACGAACGCTGGTTGGTCAAAACACTCTTGTTTTTTCATCGGATCTCGCCGGTTGACCCTTTATCTCAGGTCATCTCTGTCAAGAACAGTCCGAAGCGCTCAGCCGGTGCTTGTTCTACCCTCGAAGTGGTCAGAAATCCCGAGAGAACCCCCGATCACACTGTTCGTACAACAACGGACCCTCATGCAGAGCAGTCATTGGCCAGAGAGGCAGCATCTGAGTCATATCATTGGTCAAACACAGTTTGCTCTTGCTCTTGTCCACATGGGACAAAATTGGGAGAACTGCAATACAAAGCACACTTTGTAGTATGATGAGACTTGCGAAACGCCTCGTTAGCCTACCCAAACCCTCCAACATGGAGTCGGGATGGTTTGACACAGGCAACTGACCGAGTCATTACAAGTAAACAAACAGACACTCCACAAGTGAGTGTTCGACTTTGTGCTCCCTCTGCAATCGCCACATCGCTACGAAGTGCTGGGCTCATGGGCACCACGCTGGACAGGCGTTGGTGTCCCTCCGCGACAAACCGGACGTACTGCCTGCGCCTCCGCCCTGACGACGTATCGTCCCCCCGCCATGCTCCACCTCCCTCACCCCCCAGTTCCCTCCCCTCCCCCCCCTCGCCTCTGCGACCTACGATGTGGCCGGGGAGTCCCGCGGGGTTGGCTGGCGACGGTGGCCGGCGACGATGGCCGGCGGGGGGAGCTGATGGGTTGGCCTGAGGCGGTGGCCTGCGGGGTTTGCCGGCGGCTGCAGCGTTCGTGGGCGGAGTTGGCCGGCGGGGTCGGGTGGCCGGCGGGGGTGGCCGGCGGCGGTGTCCGGCGACGGTGGCCGGCGCGGGTGGCGGGCTGACGTCGCCGGCGGGGTCGGGTAGCCGGCGGGGATGGCTCGCTGACGCTGCCGGCGGGGTCGTGTAGCCGGCGGGGATGGCTGCCTGGCTTTGCCAGCGGCGATCGCCTAACGCTGTGACCTGCGGCGTTGGCCTGTGGCGACAGCTTGCCGCGGTGGCCTTGCGCGGTGGCCTGCCGCTGGGGCCTACGGGGCTGGCCGGCGGCGGTGGCCGGCGGCGGTGGCCGGCGGCGGTGGCCGGCGGCGGTGGCCGGCGGCGGTGACCTGCGCCGGTGGCCTGCCTATGGGGCCTGCGGCGGAGTCTTGCGGGGTTTGCCTGCGGCTGCGGCGTTCGCCGGCGGGGGTTGCCGGCGGGGTTGGCCGGCGGGGTCGGGTGGCCGGCGGGGGTTGCTGGCGAGGGTGCACCGGTGGGGGTGGCGGGGGTGAATGGCTGGCGTTGCCGGCGGAGTCGGGAAGGTGGCTGGCGTTGCCAGCGGCGGGGGCCGGCGGGTGGAGCTGACGGGGTTGGCCAGCGGCGATGTCCTGCCGCTTTGGCCTGCGGCGGTGGCCTGCGGCGATGGCCAGCCGCTGATGCCTTGGGCGGTGGCCTGCAGCTGGCATTTCCAGAAACTTAATCGGTACTGCTTCTCCATCTATTAGCGATGCGTTAGCTTAACATGACGCACTTTATCGCACTTACTCCTGCTTGAAGTCGGCTTGGCAACCAAGATTCGAGGTCGTTTCACCCTTCGTTTCAGCCGGCAGGCCTGCTTGACAAGCCCCGTACAAGCCGTTTGGCACCTAAAAACAGGCTTGTCATGGATCCCCGGGTCTTGAGACCACTGCGCTGGGAGGCTTGATCCCGCACCCTACTGTAGGGGGCGAGCTGGTGCTGATTCCCGCAGGAAGGATCGGCCTCCGCTGGCACCCGCGGCCGTACCTCAAGTTTAGGTCCCCCCGCTTCAAGCAAGACGGGGTGGCGCTTGCCTCCCTGCCCACCGCCCCCCTCCCAGCCCCGCCCCACCTCAAGATCCCCACCCCCCCCCCCCCCCACAGGCAGAGGCCCCAAAATTCACGGCCATGATCTTGGCGGACCACCACCGCCGCCACGCACCCCCCCCCCCCCCCCCCCTCCTGTTTTTGCCGTCGCCCACGTCTTGCCCCCTTTGAGCAACGCGAGAAGCCCTGACGGGCTGGTCGCGCCGGCAATGGCCGCGGCGTCGCGTGTGCGCCACCCCGACCGGGCGGCGGGGCACAGCACCACGGTGGGGCGGCCGGGGAGGGAGAGAGGCCCCGTCGCTGGCCCAGTAGCGAGCAGGCGGCGGCGCCTGCCCCCCCGCCGCTCCCTCCCCTCCCCTCCCCTCCCCTCCCCTCCCCTCCCCTCCCCTCCCCCTCTCGTCCCCGCCCCGCCTCGGTGCTGCCGCGGCTGCTGTGGCCAGGCTCCCCCATCGCGGGACCCGCTTCACGTTTCCCCCGCATTCCCTCTCGTCTGGAGCCCCTCTCTTTTCGGCGCTCGGCGCTCTCCCCTCCCTCACCCCCTCCCTCCCCGTCCCCCCCACCCCTCTTCTTGCTCCCCCCCCCCCCTCTTCTCCCCTCCTCCCTCGGCCGTCGTCGTTGGTCGGTGCGCGCCGCCGACCCCGCGCCGACGACGGCGACCGACGCGCGACGGGCGCCACGGCGGACGTCTTTGCGTGGTCACGGCCATTTTGGTGGGGGGGCGAGTGGGTGGGTGGGTGGGGAGGGGGGGAACGTGCCGCGGCCGGCCACGGTGCACAGATAACATAGCGGCAGCGGGGAGGGGGAGGGGGGGGGGGAAGAGAAGGGGGGGGGCCGGTGGGAGCGGGGGGGGGGGGCGGGGGGTGGCGGAAGTGTGGTGCCTAGCTCGAGGCCCACCCACACGGGTGGAAACGAGGCGTGGCCACAGCGTCAGGACGGACGTGTGCACACACGCGGCTATCTACGGCCACGCCGACGGTGGTGGGGGGTGGCTGGGGGGGTTGGGTAGTGTGGTGGCGCCGCCGCGCTGGGCCGGCCGCGGCACCTGCAGCTGCGCGAGAGCGAGGGGGGAGGGGGGGGGGGGAAAGTGCCATCGCGCCTCGAGGGCGCCCGCCCGAGTCCCCCGAGGGGGTATTTTGAGTGTGCCCGCGGGTAGCGTGGCCGCGGCCGACGACGAGCACGGCCGCCATCCCGGCCATCCCGGGCGCGCCCAAACGCTGGGAGCCGCGGCCGGCGGTACATCGCACCGGACCCAACAACCGCGCCCGCCGCCCCGACCCCTCCCCTCCCGCCTCCCCGCCTGCCGGGCGACGTGCGGCCGCGCGCCTTCTTTCGTAGACACACGCGCGCGCTCGCTCGCTCGCTTGCTGAGGACAGGGTGGCAGAGCGCGGGGGGGGGGGGGGGAGGTGGTGGCGGTGTCCTACTACTACCAACGCTCCGTCTGTGGCGGACCTGTGAGAGCAAAAACAGGCGGCGGTTCTGTAGTGGGGGGGGTTGGCGTTGGAGGCGGGCGGCGCATCGCGGCGGCCTCGTGCGGGCGCGGCGCCCCACCCCACCACGGCGGCCGTGCAGTGGCGGCGCCGGTGGGTCACGGCGGGAGCCTGTCTCGCCCCCTCCGCCTGCGCCGGCGGTAGCGGTAGCGGGGTGCGTGCGTGCGTGCCGGGCACCCGCAGGTGTGGGGGGCGCGGGGGGAGGGGGGACGACGATCACGATGGACCCCCCCACGGGGGTGGTGGTGGCGGCCGGCGGCGGTGGCAACGACGGCGGCGGCGGCGGCAGCGGCTGTGGTGGTGGCGGCAGCGGCGGCGGCGGCGGCGGCACCGCCCATGGGGGCGGGGGGATTGTGCTGCGCGGCGGCGGCGGCTGGAGCGCCGCGCCCTCCACGTCGACCGCCTCTCTGGCAGCGCCGTCAACGGCGGCGGCGGCGGCGGTGGCGGCCATGAGGGGGCGGCAGGATCCGATGGCGGTGGGGGACACGTCGGGCGTCCCCGACGGGAGCGTCGACGGCGGCGGGTCGGTGGCGACCGACGGCAGCGACGACGACGGGTCATCGACGGCCACGTTTAGTGACTCGGACTCGGACGGGGAGGGAAGCGCGCGGGGGGGAGGGGGGGGCGGGGGTGGCTCTTTGATCGCCGCCGACGGGGGGTCGGACAGTGACAGCGACGCGGGGGGGGTGGGGGGGGGCCACCCCCTCCGCCGCCGTGGCCGCGTCATTGGCGGTGAGGATTGCGGCGGCGGCGGCGGCGGTGGGGGTGGCGGTGGTCTCCACGGCGGCGACGACGGCGTTGTGGCGGGCAGGGGCGGGGGGGAGCGGCGGCGGCCGGCGGCGCACGTCCTGCCCCCCCCGCCGTGCCGCTTTCGTAGCCCGCCGCCGCCACGCCACGGCGCCCTATCCACCTCGACCGTCTCGTCGGCGGGGACGCTGTCGAGCAGCCCGCCGCCGCCGGCGCCCGGCTCCCCCGCCACCACGTCTACCACCACCACCACCACCACAACCACCACCTACGCCATCGCCGCGGCCGTTGCCGCCGCCGCCACTGCCGCCACTGGTGGCGCTGCCGCCACCCCTCCGGCTGCTGTGGGGAGCCCCCTGTCGGTGGCGACGCTGTCGCCGCTCCGGCGGGCGGCCCACACCGCCTGTGCGATTGACATTTGGCCAGAGCCGCGGCCGGCGGGCCAGCGGGGCAGCGTGCGGGGGGAGGGGGGCGAGGGGGTGGTGGTGGGCCCGCCGTCAACGGGGGGCGCCACCCCCACCCCCACCCCCCCCGTTGCCAGAACGGTCATCATGGCGGATGCACCGGGCGGCAGCCCCGCCAGCCCCGCCAGCAGTAGTGGCAGCGGCGGCGGGGGGGGCGGGGGCGTCTCTTCCACCCCCACCCCCTCCCGGGTGGGGGGCGTCGGGTGGGCCGCCGCCGCCGCCGCCGCCGGCGGTGGGGGCGGCGGCGGCGGCGGCGGCCGCACCCCCCCCGGCATGACCACCTCGGCCGACTATATCGCGCAGCTGGCCTGCCTGTCGGACCGCGTGCGGGCAATGGCCAAGCCCGTTGGCAGCATCCCGCCGCTCGCCGCGCGACGCGCGTCGGCCACCGCCGCCGCAGCCGCAGCCGCAGCGGCGGCGGCGGCGGCGGCGGCGGCGGCGCCCCCGACGGCGCACGCACCCGCACCGCTGCCGCCAGCCCGTGGGGCGGCGGGGGCCCCCCGGCGGCTGGCGCTGGCGCCCCCGCCGGCGGCGGCGGCGGCAGCAGCGGCCGCCGCCAGCACCACCCCCCCCGCGCTGTTGCCCCCCCGCTTGGCGGCAGTCCCGCCGTCGCCTCCCCCATCGCCGGTGGCACCCTCCCCCCGCCCGCCCAGGCGGGCGCGCCGCCCCCTGGCCGTCCCCCCCCCGCCCCTCCAGGCGGCGGCGGCGGCTGCGGCGGCGGTACCGTCGCCGCCGCCCCCGCCGCCGCCGCCGCCGCCGCTGCCGCCCGCCGGCGGCGGCGGCGGCGGCGTCGGCCACCACCGTCGGTCGGTGGATCTGCGGCCGCCCGCGTGGGCGGACCCCGTGCGGGACTCGGTGTCGCTGGCGGCGCTGCCCTTTCGGGGCCGCCGCGGGTGGGGCGGGGGGGGTGGCCGCCGCCGCCGCCGCCGCCGCCCACTCGTCGAGCAGCATGCGCTCCCTGTCGTCCCTGACAGGCCGTGCCAGTGGGGGGGGGCACCACCAGCGGGACGGGTGGCGGCGGCGGCGGCGGCGGCGGCGGCGGCGGCAGCCGGCGGCGGCGGTACCCGCCGCCACCGTCGGCGGCCGCCTCTTCCGGCTGGGCGCCGACCGCGGCGGCGGCGGCGGCGGCGGGCGGCAGCGGCGGCAGCAGCGGCGGGAGTGGCGGCGGCGGGGAGCGGGGGAGCGCGCTCGCCCTGGACGCACCCGCAGAGCTGGCCGCCCACCCCCGCGCGGCGCCGGGGGTGGCAGAGCTGACGCGCGTCAGCCTCCGGCTGGTCCGCGCCATGACGTCAGAGGCCGGTGGGGGGGGGGGGGCGGGGGGGGGTCTGATGGCAGGGCAAGGCGGGGGTGGGGGGCGGGCGGCAGCGGCGGCGGCGGCGGCGGCGGCGGCGGCGGCGGCGGCGGCGGTAGCGACGTGGCCGCCGGTCGGGGCGGCACGGCCTCCCCGCCGTCACCATCGTCCACCATGTCGGGCGGCGGGGGGGGGCCGTCGGCGGCCGCGTCGCCGCGGGCGCCGCCCGCCGCGCCGCCCGCCGCGCCGCCAGACGCGTGGCCGGGGGCCGAGTCGGCTAGCGTGTCGTTGGCGTCGTGGGAGAGCGCCGTCCTTGATGTGCCCGGCGGGGCTGCCAGCAGCAACGGCGGCGGCGGTGGCGGTGGCGGTGGCGGCGGCGGCGGTGGCGGTGGCGGTGGCGGGCGGTCGCCAAAGGGCGGGTGGTCCTCCTCTGGGGTGCTGTCCGCGCCCAGCTGTGCGTCGTGGGGCACGGGCGGCGGTGTTGGCCCGCCCCCGCCGTCGGCGGTCGCCGCGGCACGGCGCGGCCGCAAGCCCCCTGTTGCGGGGGCGGCGGCGGGGGCGCCCACGGGAAGCCAGCGCTTCCCCCCCGCACGGGCCGCCCCCGCCTCTGCGCGCGGCGGCGCGCTGTCGTCGTCGGCCGACCCCACGGACGCGACCGACGAGGCGGCCATCTCGGCGTCGTCGCGGGCGCTGCTGACGTCCACCCTCACCGGCCGGCTGCCGCCGCACCTGTACCTACGGCCGGGGGGGATCCTCCGCCGCTGGCGGCGGTGGGCCCCCCGGTCGGCGGCGCTGGTCACCCACCGCTTTTTTGGCCGCGTCCTCTGCCTGCTGGGCGTGGACGGGGGGGGGGCGGTGCAGCCGTCCCGGTCGGCGCTGGTCGTCCTCACGTCCGCGGCGGTTGCCGAGGGGGCCGTCGTCAACGTGGCCGTCGACGGCGGCGGCGGCGGCGGCGGCGGCGGCTGGCCGGGCGCCTTTGGCGGGGGGGGCGCCGCCGCGGCAGCCGCGGCGGGCGGTGGCGGTGGTGGTGCGCCTGGCAGCGGCGGCGGCGGCAGCGGCAGCGGCGGGCTGGGGGGGGGTGCCGGCGGCGGCGGCGGCGGCGGCGGCGGCGGGAGTGTGGGCATTGGCGCCTCTGCCGCGGCGGCCGCAGCGGCGAGGGCGCCCGGCGGGGGCGTGCCGCCGCCCGTGGACGGCCCCGCCGGGCGGCACTGTGTGGTGCACACGTTTACCATCCGGACGGCGACCAAGACGTACGTGCTCGGCGCCCGCAGCGCGAGCGGCCGCCGCGAGTGGCTCACCGCCCTGCGGGGCGGGGGGGCGGAGCGGGAGGAGGGGAAGCGGGGGCGCTAGGAAGGGCGGGGGGAGGTGTGTGGTGGGGGAGGGGAAGGGGGGGGGGGGGGGAATGCATGGATGCCAGGGGGGGCTGGATGGGGATTGGGGTGGTGGTGGTGGGCAAGGGCGACGTGGAGGGGGCGGCTGGGGAGGGGGCGGATGGGGTTGGGGTGGCCCGCGGGGGGAGGGTACGGTGCCGCCCTTTCCATGGGATGGGCGACGGCGAGGGGGGGGTAAGCGCCGTTGTGGCGCGCCTGAGGAGGGAACCTACGCACCCCCTCATGACCCCCCTGCCACCTCTACTTTCCTCTTCTTCTTTCTTCTCACCGCGTCCCCCCCCCGCTTCCTCCCGATGGGGCGACAGCGCAGCCGCCGGTCCCCCGCACGCCGCCTTTGGCACTCGCCCCTCTGGTCGGGGCGATGGCCATCGGTCCCCCCCCCCGCCTCGCTGTCTTGCCTTGGTCTGGGGAGCGCCGGATCCGCCACACGCCCGCCCGTGCGGATCAGTGTATGGTCCCCCCGGATCCGCGACCCGTGGCCGTCGGCCGCCGCCACGCGCACGCGCGCCCCTCCGCCGCGTCGTCGTCCTGCGACTGGCGGCGGCTCGTCGGCGTGCCGCGGCCTCGGGCCGTGCCCCTCCGTGCCGTCCACCCCCCCACCCCCCCCCCCCCCCCCCCCCCCCCCCCCCCCCCGCGTCTCGCCTCCCGCCCCGGCCCCCCAGACAGACGACCCCCTCTCTCGACACCACGCCGCGTCACCCTCTCCGCCGTCCCCCCCTCCCCCCCCCCCCCCCGCCCCGCTCCCCTCCTCCCTTTCCACACTCGCGGGCACGGCTGCCGGCCTGCCGCTACGTCATGCCCCCCGGCGGGCGGGCGCTGCCCCCCCTCCCCGCCGTCCGCCGTGCCCTGACCGCGCGGCCGCTGCGGCCGCCCCCCCCGCGGCCGCCACCGGCGACGGCGGCGACGGCGGCGGCGGCTGTGTCGACGGCTGTGTCGACGGCGACGGCGGCGGCGGCGGCGCCGCTGCCCCCGACGGCCGCGTCGGCCATCCACCGGGCGGCCGCGGCGGTCCTGCCCGACCGCGGTGCGGGGGGCGCCCCCCCCCCGCCGCGTGCTCCCCCCTCCCCACGCTTCCCCCCGTCCCCGCGGCTGCCGTCGGTGCCCCTGTCTGCGGCTGCCGCCGCGGCCACCACGTCGGCGGCGGCCGCGGCTGCCGCCGCCGCCGTCCCTGCCGCCGCCACCACCACCACCGCCTTTGCCCCCACCGCCACCGCCTTTGCCCCCACCCCCACCGCCTTTACCCCCACCGCCACCGCCACCGCCACCGCCACCCCCACCACCGCCGCCGTCGCGGCGCCCCGCTTCACCACCGCCGCGCTGGTGGGCCCGCCCAACGCGGGCAAGTCCACCCTCCTCAACGCCCTCCTCCGCACCCGCCTGTCGGCGGTATCCCGCAAGGTCAACGCCACCCGCCGGTCGGTGCTGGGCGCGCTCGTCGCGGGGCCCGCCGCCGCCACGCAGGTGGCGGTGGTGGACACGCCGGGCATCCTCGGGCGGGGCGCGGGGGGGCGGGCGCTGGGCCGCGGCTGGGCCGCCGTGGGGGGGGTCGGCTGGGCGGCTGCCGCCCAGGCCGACACGGTCGTGCTGGTCGTAGACGCGGGGGGGGGGGAGCGGGGCGTCGCGCGGGCGGTGGCGCTGGGGGGGGACCTCGTCCGCCGGCTCGCCACGCCGGCGGCGGCGGCGGCGGCGGCGCCAGAGGCAGACGCTTCCGACGCGGACGGTGCAGCGGACGCGGGCGGGCCCGCCGTGGACGCGGCGGCTGGCACGTCGGGGGGCGGGGGGGGGGACGCCCCGGCCCCCGGACGTGCCGCCCGCCTTGCGCGCCGGCAGCGGGCGGTGGCGGCCAAGGCCTCCGCTCGGTCCGCAGCGGCGGCAGCGGCGGCGGCGGCGGCGGCGGAGGCGGGTGCCCCCCCCGGGGTGCGCCCCCCCCCCCCCCCCCCCCCCCCCCGCCGCCGCTGCTGGCGCCGCTGCCCCACCCGCGGCCACTCATCCTGGCCCTCTCCAAGTGTGACCGCCGGTCGACGGAGCGGGCGGCGCTGCTGGACCTGGCGGCCACGCTCGTGGACACCATCCCGGGCTTTGCAGCCGCCTTTCGCCCCGAGGTGCACTACACCGCCGCGGGCGCCCGCGGGGGAGGCGGTGGGGACGGGGGGGACCCGCCGGGGGTGGCCACCCTCCGAGACGCCCTCGCGGCGGGGGCGCCCTCGGGGGAGTGGGCGTACCCGCCCCCGCCCCCCGGGGGGGCCAGCTGGGCGGGCCTTTCCGAGCGGGAGCGGGTGGAGCAGGCGCTGTGGGAAAAGTTGCTCCACCGGCTGCACCAAGAGCTGCCCTACCAGCTCGAGGTGGTGTGTGAGGGGTGGACCGACGGCCGAGCCGGGTCGGGGGCGGGCGGTGCCGCCCTCCCCTTGCTGACCGGTGGTGCCCCCGCCCGCCACCACATGCTCCTCGACGGCGACGACGACGACGGCGACGGGGACAGTGACGGCGACAGCGTCGACCGGGGTGCGGTGGGAGGCCCGCCGCCAGGCCCTGTGTTGGCCCAGTACGCGCTGCGGGTGGGGGCGCGGAGCCAGGTGCCGATTGTGATTGGCGCGGGCGGCAGCGTTGTGGAGTGGGTGCGCACCGCCACCGAGGCGGCCGCCGCGGAGATGCTGGGGCGGGACGTCCACCTACGGCTGCGGGTGGTGTGTGCCGTCTAAATAGGGCAGACGGAGCGGGGGGGGGGGGGGGGGGGGGGGGGGGGAGGGAGAGGGGGGGGGGGGGCGACGGGGCGGGCGGGGGGGGGGGGGGGGGGGGGGGGGGGCGCGGCGTCTCTTTCTTCTGCACTGCATACCGCAGAGCAGCAAGCGCCCACGATTGACCAAGAATGTCGAAAGAGACACAGCAGGGTGGGCACGCCGCAGCACGTGTTTCCAAAAGAGAAAGAGACACCGTAGGGTGGGTACCTCCCAGCACGTGTTCCTACTGGCGTGTACAGCACACACATACCACGTCTCCGCCCCATCCTACTGTCACGGGCCTTTTCATGAGCGGCTCATGCGGAAAGCGCGGGTGGGGCAGGGGGGCCTCCCGGGTGCGCTCCCACCGCTACTCCCGCAGTGTTGACGGAAAAGGCAGAGCGGTGCGGCGGCGTAATTGCCATTTGTGCGACTTACACCCGCGCGCCCCCGTGGCGGCCACCCGCGACGCCTCGATGCCATGCACGGGGCACCTCCCCCCAGCGGCCTCCTCCCCCATGTCGATACAACCAGCCCTCCTCACCAGCCCCTTTCTGTTCTGTCACCCAATCCCCCAACCCATATCCACCCCTGCCTGGGCGGTTCGCCTCCGCCTCCCAGGGCAGCAGTTCCTCTTTCTGGGTGGCCGAAGCACCACGCCATTTTTCTTTGCTTCCCTGCTCCCCCCTCCTCCCCCTCGGGCGCGCCCTCTCCTGGTCGTCTTGCCGCCGCGTGCTCCATCGCCATGGGGCCCACCCTGCCTGATGGGGTCCGCCCCTGGCGGTCGCGTCGGCCCGCAGCGGCCCTGCTGCTGATGGCAACCGCGGCGGCTGCCGCGGCCGTCACCGTTCCCGCCGTCGCGTCGGCGGCTGCCGCCGCCACTGCCGACGGCGGCGGCGGTGGCAGCGGCGGCGGCGGCGGCGGCCCGTCGGCAGCGGCGGCCGCAGCGGCCGGCGGGGCGCCCCCCCCCCCCCGCGCCCCCCCTTCAGACATGGACGACCCTACCGACGCGTGGGCCGAGTGGGGCGAGACCCCCGAGTCCCGCCGGTCGGGCGTCCGCCGCCGGCGGGAGCGCCCCATCGAGGCTGGGATGAATGTGGATGCGCTGTTGGGGATGGCGGGCAAGACGACCAAGCTCTTTTTCACCACCCTCCGCCCGGGCGTGGCGGCGAATGACAAGGACGCGCTCGCGCTGGGGGCGCGGTACCGCAACATGCTCGCTGCGGGGGGGGTGACGGCGACCTTTTTCGCCGACGGCAAGGGCGGCCTCATTTGCCAGGCGGGCTCCTTTCGTGACGCCGTCAACGCCAAGGACTTTTTGATCCGGCAGCCCGAGGTTGCGCTCGTCGCCCTCGACGCGGCCAAGTTCACGCCCCTCCCGCCAGAGGACGATGATGACGACGATGACGACGGCGCGACGGCGGCGGGGGGGAGGGGGGGGGGCCAACCGCAGGCAAAGTCGGGAGGGGAGGAGGGCGCTGCGTCCGCGGCGAATGCCAGTGGTGGGGAGGGGTGGGGGAGCGCCCAAGCCACGGCGGCCGAGGCGGGGCTAACGGTCGAGTCCTCCGCGGCGGGGGAGCCGCACGTGGGGGGAGGGGCGGCCAAGGAGGAGCTCTGAGAAATGCGTAGGGGGCCGCACTGGCAAGTGGTGGCGGTCGACGCGGCCACGCGACGGCGAGGGCAGGGTGCGGCGGGGAGCTCAGGGCGCACTTGTTGTCTGCACGGCCCACCGCGTGGTCGTCATCGTTGGTGAGCGCGGCGGTGGGGGTGGCAGGCGCGCTCGCACTCTCTTGGCGCGCCAGGGCGGGGAACTGGTGGGGTGGCTGTGGTCGCAGACGGGCATGTCTGACATGTCCCCTTGCTGGGGGCACACGCCCTGCGACGACGCAGCGGTGCGCGCTCGTTCCGTGACATCGTCGCACTGGTGGGGCATTGTGACCCGCGTCTGGGCGGCCGTGACAGCCTACCCCCATTCCCAATGCCACGGCGACAAGACAGGAGCGGGCGACGCGCGCTGCTATTTCTTCTTCCTCCCTTCTTTTGTCAACGTTTCACAGTGCGCCGCTACACGGTGGGGACCATGAGCCAGAGCACCATCAGCGCCTCCAAGACCCCCACACCTCCTTTCCCTGCCACGCACTTAAGCACCCGGGAACTTGCCACTGGCCCAGGCGACGTTGGCCACCGGCTTGAAGATAGCCTTGACGTCACGCAGAAGTGTCTTGTCCATGGGCGTCATCATGACGGCTACGTTCTTGGCCAGCGTGGCCGTCGAATCAATGCCCACGACCGTCGACGTGACCGACAGCGGGTCTGCGTTGAGGGCGTATTGCAGGGCCAATGCGGCCAGGCTGCTGCCCCGCTCCTTGCACAGCGCCGCTGCCGCCGCAGACGCCTCCTTGACTGCCGCAGACGCGGGGTGCCACGGTGGCGGTCCCGCGTCAGTGAGGAGGCCCATGGACAGGGGGGCGGCATTGATGACGCCAACCCCTGCGGCTTTGAGCGCCGGCAGCATCCCCGCCAGGGCGTCATCGGCAAGCGTGTAGCGGCAGTAGGAAAGCACCACGTCAAGGGTGCCCGGTGGTACCCGGTCCAGCACGTACGGGAAGATGTCGAGGGGATAGCCCGTGATGCCCACTGCCCGGACCTTGCCAGCCTCACGGAGTTTGACCAACGCGGGGAGCGTCTCGTTGACCACCTGGTCCAAGTCCCCAAACTCAATGTCGTGGCACTGCACCAGGTCCAGCCTGTCCACATTGAGGCGCGCAAGCGACTCTTCCACCGACGCCGTCACGCGGGCGGCGGAAAAGTCAAAGGTGGACTCCCCATAGCGGCCGACTTTAGAGCCCACCACAAACGAGTCGCGCGGCAGTTCTTTGAGGGCCTTGCCGAGGACGGTCTCAGCTTTGGTGGCCCCATAGTAGGGGCTCACGTCAAAAAAGTTGACACCCAGCTTGACCGCCTCGTGCACAGACCGAATGCCATCTGCTTCCTGCACCTCAGCGACGCCGGGGACAAAGAACATAGTAAAGGGCGGAAGCAGGCAAGAAGGGTTGGCAGTGAGTGACGATTCGCCCGCACGTATACTGGTCAGCACAAGTATCACAGCAAGCGGTAATCACAGCACAGACATCCCGCTCACTGGACGCTGGGGTCGGCAGCCCTCCCCTAAGGCCTGTCTTTCACCATCTCCATTCCACGCGCAAGCAGTCAAACATACGTCGACGTCGCCAAAGACCCCTCCAAGTGGAGAGGCTCCAAAACCCAGCGGCGACACATCAATGCCCGTGTTGCCCAGGGACCGCCGCAGATGAGGTGACAGCCCAGAGTCCGCCCCTGACAAGCCCGACGTCATCGTGGAACCACAAGGGGGGAAAGGCGAGGAAATAGAGGAAGTGGGGGGGAAGGAATGACGTGGGGAACACGAGAGAGAGTTGAAGAAGGCCGCCGCGGGTGTCTAGCAGCGGCGGCGGGACCCCGACACCGACGGCTACAAGAGCGTCCTACGGGATGCTAGGAGGAGAGAGAATGGACAGCAGCAGTGGCAGACCCAACGTTAGTCCGACCCGGCGAGGTGGGCGCTGACCGGCAGGCCACCACGCCTGAGTGGGCGTGGAAAAGCAGCGGACACTGCACGCCAGCAATGGCCAGATGCAGAACGGCGGGACGAACGTGTCACAGACATCCAAGCGCGTGGCTCGAGATGGAGCTTCGTTCTCTGTCCGCAAGGACCAGCAATGCCACTGCCCACACATTTCCACAGGACAGAAACATAAACTGTACGTACAGTACACATAATGATCACGACATACTTCTAAATATTTTCTGAGCGAACAGAAGGAAGCTGATTTCCACATCGTCTATAGTCCCTACAGGCTCGCATCATCGGGTGCACCGGTGCCGTTCGTGCCCTTCACTGTCTAGACCCGACCCCAGGCAGCAGTCCCGTGGCTAGAGCTGCCTGACGCCACCAGCCTGCGCTTTGCCCCATCACCGTAAACCACCTGTGCTCTCTGTTTTTGCCCCTGGCACGCGGGATGGACGTTCCTCTGTACGGCTCTCTGGGGGCCCTCCCCACCCATCTCCCCGCCCTCGCGACGCTCACCGCCGCCCACATGGTGTCGCCCCCCGCGTGGCTGCCTTACCTCGCCCTCTCCCGTTCTGCAGGCCTTCGCCCCGCCTCGACCGGGGCAGTTGTCGTTGGCGGCTGTGCCCTGCATGCCCTCTCGACGGTTGCTGCAGCGGCTGGCCTCGCCGCCGCGGGTGGCGTAGCAAGCGCCCTGCTGGGAGGGGCGGTGGCCCGCCTGGGAGCCGCTGCCGCCTTGGGCGCGGTGGGGCTGTGGCTGGTCTATGGCGCGCTGGTGCGGGGCGAGGGCGGCTTGCCAGGTTGTTGTGAAGAGGGCACCCCTGCGGGCCTCGTCAAAGTACCGACGAGTCCCCCTCCGGCGGTGGAGGCCGAGGCTTCGGTGGGCGCGTCCGGAGCAGGCGGCCCCTCGGCGAGCGCGACGACGCCCGCCGGCCCCGCGCCCGCGGCGGGTAGCCGGGCGGGCCTGGCGCTGTTGGCCGTCGCGGCGCTGACGCCGTGCGTGGCGTCGCAGCCGCTACTGGTGGGGCTTGTCGCAGGCTCCCCGGGCATTGGCCGTGTGCCCACCTTGGCCGCCGCGGGGGTTGTCATCTGGGTCGTCTCGACAGCTGTTGTGGGGGCGGCGGTGGCCTTGGGGGGGAGGCTCGCCCGCCGCCTGGGTGGCGGCCGCCTCCGCGTGGCGGAGCGCGCGCTTTTCGGGGGCGTCCTCCTGGTGCTGGCGGTGGTGACCGCGACGGGGGGGGGTCACGCCCACCATCATCACCACGACAGTGGGACCGGGGGGGGGGTCGACGCGGCGATGCACGCGCACCACCACCACTACGATGGCACGGCTGGGATGAGTGGTGCAATGCCAGAAGCGGAGATGCACGCGCACCATCAACAGTGAAGGACGCGCTATGGAGGAACGTGAACCTCCCCTGGCGGCGCAGGCGCCTTCGCAGCCCGCTTTCGCCCATGCCCTGGTACAAACTGACGCTGGCTCGGTGGCTCGATTGTGCGTTGTGTTGCAGTCCAACCCACCCACTATGTATGTCTCGCACGGAGGAGCGACGTGGTGCGCCGAAAAATCTGCACATAAAGATCATGAACAAGGACAGCATGTAACGAAGGGAAATTATGGAGCACAACAGCCCAAGACAAAATACACATTCCGACCTACCACCGCGGCAGCGTCCCCACCAAACCCCAGTCACCTTGACCTCTCGATCATGCACAGCGTGCAGCACGGTCGGGCGTACGGGCAGAATAGGACAACACCGCAGCGCCTAGCGGTTGATCTCAACGTAGAAGACCAAATCCGGTCGAGCACGGCGCACCTCCACCCAGAAGGCAAACAGCGGCGGTCGGTAAACAGCAGCAACGGGCCTCAATCGGCAACTACCCCCCCCCCCAGTCCCCCCCCTCCCCCACCGAGAGGAGAAGCACAGGCAAGCGAAGATGGAAGCAACTCAGCCGCGCCAGCACGGCTATCAAGCGAAAAAGCGAGACAACGGAAGCCGCTCAATAGTTGCCATTCTTGTCGCGACGGAACAGCAGGATGTGCGGCTCCGGGCGATGGATGGCGTAGTGCTCCCATCCGCGGCTCTGCTGGACGCCCAGGCCGCGCCATTCAGCCTCGCTGAGCAAGCGCCCCTTGGGCATCGCCTTTGAGATGTCCGATGGTAGGATCACGTGTCTGGGGACGCGGAGCGCAATGCAAAGAAGGACATCAAGAACCCAGCCACCACGCACAGACGGGAGCGCAAGTTACGACAAAAGACACAGAAGCAAGGAGCGGGGCATGGGGCATCCGTTAGGGCAAAGCTCGTCGCCGCGCACTACCTGATGAGACGCGAGAACACACAGCAGCAACCGCCTAAAGGCACCAGCAGGCTGCCGAGACAACGCCCCGCTCACACAGTGGTGGACGATATCACCAATCGTAGTGCATGAACCGAGGTTCGTTCCACGCGTGGCTCAACCGGGCCAACCAGGAAAAGCTCAACAAGCAACAACAGTGCCCACAAAACAGAAAAAGACAGAGCACAACAGCGAAAGCTCACACTGCGCTTCCCACAAAAGCTCACACTGCGCTTCCCACATAATGCAACACACGGTCCCGTCCATACCTGTACTCAAACGTATCATCGTAGTACTTCTCCGAGTAGATGATTTGCGTCGCCGGCATGGTGGCCAAGCGGGAGGAGAAGACGGGTCACAAGGGCAACCGCCGCCCACGAAAGCGTATCACAGTGAAGGAAGGGGAAGCCGAGCACGCAAGCAGCGATACACCAGTGGAAGTGCAGCGGCTGGGGAACAGGCAGAGTAGTCAGGTTGTGGGGGCACGTGGCGTCGGTTGGCGTCGCACGGAGACACGCGTGCGGAGGTGCGGTGGTGGTAGGTTCGCGGTCCACCGCGGCGGACGGCCAGCACTCGGAGCGTCCCCGTTCAAGCTGAAGGCAGAGCGCACAACGCGTGCACGGCCGTCAGGCACACGCGTGGGGACACCAGCAATAAACGCTGCCAAACGGGGCAAGAGCGCCGGGGCGTTTGGGGGCTGCAGCCCGTGCCCATGGCAGGGCCCAACCGTGGGTGCTCTGGTGAAAACCCACGCCACAGGGTGTTGCAGAGAGGGTGCCCCCGTGTCTCCGCTCCGCCACGATCAGGCATGGCTGGGGGGGGAGACTTCCTTGGCGCCAGGCTCGGGGAATTGTTTCCTGGCCCCAGTGGTTCAGATTTTGAAAGGCGCACCAGTGCCCCGATTTCGAACGCGCGCCGTGGCGCCACCCGCTGGCCCGCCGCGCTCCTCGAAGAACCGTGCATGCGCGCGTGTGGCCCCTTGAGCTGCACTCACCTGCCTCTCCCCCGGCCGCCGCCGTCACGGCCGCCATGTATAAAGACGGGTCTGACCACGCGCATGTCCCCGCGCGCAGTTCGCATCATGCACGTTTCTGCCCGAACCAACCTGGCGAACGAGCGTCTTGGACTAAAACACAAGTTTATTTTTGTATACGACACGATCACTGCGCCCGTTGCGGCCACCCCCCACAACGGCTGGACTGTTGGGGAGGGCGGCGGCGGCGGCGGCGCGCACGCCTGCTACCCGCCCAAGGCACAGCGCACCCCAAACAGCACCGCTGTCGGTACCACGCTGCGTACCACAAACGGGGCGAGGCCATCATCCCAGCCAAGCCCCCCGGCCGTCCCCCCCTCCGCCCCTTCCCGGCTGGCCATAGCGCGCGTCCGCAGCCCGACCAGCGGGTAGCACGCGAGGGCGGCCACGCCCGCGGTGGCGGCGCCCCAGGCGGCGGCGGCACCTACCCCCCCCGCCCCTCCCCCCACCGCCTCAAAGAGCGCGCCTTGAACCACCACAGGCGCCATGGCCGCTACGTGGAGGCCCATCCCTGACCACAGGCCGCCCAGGCCTTGGCCTTCCATGGCCACCGCGGCGGCCTCCGCGGGCGGGAGCCCCCGCGTGACGGCAATGGTGCGGACACGGATAAAGGGGGCATTGGCGGCCGCCGCCGCCGCCGCCGCCGCTGCCGTGCGGGCAAGCAGGGTGGGGAGCCGCGCGGCGGTGGTCGCGGCCGCCGCCGCGGCAGCGGCGGTGGCGGTGGTTGCGGCACCGCCGCTGACGGTGGCGGCCGCGGCAGCCGCGGCGGCCGCGCCGCCGCCGCCGCCTGGGAGGGTGGTGAGGGCGGCAAAGTAGGTGGCCCAGCCGGTGGCGGCGGCGGCCAGCGACAGCGGCAAGCCCGTGTAGAGGCCGGCGGGGGAGGGGGAGGCGAGGCGCCCTAGCATCGCCGCCGTGGGCGCCAGCGGGTTGCCCCGCTGGGGGACGCCCGCTCCCGCGCCCGCCGCCGCCGCGCCCGCCGCCTCGCCCGCCGCCGCCGAAGCGGCGGCCGCCGCGTGCACGCCGCTGGCAAGGTGGTCAAGCAGCCTTTCGCCGATGCGCCGGCAGGGGGCCACGGACAGCGCCGCTGCAGCAACAGCGGCTTGTGGTGGTGAGGGGGGGGGGGCGCGGGCGACCGCCGCCGCGCCGCCGCGTCGTGGCGGTGGCGCCGACAGCGTCGTTGGCGGGGCAGATGGCGACGGCCCCTCACCCGACGTGGCGCCGGGGTGTGGGGCGGTGCCTTTGCCCGAGGCGGCCAGGTGGGTCTCGGCCAGCTCAAGCGGGTACGCCACCACCGTGGACAGGAGGCCGCCAAGTACGCCGGGGAGAACGCCCGCCGCCAGAGCCGCGGGCGTGAACGCCACCGTCTGCGGGCGGCGGCGGCGGCGGCGGGTGGCGGGTGGTGGGGAAAGCGCGTGTCGCACGGCCATACCTGACAATGCAGGTACGCTCATCGGGGGAAGAAGAAAGGGGGCAAGTTCAGGGGTGGAGACGAAAGGGAGGGCGGTGGGGGGCGGGGGGGGCACGCAGTGACAGCGCACGCTCGTCGAGGCAAGCGGAGGACAAGGTGGGGATGCGACGAGAAGACGTGCAGTTTGTCGGCAGGGAGTGTCCCGACTGTTGGGGGACTACGACACAGCGGGGGAGTGGCGTCACCACTCAACCGTCGCGCTCAGCCGTTGAGATGCCGGGGGAGAGGCCCTCTTGTAGGCATCCGACCGTCGGCCGCCGCTGCCCGCGGGGCGACCCTGTTTGGCCAAAGTGCCGCGGGCAACGGCGCAGCGGTGGGGGAGAGGGGGACACGGGCGGCTGCCGTGGCGCGACGCTTCGGCGGCGTGGCTGCCACACGTGAAGGCGGCCATGGCGGCGAGGCTGACCCCTGAACGTGGCGGTGGCGGGGTAGGGTGGCGGGGTAGGGAGGAGGGGGTGGCGTCACGGTGGCGGTTTCCATCCGACACCCCCGCCCTCCTCTCTCGTGGGCATGGCCAAGCGCGGCGGGCAGTGACACCCCCCGAACACACCGCCGCTTGCGGGCGTGGGCCCGCCCGCGGTGGCGGTTTGGTGTCCTTGGCATCTCCCAGTCTGAGATTGCCATCTCGAGGCTACACCTCTCCTATCTCCACTCATGCTGGTTGGTCTTCTCACGTGTACAATACATTTCACTTAAGTTGTTGTCAGTCGAGTCGTATTTCAGTGCGCGCGAGAGCCAGAACTGCCCTTGATCATGATTCGCCGCCAAGCCCGTCGAGTCGCTGCCGGGATGCGGCTGCCCTGGACCATCACGGTCTTCCCGGCCGCTGCCGCCCGCGCCCTCTCGGCCGCTGCCATCTACACGGCCCTCCCGGTCGCTGCCACCCACACACAGCTGTGTGCAGGCCGTCCGGGGCGAGCCTCGTCGCTTGCATAAGCCGCCGCTCGACTGGGATCCCCTCCTTCCGTCACGCCCCGTTCCACTCCCCTCCCCCGCCCTCCTCCACGGGAGCCGCCTCAATGGACCCCCTGGCGTTTGTTTCCCCCATGCCACCCCGTGTCGCAGCGGGCCGCCCCCCCCGACCGTACTCCCCCCCCCGCTGGTGGCCTGTGTCGTCTGCCGCCCCGTCCTTCCCGCCGACGCCTCCGCCGCCGCCGCGCCCGCCGCCGCCGCCGGCGTCGCCGTCTGGGCGGCGCGCCCGCGCCGCAGCCACCGCCGCCGCCACCGCCGCCGCCACTGTCGCGGCGGCGCTGGTGGCCGCCGCGGTTCCGCCTGCTCTTCCTCTGCACGCGGCGGCGTCCGGCTCGCTGCTGCTGTCGCCGCCGCCGCCGTCGACTGAGCAGGCGGCGGCAGCGGCGGGAGCGACCACGACGGCGGGAGCTGCCCGACAGCCACCGCCGCCCCCCCCTGCGGCGGCCAGTGTACCGGCCGGGTCAGACCTGGCGCGGCTGCTGGGGGGAGAGGGGGGGCTCGGGAGCCCCACTGACCCGCGCGCGCACGGGCGCTAAGAGGAGGCGAGGGGAGGGATCCGAAGGAATACGGTCCCTGCCGGGGGGTATAGCCAAGGGGAAGGCAGACCGAGTAGGCGCCAGACTCAGGTGTGCTGCGAGCCGTCGGCCGATGGTTTGGATGGGGAGCTTGTGGGGTGAACATGCCACCGCCACCAATAAGCCGTGGTCGCTGTGGTTATGGAACTGTGCTCCCGCCCGTTACGTGCGGCGCTTGTGGCGGCAGTGATAGCGCCATACTGGGCGATGACACCATGCACGCATGTGTTGTGATCGCTTTTCCTCCCCCGGCGCTCTTGACTACACACCCGCATACTGTCGTGACGAGCGGATGCGCGCAAAGTGCAGTACAGAACACAGCCGCCGTGCTGATGGCCTTCCTGTTCAACATCTACATATGGACTGTACGCATTGTACAAGTCAGTACAATGTCACGTCAATGGGCTTGTCATGTATATATTGTGCGTCTCGTAAAAAGTGGACGTGCACGGGTCGTGCAGTGTGGGTTTGATTGGTCCAGCGCAGTGGGGCCAAGACCCGGTACCTTATTTTCCGCGCATTTGGTCAAATCGGGCGTGCGCGGCCTCCCAGGCCCCGAAAAGGGCGATTATCACGTGCAAAAGTGCGCACGGCGGCGCTACGACCATGCTCCTTGACGCTCTGTTTCTCTCACCTTGACGACCGTCATGAGGACGACAAGGCCTACCTTCTTGTATATAGAACAGTCATATTCGTGCTGCCCCGGCCGAAAACGCCTGTTCCTAGCAAGATATTGCACGTCGCCGTACACGAAAAATGAGCGTGTTTGCACGTTGACATGCAGCGCTCTGCCGATGCGCTGCCCCGATGTCTTGTGCATCTGCAATTCGATCCACGTTCGCCGCAAGACACTGCAGACCGCGAGCAGGCTTCGTATTTGCTTATGCACCTTTCCTCCCTTTCCGCACCGTAAATACACGGGCTTTGTGCAGTTGGCCCTGCAGATCGGCGCCGTGTCACCGGTGTCCTTCTCTCCGACGGAGATCGCCAACCAGGCATCCGCCTGAGTGTGCCCCAACCGGCACTTCATGCAAGTGTTGTGCATGCAGCCGCCGGTTCCGTGTTCTGCGCAACGCGGACCGCGCACCAAGATATGCTGTCCGTGCAACGATTATCTGATTCCGTGGCGTGCGGAGCACGCAATGTGAAATTTTACAGCGTGCAACGCCGAGACGTCAGGTCCCCTGGGGCCTGCAAACACGCATTTGACATTGCGCGCACGTGCAGGCCCGGAAAATAAGGTACCGGGTCTTAGCCCCGCTGCGCAGTGGCCGATATTTGACATGAGCACGACACGAGCACGTCCACTTTTTATGGGACGCACAATAGCATGCCAAGGTGGTGTTTGGCCATGTGTCCACGCTGTCCTTGTATTCACTGTACACAGTGACTACTTTCTGTTGGTCTGCTGGTACCATACGTCCCTTAAGTAGCGGTACATGAGAGTAGTTATCATCAACTTCCCTTGACAAGCTACTGACTTTCCGCACATGTACAGCTCATGTCGTACGTAAGACACGTAGGGCGAATGGAAGGGCTCGCTCACGATTTACAACTCGCCAGCTCAAGTGGCAAGCCCACCTGCCACGCTGGGCCTTGCAGAGAGGCTTTTTCTGTTCCTGTGAGTCTGCTCGCTGCGGTGCAGGGAGGCCCCCACCGTGACATTCGTGTGCAGCGGCAGGTGTGTGCCGCATACCGTAGCATCTGTCCGCTCATTCCCTTCCTCCGCTTGACCCAGTCGCCCAATCTCACCCCCTTTCCTGTTCTCTTCTGCCCGCTCACGGCTCACAAGCGACTCACCCCGTGGCGTCCACTTCCCCCTTGTACCCCTTGCAGACTCCCGTCGCCCCTCCCCGCCTCGCCCCCACCTCCCCTTCTCTCCCCCCCCCTCCCCCACCCCTCCCCCCCTTCCCTGCGACCATGGCGAACGCTGCCCAGCGGGACTCTTCCCCGACCATTTCCTATGGTACGTCGCCCCTGGCCGGGGGCGGCGTTAGCGACGGCCACGTCAGTGGCAACAGCGGTGGCGGTGGTGGTGGTGGCGGTGGCGGTGGTGGTGGTGGCGGTGGCGGCGGCGGTGGTGGCGGCGGCGGCGGAGGTGGCGGCGGCGGCGGCCCCGGTGGCAACGGCCACGGCCCCACGGGGGCACCGCCTGCCCAGGACAACAGCCGGGACGAGCAGGAAGCCACGGCGATGGAGCTAGCGTTGGCCGTTGATGCGGGCCTGCTGAGCAAGAATCAGGGTTTTTGAAGGGCTGGGTGTCGTTCTGGGGTGGGGGCGTCTGAGCATGGACGGTCCCGCCACCGTGCCCCTCCTTTCTTCAAGGCGTGCCGCACACGAAGGTGTGCCCCTTCTATCGGCTCAACCTGCCGTGCCGACCACCTAGGTGTGCCCCTTCTGTCGGCCCAACTTGCCGTTTTTGTGGTGACTTCCCGCCCTGCCATCCCCCTTGCTCTTTCGCGCTACCTTCCTGTCCTCTTCTTATTGGGCTGCCCGCCATGACACTTTCTTTTTCACGTCGCCCACTTGGCCGCTTCCCGCCCGCTGGCTGCGCATCTCTCTGCACTCCCTGTACTCTAGTCCGCTGCTGGTGTTTCCTCGTCGTGCTCGTTGTCAACATGGTGTCAGACGGCGAGGGTGCCAAGCCCGCCCCAGGACAGTTGTTCTCTGCCCGCCCCCCGCTGGGCTGTGGACTTCGGGCGTCTCCCCACCGCAAGTGCCGCCGGGCCTTTGCCCACGGGGGGTGAGGGGGGGAGTCCACGGCGGTGGCACCATGACACAATGAAGGCCGAGCGGTCTACGCTGCCCGCTTAGGCACACTTTGGCATAAACGTAACGATGCCCGTTTTGCTTGCAACTGGCGGGCAGCCCTCCAAGGGCAACGGTGGGCCTATCCCACCCACGATGCGCGACGCGCAAGAAAAGCAACTGCACCACCCAATGCAGCGGGTCAGTATACCCATTGGCACCCACTGCGGGGGGGGGGGGCGATGTCACCCCAGAGGGGGGGGGGGCAGTACAAAACGTTGCGTGCGGGAGGGGTGGTGTGCGCGGCACACCGGCAAGCGCCGGGGGGGGGTGGGGGGGGGGGGTAAACGGGGGGGGCGTGATGGGAGGCGGCGGCCGCGTCCACCCGTGCCGCCACGGGGCGACGGTGGCGCGGAATGGCGGCGTGCGTCACACGAGGAGGCAGAGAGGGAGAGGAACGCGCGTGGCGGGGGCGGCGGCAGAGGAGAACTGTAGGGGATGCACGGCGGGCGGGGTTGGGGACAGGAGAGGGAGGCGGGCGGGTCGTGCCAACGGCACAGGGAGCACCGTCGGAGAGGGGGGGTGGGAAGGTGGCTACCTGGCTTGTTGAGACGGGGGAGTGGGGGAATCGGTTGTACCGTGGAGGACCTCTTTGCCAACAGGGTCGGATTGTGGAAGTTTACGCAACCTGCAACAGACTGTATCTCGACGCCAAATTGTGTGTCGAGATCCGACTGCTGGTTGCGAAAGCCCTGCGGCACTCATGCAAGCGCTGCGGCCGGGCCAGCCGTCGCCCCGTTGGGCCGTGCGAGAGGGGGTGCCGCGTCACTGTGTGACGTCACGGCACCCCTCCGCGCCACCACGTCCGGCCAGCGTCTGCCGCTCGTTGGCCACAGATCCAACCGCGAAAGCTCTCCATGGACCTCAAGGAGAAGCCGGGGGAGGCGGGAGGGGGGGTGCCGGCTTTTGGTGACTCGGGAGGACAGAACCCCTCCCCACGCCGCCACTGCGCACTTCACGTGTGAGGCGGGCCGAGCAGCGGCTGTGTGGCCCGCGCGCGCGGGTAGACCCCCACCTGTGGTAGGTATGGCTACTACAGGTGAAGCGTAGAGAAGGGCGAGACAGCCTGTATCCCAGAGCAAACAATACAATATGTATGTCTACTACTAAGATATGGCTTGTCCCTCCAAAGGCCGGCCGACTACCTGCGGCGGTCGGTCGGGTCACACATAAAGCACTCGACCCCCCCCCCCCTCACGAGCTCCCTCGCGTGCGTGCGCTGTGCGGCCGCCCGCCGCGCCCTGCTCGGGCAACCCCCCTCGCTCGGTGGCCGCCAGGCCACACTCAGCGGAGAGGGGCGTCTGCCATCCGCCACCACGCGCCGTGGTGCTTGCCAGGGTTGCTTGCTTGTGCCACTGGGCGCCTGCAGCGTCCGGGCGGCCCTCGCTCGCACCGCCGGAAGATGGACGGCCAGGAGGCCATCACTCGTGTCCGGCCAGGTCAACGCCGGCAGATATCACAGCTGATATCCTGCCAAGTTGCGCAGCATTAGCGCGCTGTAAGGCGCGCCCATTCTTGGGCTAACCGCGAGGTTTCACACCACCCCCAGGCACAGTGGGGGGGGGCATGAGGCGGCCGGGGAGGCGGGGGGCCAGCGCGGTCGCGTCACGAGGTAGAGAAGTGGGGGGGGGGGGGGGAGGGGAGCGCCCCCCCAGGGAAGCTCCCCTCCTTCTCAGGAGAGGCGGGAGGAGGGCACGCATTTCGAGCTCAATGGTGGCTGTGCACGACGCGCGTGCCAGTGCCGGTGCCGGTGCCGGCGGCTCGATGAGTGTTTAGACCCCTCATGCGCAGGGCCTGACAGTCTCTCCATCAACCGGCTCCCTTGCGGTCATTGGTGTACGTGACATACAAAGAAGCAGTCGCGCATCGTTCAGCTACTACGAGCTCTTGAGTGCTACGTGCGAGCTGCGCCCTCCCCCCCCATCCCGACACATCCCACGTGCCCCCCCCTGCGCCTATCAATAGACCACCCGGCGAATGGGAGCGTCGGGGTTGACGCGGTCATCGGCGTCGATCCACGCCTTGCACTCCGGCTCCTCATCCGAGTAGGGCATAGGGTTCGGCGCAGTGAGGTTGCCCGGGAACGGGTCCCACAGCCCCCGGTCGTGGAGGTCCCCAAAGTTGACCCCCACCCGCGCCACGTTGTTGTCCAGCCGCCCCTCGCCCAGCCGGTTGCCCGGATTGACTCGCACCACCAGCGTGAAGTCGTCGCTGGCGTCTGGGGACGTGTCGAGCGCCGTCACGTCAATCCATTGGCAGGGGAGGGAGGCGTCGTACGTGTCTTCGCAGCCTGCGGTCACGCCCATATTGCAGCATTCGTACTTGGGCTGCGCCCCTTTTTGGTTGCACGAAGTGTCCATGACGCAAAACTGGGGGGTGCAGGGGGGGAGATGTGGTTTGGGGGTGCGCAACGATGACCAAGGAGGGAGCGGGCATGCAGGCAAATACACGCATAACGACAAGACAGTCAAGGAGCACAAGCGGCGAGCAACATGTCAGCGAGGTCCCCGCAGAGTGCACCGACTGTTCGGGGACAGCTGCAGCTGGGTGGGCAACGCCCGCTGCCCGATCCTCGCAACTATGCTGTCACACGTTGGCAGCTCCCGGGAGCTGCCGGTCATTGCCCCACCCCCCCAATGATACCTTCCCTCCCCCCCCCCCGTGCCAGGTCTGCCCGCCTCCCACGACGTACGCCCGTCTTTTGGCCGATAATCTGGTTGGGGCGGCGGCGGCGGTTGGCCGGCAGCCTGCCCGTCCCCACGTTTGTGCCGTCAGCCGCCTCCAGCGAGTAGTCGGCATAGCTGCGGTAATGCCAGTGCGCGTGGGACATGCCCCACTGTGTGCGCCGCCGCACGGGGAGGCATCCACGGACCCGGGTTGGCACGCAAAGAGGACCAAGTCATCCAATGGACGTCCCCCACAGCGCACCCAAGCGAGAGGGGAAAAAGCGGAGAGGGAATCCCGACAGAGACAGAGAGAGGCGATGGAAAAACAAAAAGTCAGCAGCTGCGCACATTCGAGCGCAAATTTGCATAACGGGGCTGTCCCCCTCCGAGCACTGCCTCTTCTACAGCCTCCTCCCCCCCTCCGCCACTAGCCCACTGCACAGTGCCACCGTACCTCCCACTTGTCCGTTACGAGCGACCGGTTGTGCGGGGGCAACCCAATGACCAAGTCCTCGTCCCCGTCGTTGCGGATGGTTGTGGAAAACTTGAGCAGCCGCCGCACGGTGGGGCCCCCCGCGGGGAGGCACCCCTCCTCCATAAGGATCTTGGCCTCTGCTGCCGACGCTGCCGATGCGCTCGTGTTGAGCACCGTCAGAAGCAATTCGTCCACCCGGACGGCCAAGTCAAAGCCAGTGGGGCGTGCGGTTGGGTCCCGCTCTGCTGTGACGGCCGCCACGGCCGCCGCCGCGGCTGCGCCGACCAAGAGCACAGCGCGCATCATGGTGACCAAGCAGCTTGGAGGGAGCGGGGGTGGGTGCGTCTTTCAGAGAGAGAGGGACCGGGCGGGGGGGGGGGGCAAGCTTTTCCCTTGGCAGGAACAGAGGGGGGGGGGTGTGCGAGTGCGCTCACTGCCCGACAGTCTGCGGGCACCGGGTTGGGATGAGGAGAGAGAACGAGCTGCGGAAAAGCGCCACGGGCCGCCCCCTCCCAAAGGTGCCCGGGCCCTTTGTGGAAAAAGTCCCCGCCCGCAGCCACAGAGTCGAAGCGGGGCATCGCTGTGAGAGCACAAAACGTGCGCCCAACCATTGAGCCGGTACGGCGATGCTCTTGCTTGAATGCCTCCCTCCGTGTGTTCAGGGACATAACTTACAACCCCTCCCCCCCCCCCCTGCGTCTTGCCCGGATGCCACAGGTGGCACTTTCCCCCTCGCGTCCCCCCCCCCTGCTGTGCAGGCATGTGGATTGGAACATGCAAAGCGCGCACTAGGACCACTGATGACGAGGCACAGCGTATTGCGGGCGCCCCGCCCCCACGCCCGGGGGGGTTCCCCGCACGTGGGCGCCGCAGGTACTGTACATGTGTAGCTGTAGGTAAACGTCACTTCCACGGACAGGAGCAGCGATGGCGCCGCTGCTCCCGGAAAACTGGTCCCCGAGTGCTGGCGAGCGTGAGGTGTCCGCTATCACCGACCGACAAACACCTCGTGGACCTCACCACCCTGACACTTTCGGCGGTCAGAGTGCCCACGGCGGCGGAGGCGCCTGCCTGCAGCCTGGTGGTCCACGCGCCAGCCCACCTCAATGGCGGCATGCAGTGGAGCGCTGCGGTTTGCGCTGCGAGACGGTGACCGTCGCGCGGACCACTGTCGATGGAGAATCGTTTCTTCGAGACGATGATGACAAGGACACGTATCGGGGTGGGGCCCAGTGGGGCAGGGGGAGAGGACAGGGGATGGCCGCTCGGCGAGAAAAGCCGACCACGCCGTCAGACGAGAAAGAGGCTGCTCCATGACAGAGGCCCCGCCCGGGGCAGTCCCGCCATTTCCTCAAAGCGGGTGCGAAGCGATCATTGCAATGATGTCAAGGGATGGCAAGCGTGGGGCGGGGTTCTGGACGAGGCCACGAAAGGGATGGGTTGTGCAGCCCCTCCCGACGGCGCACCCCCGGGGGCCCTCCGCGCTCAGGTCTGAAGGTATACTTCTGTATGTAGGTATGCATCGTCAGAAGGTTATGTTTTTGCATCGCGTGCCCGCCGCGATGCATTTACGACGTGCTCGCGATGTGGCCTCCCGACCCCGCGAAGGGGGGTCCGCGATGTTGATGGATGGGTTTCCAGGATGGGGTCGCGTCGCGCGACGGGGCACCCCATCGCCGCGATGAAGGAAAATCTCAGAATCTCCCGCGGAGGCCAGCTGTAAATCTATTTTTTGTGTGAATTCAACGTCACAGTGGCCGGCGGGTAGCTGCCGCGGTGCTCCATGGTGCACGTCGAGCTATTGTTTACCAGCATCCCTCGCAGTACCCACCACTCTACCCTCTAGCATGCAGATGAGAGCTACAAGCACGGGAATGCAAAGCATTAGCAGACAAGATACGGTACATATAGCATGCTCAAAAGAACAGAACGAGAATGCACATGACCAAGATCATGACAGTGTGTCCAGAGCGAGAGCGTGATCGCTCACACCAATGATGACAATCAAAGCAACCAAACAAGCCTGCGGCGGCAACAAGCACACAAGAGTGACACACCTACGTCGTATGTACAAAAAAAGAGCACAGCCCACCGGACAACGTACAAGGTCAGTAAAATGCTCCGCCCCGCGTGCGCAAATAGTCGAAACCTAATGCGCCAAGACAACAGCATCAAAAGCAACGCAAGAGCACGTCCAGATCGTGGCCGTGATGACGCCTCACGCGCACTCAGCAATGACACACGGATCCCCCTGCACACGGCCAAGACCGACACAAAAAGAACGATCACGCACGGCCAAGAGACACCAAGGATCATACCCCACCAAGATGGCTACCACAAGCAAGGTTACACACACACACGCAGAGCTCATAAAGTAAAAAAGAGAGCAAGCGTACGCAAAGAAAAGAGACGCATCTGGTAGCAATCCACGCACATGATCACGACGTCGTCCAACGTAAACAGCCGCACCCAACGTATGCGTGACGGCTCATGCTCTCGGAAGCACGCGCAAAGACAAAACAACACCACCAGCACACCCAGCAAATCATCGAACACGACCATGCACACGTGCGACAGAGAGTACACACTGCATCAAGTGCTAGGGCGCGCGCCAAGTGCCCATGCGTGCGCCGCACCCCCTTCTTGGCGCGCGCGCACCACACGCGCCCAGGCGGGGGACTCTCACTGCGAGGGCAACGGGCGTAGGGGGCTACCTTCTGGTGCTGGATAGTGTCGCCGACGCGACCTCGCGCACCGCTCCAGTGGTGCGCGCACGTGGGGGGGCGCTCAAGGTTGCGCGCACGTGGGGGGGCGCTCAAGGTTGCGCGCACGTGGGGGGGCGCTCAAGGTTGCGCGCACGTGGTGGGGCGCTCAAGGTTGCGCGCACGTGGGGGGGCGATCAAGGTTGCGCGCGAAGTGCGCGCGCAAAACACGCCCCTCCCGCGCTCCATTTGTCGAAAAAGCGACACCAAGAAGTGTGCGCGCTTTTTCGTTTCGTACCAGAGGCCGACAGTCCAATTGCACCAATGAGTGATCCGAACGGACGTCGCTGGACTCGACGCACGAAAATCTGCTTGCTGTGTGACACTCCAGACACGCGTTCGCGCGGGTCGTGCCGGTCGCAGAGGGTCATCGCGGAGGGGCCGCGATGAGGCCGCGATACCCCTAAACGCGGCCTCATCGAGAGGCCGCGACGTACATCGAGAGGGCGCGATGTGCCGCGATGAGGCCACGATGCAAAAAACATAACCCTCTGACGATGGACGCATTCCAGGTGCATACGTGCACCGATCACGCAGTCGTATACGTATGTGTGTACTGTATGTACTGTGCATACTTTAGCGCGCTGTACCTACATACTCCATGCACCACTGCTGATTGGCGTCAGTGACGCGAGGCGGATTCCACGCCTCGCCCCTCTCTGAGACGAAAATAAATGCAGGCGCTGCAATGGTTGCAAACGATGACAAGGCCCCCGTTGCCACTGCCCATCCAATGGGGTGCCTCTTGGTCGCCCGTTCACTGTGCGCCCTCACGTCCACTGTCCGCACGCACTGCTGAGCTGTTTGAGGGCCCCATCCCTCCCCCACATCTCACTCCAATCCCACGCGCGTGTCCCGTAAATAGACCTCGTAGGGCCTGCTGTACGCAGTTCATCGACCAACAACGTGAGGGGTCTCGCTCGCGCCCTTTCCACATGAGTGCCGCCGCCGACCTCGGGCCACGGCGACCGCGGTGCGTCGACGGCGGGGTGGGTGCTGCCGCCAGAGGGGCACCGGTTCCTGCCCCGCGCGGCAAGGCGCACCGCCCCCCCCCCCCCCCCCCCTTTGGCTGCCCCCTCCTTCCAGTCACGGTGCGACCGAACTCTCTTCCTCCCCCCCAGCCCCACCCGCCTCCCCCCGGCACTCCATAAGTAGTTGCTGGGCCTAGATATTTAGAGCGGCCGCGCGCACTCAACAGCCGCCGCGTCGGCCGACAGGGCGGTGACAGAGAGGGTGGCGGTGAGGCACCCCACCGGCACCGCCCCCGGCGGCGCCGCCCCCCTCCGCGGCGCACAGCCAAACGTTAGTGGCGTGCCATTGTACACCACCCGCACAGTGGCCCCATCGCCACCGCCGCCGCCGCCGCCGCCGCCGCCGCCGCCGCCGCCGCCGCCGCCGCCGCCGCCGCCGCCGCCGCCGCCGCCGCCGCCGCCGCCGCCATGGCCACCGCCGCCGCGCGGCAGGTACACCTCCACGGCGAGGGTGGCGGCGTACGGCGGCCACCCGGTAGTGGCACCCAGCGCGCCGACCAGCGCCCACAGCGTCACGTCGTGCGTCGCGTACAGCCGCAGAGCTGGCGGCGGCGGCGGCGGCGGGGGTGCGGCCGCCTCGACGCCGTCCCCCGCCGCCGTCACCGCCGCCGCAGCCGCCGCCTGCGCGGCAGCCGCGGCAATCGCCCGCGACAGCTCCCCCACCAGCAGCCCCACCGCCGCGCGGCGGGCCGCCGCCCCCCCCACCAGACCCCGCCACAGCACCCCCGCCGCCGCCGCCCGCACAACCCCCGCGTCGGCGGCGGTCACCCCCGGCGGGCGGCCGGCGCCGTGGGCGGCCGCCGCGGCAAGGACGTCGGCCATGGCCACCGCGTCGGCAGCCGCGGCGGGCTCCCGCGGGGCGGCGGGCGGGGGCGGGTGTTCTTTGGCGCACCGGGCGGCGGCGGCGGTGACGGTCGCCGCAATGGCGGCCAGGCGGGCGCGCACCGCGGGAGGGACGGCGGCGGCGGCGGCGGCGAGGCGTGCCCCCAGCCGGGGGCAAGCAAAGGGGTTGGGGAAGAGCGTCTCGGTAGCGGCGGGCGCAACCTGGATGGGGGGAAGGTCGGCGGGTGGACCACCGCCGTCGTCGCCAGCGGTGTCGGTGGTGGCGGCAGTGGCGGGGAAGAGGCCCGCCAGCACGTACGCTGCGCTATCCACCGTGCGCCGCAAGGGAGTGGCGCGCACCGTCACTGTGCGCGGGTCGAGGGCGCCGCCGCCGCCGCCGCCTCCGCCCCCGTCGGGGCCATAGGCGGCCCGCAGCGCGTTGCCCAACGCGACCGCCGACGACGCTCCCACCGCCGATAGCTGGCCCGCCGCGCACTCGGCGTCGTCGCCGTCGCCGCTGCCGGCGCCGCCACCACCCTCGCCCGCCGGCGGGAGCACGTCGTCGAGGAGTGGCGGCGGCGGCGGGAACGCTGGGCCGCCGCCGCCGCCGCCGCCGCCGCCGCCGCCGATGCCCACGATAACAGCGGGGCGGGCGCGGGGGTAGGCGGCGGCGGCACACCACGGCCACGACTCGGTGGGGGTGAGGGGCGCCACCGGCGCGCGGGCGCCGTGGCGAAAGAGCACCAGCACGGTGTGGGGGGGCTGCGCAGGCCGCGAGGGAAAAGGGGGGGGCGGCGGCAGCACGGGGGAGGGGGCGCCGCGGCTGCACGTGTTGGTCGGAAACGAGACGGCGGCGGCTGCGGGGCAGCCGCGGGGCGGGGTGGAGGTGGCGACGACGGCGACTACGGCGGCGGCGGTGGTGACGGCGGCAGCGACGGCAGCAGCGGCGGCAGCGGCGGCGGTGGGGATAGCTGCCACCACCAGGCCGGGGCGGCGGCCGCCCATGGGAGGAGGGTGGGACACACTGAGGGGTGGGGGGGGGGGGGGGGAGGGCTTCAGCGCGTCCGTCCAGACGTCGGGTAACCCCCACTGGTCGCCCCAAAGCTTGCGTGCTGCGACCAGACACGAAGACGTTGGCGAGGCTGCTCCGTGGTCGCGGCGAAGAGGGTACAGGTGCGCTCCGCCTGTGGCACGTGCGCCCGTGCGTCGCGCGCTCTTCTAATACCCGCGGTAGGAAAATCCGGACCGCGACGCAGGCCCAAACCCAAGGCTGGCGCCAGAGGCGGCGTGGGAGGAAGGGCGCCGTCCGTCTCTCCAGAGGCGCCCGGGGGCCACGGGCCCGCCGTCCAGTGTGGGCCAAGAACAGCAACGAGCGCCGCGGGGTGGCGGCCAGGGGTGGAGGGGACGACCGCGCCATCACACATCCCCCGTGACGAGGAAGGCGGACAGTGCCATCAGCGGTGAGGGCGACGGCTCGTGCCGCGTCACCGGGGCTGGGGCAGGGGTGTATGTATGTATGTATGTACAGTACATACATATGAGTTGGCGCCCCCCCTCCCCACAGAGCTCAAATGCCTTGCTGGAGCGGGTACGTGCCGACACGCGCCACGACGCGTGTGCGCGAAGGTCTGACTGGGCCGGCCCCCCAACTGTTCCAAGCCCAGCCGCTTCTTCACAAAAGCTATTCAGAGTGAACTGTGTGCTTTTGCACAAATGAATCAAATCGTCCACCTGGTACGAGGTCAAAGGGGCCCGCGCCACAGGGTGCGGCAGGCGGCGGGGTGGGAGCGCCCGCGTCCACCCCACCGGCAGGGGGCGGGGACATCGACGCGGCCGGCGGCGCGGTGGCGGTGCTCGCGGACGCGCTTACAAATTAGGGGCGGTTGGCGGCCGCCGTATAAGTGGTCCTCGTCCCCCTCCGCGGCGACTACGGCGGCTGGGAGCCTGAAGGCCGGCGCTGCCGCCAGTGCCCCTGGTGCCACCCACGCCGCCGCGGGTGCGGGTGACCGGTACATACGAGGCGGGCGCTGGCGTCGATGCGGGGCCGCGGCAGTGGCGGTCGCTGCTGCCGCGGTGGGGACAGGTGGCGGTGGCGGCGACGGTGGTGGAGGCGCCGTCGGCGGAAGTGCTGGCGACGACGGTGCGCGGCAGCGGCGTCCTTGCTGGATGGGGGGGGGGGTGCCTCCCAGCGTGATGCGAGGGGCGACTGGCGGTGGTGCACACCGAGTTAAAACCGCTCCAGAGCGGTCTTGCGGGTTTTCGTTGGCATCAGGCCATTTCATTGGACAGGGGGGCCTTCCAGTCAGTAAAGTCAGCCCTCACGCGAGGATTTCCAACGCTGGCCTGCAGACAGGGGTACACGGGCCTGTGAGGCCACCTGCTGGACTCGAACTTTTGACAGAGCAGGCCAGTGGCGGGACAGGCCCAAGGCAGCCCTTCAAATCAACTTGGCGGCGACGCGCTGCCCGCTGCCATCGACCCCCATCATGCTCAGATATGTATGCGGGCGTACACAAGGGAGAGGTCAAACAATGCTATTACAGAAGGAGAAATGCAACGACAGGGTCCCACTCCTCCTCTTCTAAAATGTCGTTCTCCGCCTCGGCTGAGGCAGCCAGTTGGGCCTCATCCTCCGCCAGCTTTTCCGCACGCAGCAGCCGATTTAGGTAGGCACGAATGGTGACGTCTGCGCCCGCCACCCGACCGTCTGTCCAGGCACGCATGTCCACCTGCTCCTTGGTGTGGGTGGCCGTGGCGCGCCCATAATCTGGTTTGTTGACACGCAGCTCGCCAGAGATGCCAGGTAGTCCTCGGCAGCCCTCGTGGGGAACAAGAACGCCTGGTGGCACCCTGTGCACATAAACGTCAACGGGGTCCCCGTAGAGAGGTTAAGGATGTCCATTACCGCGCTAGCCAGACCATCCAAAGCACTGCAGGCTCATACAAGAAAAAAAAAAAACTCTGGGAAGAATCCGAGAACAGAACTAACTCAGATGGGTCAGACTACGGTCTCTCATGCCGTATGGGGCACGATCTCAAAAGAAATATGGGACAGGTACCTCGCCGGGATCGCCACACACTCCCCGTGACACCAGCGTCATACTCAAGCAGTCAGGGCGATTGCCTCACGCTGCCTCATGGCCGTCCCCGCCGCTTACCTCATATGCCCTCCGCCGCCCATCTCGGCGCCGTCCGCCATCGCCGCCGCACAGCCGACAGGTGGGTGTGCCAGAGAGTGTCAGGAGGCTGCGGCGGTCCCACAGCGGGGAAAGCCCGACGTCAGGGCGCCCAACGGGGCCGATACAGTACGTCGGCTCGGAGGGGAGGGCGGGTGTGCTCGGTCAAAGGTTTCAGATGCCGGGAGGCGGATCGGCGCTCCAGGTCGCTCCAGGTGCCCTCCCGCTTGAATCCCAGGTGAAACTTTGGGCGATTTTTTCATGTACTTTCGACCCGTACAGTGCGTACGCGTTCATATCCAGGGGTCTCCCGAGGAAGTAGCCCACTTCTGTACCGCACCATTTGGAGTCGGAACAGTACTGTTCCGACTTGATGTACCACCAAGTGCAGTAATGTGTCCGGTGGCGAGAGGAATCGCGATAACGAGCCTACAAAGTACGAAAGTGCCTGTTCTGACTTGGCCAGGAAAAATGTGAAGGGGACAGGCGTACAGAGGAGGCGGACCTCGTCTGCGACTGGGAGGATCGTCGTGCAGGAGGAGAGATGCGGGGGGGGGGCGGCGGAGCGGGATGGGGATGCGGGGGGGGCTCGCGAGAACGGTGCTCAACCGAAAAGTGCGGGGGGGGCTCGCGAGAATGGAGCCCAACCGAAACTCATGGCCGCAGATGGGGAGTACAAGGGGGCCGGCAGGGTACGGAGGGGCACCCAGGTGACGTGACGCAGACGGTGACGGTACGACGCACGGAGGTTGTATCTGGACAAGAGAATGATGTGGGGGCAAGCGTAAAACAAAAACAATAAAAGTGTGTAGAAAAACACGCACAGGTCGTCCTCCTCCCCGTCCAGAACCATATCCATTGTCTCTTCAATCGCAGCGACGTCGCTCTCAGCATCCATCCACCGCTGCGCCGCGCGCACGCGGTCTGGCGTGTCCACCCCCATCAACTCGTCCGCCAGCGACGTGTTGGCCATCAAGGCAACGACGGCTGAGACGTCCATATGGGCGTTCTCTAAGGGTGAAGCGTCGAAAGAGCGGTACCAGGCGAGAGAAGCGGGCGATGCGGGTGACACCCGTGGCGTCGCCGATTTCCCGTCCGTAGCACAGTGATGTTGGCAGGCGGTGCGCGTTCGCAGCGCACAGGAAATCAATAAGTGCTGTAGATTTTTGCAATGCTCCAGAACGGGCTCGAAGAAATACACTATTGGAATCTTGCTGTACAGTGCTGAGGAGCTCTCTCGTGCGTTGTTCGGCTCGTTCATATCCAGGGTGGATATAAACGAGCCCGATATAATCGCGTACGCACTGTACGACCGGTTTAAGTAGGTGTGGGTGGTGAGTGAGGAGGGCGAGCCTGGACACCCGACGGATCGAGAGATGGGGGCAGCAGCCCAGGGGGCAGAAAGGTGAAAAGAGGGCGCTGCGACCACCAGCAGCCTGCCCCAGGCCAAATTGCATTTCCAAAGTCGAGACGATGATAATCTCTTAAGTCTTTCTTCGCTGTTCTCGTGAAAATACGAGAAAGAGCATCCCGAGGAATCTCTTGGCTGATGGCCAAATACCCTCATGCCCTGTGAGCCTGTACGTACTGCATGTGGCTAAGAATCGTCGAGAGCGCTGAACGAACCTCGGACAGGTCGGAATCTATTGGTAGGATAATACTGTGTGCGTGGTATCGGGGCCTTGAGCAATCGCAGCCATGGATGGAAAAAAAGGGGATTTTTTTGCATTCCAGATTGATTAATCTATATATTAAGATATTAAACATCGATTTCCAATTAATCTATTTTTTTGCTGGACTTGGCCTGACCCTCCCTGCCGCGACGCCGTGGGGCGCGTCCCTCACGTCGTTGCCCAGAAAATTTGCTTTACACCCGCTCGCTCCTCGCCGTCTCGCTTCTGACCTTTTTGCCGCCCAGGACGGTGCTGAAGGCGGCGATGGGTCGGCTGCCGCCTTTGTCGTGGCTGCAAAGCCGACGGAGCCAGTGGCCGTAGCAGTCTCGGCACTAGTGTTCTTCAGCGTCGCACCAACCCCCCAAAGTACTTGGCGCGTGCAACAAACACAGTGGGAGGTTCGGCGGCCAGGGTGGCGGTGAGGAAGTATGCGGTGTCAGCGACAGCAGTGGCGGCACAAGTAGCTGCGTCCGCGTGAGCGACTGACCGTCGCGCGGCGCCAGTCCTGCTGTGGCTGCTCTGTGCCGTGGCGTATCGGGGGCAAATAATGAGATAACAAACAGGACAAGGGGCAGTGGCGAGAAGTGGGGGGTGGGGGGGGGGGTTCACCCAGAATTTAGTTAAATCATATACAAAACAGAAAGCACCAACTGATTAATCTATCTTTAAATATAGTTGATTGTATGAATTTAATGCATCAATTTTAATGGTGCCATCTATGCTTGCAGCTCTCTGCTGGCTCAGACTCGTACATGCGACAGTAGAGTGGGTTCCACTCGATAGACATTTCATCCTGACCCCACACGAGCCACTGGTGCTTCTGGCTAGGGCGGGCGATATTCATGATGGGCAACCAATGTGTGATGGGCAACAAGGCAAGTCCGCCCCGGATCGAGGCGCGTGGGTGCCTCGGATATGTACATGCCCGCCCTTCCGCCCCCAGGAGAGCGAGCTCCTCGCCGCTGTGGCCCGCGTCTTTTGTGCGCTGGCCTTTTTTTTTGCGTGGACCTTGGCCGTTGTGCCGAACGAGCCCCAGCCCTGAGTGCCCGCTCCTCGGCACACACACCCAGAGCGATCGTCGCCGGTGCGTTGCGTTTAGGCGTGCGAGGGCGCCCCTCCTCGCGCGTGTGGCCGGCGATGGCGAACGCTGGCCCGCGTGCCCCACCGTCGCGGGGTGCGGGCGGCAGAGCGGAACAGAAAAGCCGCGTGCGTGGCGTCGGCTGGCCGGCAGTCCACAGCCGCTGCGGAGGGGGCGCGCCGTCGTTCACCCCCCTGCGGCGGAAGCGCGCAAGGCCTTGGGCTGTTGCACCAGCGGCGACAGCACCCGTTGTTCGGGTCATTGTGTATCGAGCCTGCGCACCCCCCCCCCCCACCCCCGGCCTTTCTGTTTTGGTCCCGGCTTCACCATGCGTTGTTTGGCCAGCTGGGTGCTGGTGGCGGCCGCCTTGGTCGGCTCAGCTGCGGTGCTCGCCGCCACCGTCGTGGCGGACGCGCCCTTGACCGCGGACCAGATTGCCGACACGCTGCTGTCGTCGCTCAATGAGAGCGTTGACCCCTGCGACGATGCTTACGAGTGGGTTTGTGGGGGCTGGCGGTCGAAAAATCCGCCGCCGCCGTCGGCGCCCTACACGGGAACGTTCTTCGATGGGCGTTTGCGGGTCGACGCTGAGGTAGACAGCCTGCTGCGGGCGCCGCCGCTGGCATCCTCCAAGGCGGGCGTCTTTTATGCCAGCTGCATGAACGCCAGCGGCCCGGAGGAGGACTTGGCGCCGCTAGCCCGCTTTCGCCCTGCCCTGACCGCGCTGACGGCGCCCAACGCGTCGTACGGCGCGGCCGTGCGGGCGATTGCCACGCTCGCCGCCGCGGGCGTCGACGAAACGGTGTTCGGGGTGTTTGTGGTAACCAACTATTACCAGGCCGGCACCATGCTTGTCGAGGGGACCGCGCCTGAGCTTACCGCCGCCGAGCCGGCCTTTACTGGAACGACGGCGTACGACGCCAGCGTGCGTGCTGCGTACAAGAAGATGCTGGTCTCTCTGGCGGGGACCGCCTCAGACGCGGGGCTGCTTGGGGACACCCCCGTCGGTAGCTCGGCAGCGACGGCGGTGGCTGAGTTGGCGGCCGCGTTTGAGTCCCAGCTCATTGCCTACTCCAATCAGCGTCCCCCCAACGATCCGTCCATCAGAGCCGGTCTGGTGACCGGGGCACAGCGTTTTGACGTGGACACCTTTGTCGGCTCCCAGCTCGGCCTGCAGGCGTCGGTGCGGGACGCGAATCGGTCTTCTCTGGTACAAGAGTTGGTGGCGTTGATGGTGGACGGCGTGGGTTTGACCCTCCCTGCCAGCGTTAGCTTTAACACGTTTGAGTCGTACGTGGGCAGCGTCGAGCAGTGGATCAAGGCGGCGGTGGCACCGAACGGTGGTGGCCTCCAGCCGCTGCAGGCGTACCTGGCTGTCACCGCCGCCCGTGAGTACGCAGACCTGGACCTTTTGGGCGCCGCCCCGCGAAAGGCGGTGGAGGCGTACGCCGCTGCCGTGGAGGGCCTCACAGCGCCCCCACCTCGACGTGATCGGTGCATCAAACGTGTGAGCGACATGTTCCCCACCGAGGTCGGCCAAGCCTTTACGAGCGCTCACCTGCCGGCGGCGGACAAAGCGTTTGCGTCGGCCATGACCGAGGACGTTCGTGCCGCCACCAGCCGTCTCGTCAACCAGACTGACTGGCTGGACGTTGCCACCAAGGCGGCGGTTCAGGAAAAGCTGTCTGCCATGCGCATGCTGGTGGGGGAGGACACCCCCGCGGCCGGGCCGGAGAACACTTCTGGTGTAGTGGTCTCGGCCGACGACTACCCGGCGTCCTTCCTATCGGCACGTGGCCGGCTGTGGCGGGACCAGTGGGCTCGAGCGGCTGCGCCTCCTGACCGCGCCGTGGCATTGCAGCCAACAATTATGAATGCTTGGTACTGGACCTATGAGAACACGGTTGTTTTGACGGCTGGTACGTGCGCGGGGCGTGCTCCTCTCTCTCGGGCCGTGCGCATTGAGCGAGGGGCGAGAGCAGGACACGCGCGATGGTGTGCGGGCGCGTGCGCCTCGCCGAGCATTCGGCTCAGCGGCGCGCATCGCGGGGTCCACGGGTGAGCAGCCACCTAACCCCTCGCGGTTGTTCCGCTCTGTACTGTCTGCTCTGTTCCCTTTGACTGCTCTCTCCAACTCTCTCTTTCCGAGCAGCCCTGCTCCAAGACCCACAGCTTTCCCTAGCTGCTCCCCACGCCTACACATTTGGCGGTGCCGCGTTCACTGCTGGCCACGAGATTGGTCACGCTTTCGACGCCGGCGGCCAGGTGTACGACGCGCAGGGCCAGCTGCGGCCAACATGGTCTGCCGAATCCCAGGCGGCTTTTGCCAAGAAGCAGAAGTGCCTTGTGGACCTGTACGGCTCGATGGAGGTTCCCCCTTACGTGCCCGCCAACGCCACAGTCGACCCATGGCGCATCGCGCTGGAGTCCCAGGCAGACCACTATGGCCTGTCAGCCGCATGGGAGGCCTGGTCTGCCCGTATGGCAGCGGGCGAGACGGGGCCTTCCAACGCGCGGCTGGCGGCGCGCTTCACCGACGCGCAGCTATTTTTCGCGTCGTACGCACACAGCTGGTGCGTGGTGATGCGGCCCGAGATGGAGCGCCACCGCCTGGCCACCCGCGGCCATCCGCCCGAGTGGGCGCGTGTCCGGGGGCCGCTGTCCCAGTTTGCCCCGTTTGCGCGGGCGTTCAACTGCTCAGCGGGCAAGCCGTACAATCCGCCTGAGCGCTGCTCCCTATGGTGAGGGGGCTGGGCATGGCATTTGAAGGACAGATGTGCGAGGGCACGGGGAGGGATGGAGGGCTTGCATTACGCGAAGGCGCTTCCGCTCAGGTGGAAGTCGATTAGCAAAATTTGCGCACCTCGTCAACCTCTCACTACTTCACTTTGATCGCTGAACCGCGATCTGGAATACTACATACTCTCACGAAGCATGACCCTCGTGCAGCTATCCATGGACTGAAGATAACGACCTATAGATAGAAAGCTGAGATAAAACATTGTCCGAGCATTCCAGACACCTGCAAGGCAAATTGTCGAAAGACAGCTCGATCTGTACCAGCATGTTTTTTGCGCCCTTTACACATATATGTGGCGCCTTACAACAGTTAGAAGCCTAATTCTGTTTGGCTTTCAGCACATCCATTTTCTGACATCTTCACATTAACGACAACCAAGCGCGTCAGGTGCACTCGCTGTTTCTGAGTGTGAAAAACTCGAGAAAGCATTTTCCAATGTAAGTAAATTGTTGCATATTCGCTTTCTTCCCAGTTGACGCACCCCCGGCGGCCTTTTCAGACGGACTTCCTCTGCGGCGGGACGACGCGACGAGCGGCACCATGCCGCTGAAGACGGTGTTGCAGTACCCCAGGCCAATGCCGCCACGTGCTCCTGATGACTTTAGACTGCACAATTTGCAACGCTCGCTGGCCCCGCTCGAGGGGGCTCAGAAAAATGAGGTTTCTATTGTAATGCGCCGCTCATGAGGCTGATTACTATGGAAGACTAATTCTTTTCCAGAAGCCCGACCAGAGAAACGGGCCTTGGAGGAGTGTCAGCTCTTTAGTACTCGGGACCAGAGAAGCCTCCATCAGAGCATATCCACCAATGGAGCCAAAGCCGTATCGTAGGGGGGTGTTTGAGTCGCCATCGGACCCCTGCCGAGCCACGAAGCCTATGAGAATAGACGTCACGTCTCGAAGCGAGGTGAACTAGCCCAATTGGCGACCGATTAAGCACAATGTCACAGTTCGTCAGGTCCAAAACATCCATCGAGCAGTCCTCCCGTTCACGTAGGGCTGGGCACTCAGGACGTGTCCGACCAGGTCGACCAAAGAAGGCCCCTCAGACACCGTCTTACACGAAAGGGAGCCCACAGGATGTGCCAAAACTGGCAGTGTGCCACCTGCCGCGATCCTACCTGGCTCGGCTGCTCCCGTTCGGCATCGTGCCTGCACTTGGCTCTGAGCCAAAGCCGCGTGGCAAAAACGCGTATTTCGCTCGCCGCTTTGGCTCAGAGCCAATCGCTGCCGGTTAGAGCCATGACTCGCGTACGTCATCGAGACTCGTCAAGACTCACTTCGGGAATAGAAAAAGTGAGAAATGTCTGACTGGCTCCGGTCCGCTCAGTCCGCACATACACGAATCAGACAAAAGCCCAAAACGTGCCACGCTGCGGGATTATTGCTTTTGGCTCCAGTAGTGGAGATGCTCTCAGCAGCGAAACGGATACTTCTTGTGATGCGATCTGGTCTCTGGGGAAGTTAGACACCCTTCCTCAACAGAAAACTCCAGTACACCTAAGGCACGATCCAAGGCGTCCGGCCCCGTGGCCCCAGCTGGCGTAGAAATTTGTGGACAGATGACGATGGCGCGCACTCCAGTACCGTGAATCAAACAAATTGCACTGAGAAGCAGCCCTCCAGCACCTTATTGCACGTGGCACAATGATGGTGTCCGTTGGAAAGCACGTGTCAATTCTTTGTCAACATATACGGCAGTGAGACAGCCAAGAACAAAGAACATGAGCAGAAAGAACTTGTCGAGCTGCATCGACTGTTACAAGGCAATGGGTAACCTGGGTCCAAAAATGAGTCTGGCCCAGTGAACCGCCACAGTGTGTACGAAAACATGGTTTTTTTGAACTATTGTATGGCCCGCCAAAGAGAGAAACACGCGAGAAAAAGAACGACCCTCGAAAAATTTCTGAGAATGGTCCCAAGAAGATCTTCATGATCTGCTCAGAAATGTACGCTGACAGAAGTTCGAAAAGTCTCAGAGGAATACTCTATGGTGTCATTTGAGGGATTGGTGCTTCACATTGCGAAAAGCATGCGTGCAAATTCGCGCTGATTACCATCAGTAAACTTGACGACAATACCAGCAGACGACAAGATAGTCAGTCAGGCTGATCGCTCTTTATGTCGGGAAACATCTCGTCAGGAGTGATGCGGCGGGGGAAACGGGATTATGAATGTGCAATTTTTAGTATCGACCATCGGTCCTGTTGATGCTCAGGTCGTGCGAAATGTGATCGTGCGCTGAGTCAGGATCGAAACGGCTCGGCCTGAGAGAGTACATTCGCGAACGAGGGCCGCTGAGTTTCGACCTGTACATAACTCCAAGAGCACCCCTTTTTGCTGTTGACTAGCCCATGACGCCGTACTCGATGTCCAATTCATATGCTCACAGTGAAGAAGTGCACGATAACTTTGTTCTCTCCGTACCTTGGGACCGTATGCCTAGGTAAACTTATTGCCAAGTCCATTTCCTTCAAGATTCGGCTTTGGCGCAGGCAGTCAGGGGGTGGACATAGCGATAGTAGTGAGGATGGGGTTGGAGACAGGGTTGGAGAGGGTGACGGTGGCCGAGGTGGCGCAAGTCCTCTACGAGGGAGAGCGCAAGAGGAGAAGACCCGAATATTCCACAGACGAGGCGCGACGGCCGCGACGACGCCCGAACGGCTGCGGCGGCAAGGAGGGAAAGGTGTAAGAGGTGGCCAGAGAGGTTACCGGAAAACGAATAGCACTGGCGGGAGCAGAGCAGGAAGCACTCTTCTTCTATCTACGCACTCAGAAGCGCGGTCGTGAAAAGGCCCTTATCCGCTGGCGTGCTGTGAAGAATTCCCACGGAAGTTTACCTCTCGTCCTCAGCGCCGTCTCCACGCAGAGCTGCAGTAACATTCAGAAAACCCGCTTGAAGTGCTCCGCGAGCATAACATGTGCTTTTTCGAATACAGCTTCTGCGATCGTATCGAAGCAGTCAATGGAACGCCTCTAAGTACGCTCAGGAGAGGTACGAATTCTGCTGACATTCATTTCAAGAATATATTTTTGAAGAACACTGGGGCGAGCCTTGAACGGTCCTGGAATTGCATTTCAACAAGTGAACTGAATCTTACCACGTCTTGCTCATGGGCGACCACTGAACTTCACTGATGTTATTCATACTGTGATGATCCGAAACCTCAGAAGCAGCATGGGAGATGCTCGAAGATTATTACGGGGACCATTCCTCAGCGTTCAATATCAGATTCCAAGAAGCGGGGACAATACACTGTGCGGCCGTGCGATCGTTATCCATATCTGAAGGTCAGTCGTACAGAAAAGAGCCGTCGAGACATTTTTTCCTGATGGCACGCTTGCACCTCCGCGCTCCAAGCTTGTTCATCGTGCTCTCTATAGTAAGGCGATTGACAAACGAGCTGAAAACTCCCCAAGCGATACTGTATCTGGAGAGAACGAATGTTGCGCACGCTGTTCTAGTTGACGCCGTCGCACGTCGACGCTTCACTTCTCTGCACCTCAAGTAGCCGCTTGTGCTCGGTTTCTTGGACCTGGTTTTTTGCCGCTCAATTCTTTACTTGTATCAACTGCGACCTTCTCGAGACCAGAAGCTGGAAGCGCCTCCTTCTCTCTCACGGTGAGACCCTGAACTGCTCTGAAAACCGCTCATATGCTAGACTCGTAGATATTTGCGACAGTCTCGATGCCATCACAGATGATGCTGATAAGTGCTTTTTAACACCACAGGAGAATCCTCGAGTTTCACTATTTACTAAAGTTTGATTCTCTTTATTGGCGTGCGCAATTTTGAAAAAAGGCAAAATGGACCTCGGCCACGTGCCTTATTCAGTATATACTTCTGCTTGTGTTGCACGCCCCTTCATCGGGGGCGCACAGGCGTTACACGCCCTAAAGGAGCCTTGAGAACGCCCCGAAAAGTTCATCGTGCCCTCCGCGCCCCAAGATTTGGTTGCAAATCTTCCATCTGTTCACAATCAGCCTTGCTCGTCAGTACCCCGCCCGTCGTCATGTACGCCGACAGCACGGCCGGGGTGATGCGGAAGGTCTGCACCATGGGCGGCGGGGGCAGCCCCGCGGCGGCCACCCCCCCCCCCCCCCCCCCCCCCCACGGCGGCGCCGTCGCCCGCCGCCGCCTCCCACGCCTGCGTGTCCTCCAGCCCAAACAGCTCCTCGCCGAGCACCAGCCGCAGCGCGTCGGGGATGTCGGCCGACGCGGGAATGTACGACTGGGTGCGCGTCGCGAGCGGCACGCCGCGGCTGAGCGGGCTGCCCGCCGCGGTCGTCAGCGCCGCGGCCTCGGCGGCGGGGACGGCCGTCGATGCGGACTCGGCGGCGCGGCGGAGCGCGCCGTCCGAGACGAGGAAGTCGAGGAAGGGGCGCGCCGCGCGCTGCGCCCAAAAGGGGGCGGCGGGGAAGGGCAGCGTCACGGTCAGGTCAAAGTTGAGGGGCATGGTGGGGGCGGTGGCCGCGGGGAGAGGGGGGGGGGGGGGGGGGGCGCGACAAGAGGGGGACAAGGACGGATGAGGGGCGGGGGGAGTGGGGGTCTGGGGGAGGTGGGAAGGCTGACCGCCAACACCACCGACAGCACCACCACCACCACTACCACCACGAACACCACCACGGAAATTTGGTAGACAGCTGGGAGGGGGTGGTGGTGAAGGGCGAAGGTGGAAGAGGAGGGATGGGTACGTCGCTGGGCGAAACGCACGAGCGACGCACCCACTGGCGCCAGCGACTGTGTAGCCGTACAGGGGTCGCGGGCGGAGAAACTGGCGGCCCGGGTGGTGCCACGCAGAGGTGGCTGCCGGCCAGGCCTTGATCTTTACCTTGAGGTTGTCCGTCAGGGACCGCCAGTAGTTGGAGAAGAAGATGCGGTCACGGTCGCAGACAATATCTGCAGAGAGTCCGTGGTGTCGATAGACGTGATCGTGGTAGAGCTGAGCTGCAGCTGGCGCCGTACATTCCGGCTTCATAGGGGCAAGTCGAATCATCTTGGTGAGGCGGTCGTCAACGACTTGAATTCCGTTCTGACCTCTTGGAGTCTCAGGAAGAGGCGTGATGAAGTCCATGGAGACACTTGCCCATCGTTGGTTCGGAGGATCTAAGGGTTTGAGGTGACCCAGAGGTGAATGGGTGCTAGCCTTGTTCCGCTGGCACAAATCACATGTTCGTACGTATCTTTGGATGTCCTGCCGCATTGATTCCCAGTAGCATTTGGAAGAGACTGCCTTGCTGGTTTTCTTGACTACCATGTGCCCTTGGCACGGGACATCGTGGTAGTCGTGGAGTAATATTTGGCGTAGAGTACCGACGGGGATGCACGTACGGTCACCTCGTTTCAACAACCTCATGTGTAACCGGTAGGGAGGTACCGGGTCTTTGACTAGGTCGGCAAACTCGGGGTCCGCATCGTACTCTTTTTCTAAGATGGCAAGGTCTTGATCACTTTGGCTTATGGTCACGAGGTTGTTGATCTCGTCGGGATGTCTTCAATGGTCTTGGCGAGCACGCGGCTTAGGAGGTCTTGGTTGGGAGCGTGCTTGTCGGGGGCATCTTGAGGTTGCCTGGAAAGGGCGTCCGCTATGGGGTTAGACGTGCCCTTGACAGGGACAATCTTGAACTGGAACTGGTCCAGAAGTTCAAGCCACTTGACTTGACGATCGTTGAGTTTTTCTTGGGTTCTCAGGTATCTCAGGTAATCATGGTCGGTGTGGACCTCAAAAGGCCGTCCGTAAAGGTAGCAGCGCCAATGCCGGATCGCTTGGACGACAGCTAGTAGTTCTCGCTCTCGAATACTGTAGCGTTGCTCGTGGATGTTGAGGGTTAACGAGAAAAACGCCACTGGACGCCGTCCACGTCCGTCACCTTGCTCCAGCACAGCGCCCACGGCATATCCGCTGGCATCAGTGGACACATAGATCGGGTATCTCTTGTCGAAGGGTCTTAGTACCGGTGCGCTTGTCGTTAGGTCCTGCAGCTTCTCGAAGGCTTTCTGGGCGTCCGGGATCCACTCAAAGTCGACATTCCCAGTCAGCCGCGTCAAAGGTGTAGCTACAGCAACCATTCGCTTGATGAATCTGCGATAGAAGCTGACCATACCGAGGAAGGATTCCACATCCTTTTTCCTCCCTGGTGTTGCCCACGTACGAATGGCTTGGACCTTGTAGCATTCCATAGAGAAGCCTTTTTCGGAGATGACGTGGCCGAGGTAGTCAACCGTGGTTCGAGCAAACTGGCACTTGCTCAGCTTCGCGTAGAGCTTGTGTTCTCGTAGTTTATCGAGTGCTACTCATAGGTGCTTCAGGTGATCGTCGTAGGCTTCGCTGTAACCTAGGATGTCGTCGAGGTAGACACAGATGAGGTCGTACAGGTAGGGTAGGGTCGGAAGACATCATTCATCAGGTTCAGGAAGACGGCAGGTGCATTTGTCAGCCCAAAGGACACCACGGTAAACTCGTAGAATCCGTACTTGGTTCGAAACGCCGTCAGTGGTATTGTTTCCGGGTCCAGGCGAATCTGGTGGTAGCCAGAGCGGAGGTGGATACTTGTGAAGTACTTGGCTTTTCTCAGTTGGTCAAAGATGTCGTCGATGCGTGGTAGTGGATACGCGTTCTTGATGGTGTCCTTGTTCAGGGCCCTGTAGTCGATGCACAATCGCATGTCACCGTCCTTCTTCGCCGCAAAGAGGACAGAAGAGCCCCTGGGTGAGGTGCTTGGCTGGATGAATCCCTTCCTTATGAGGCCTGCAAGTTGAGTATTGAGTTCTTCGACTTCCCATTCGGCAAGGCGGGAAATTCCGCTACGGCATGGTTGGGCGTCGTCAGCCAGCTTGATGGTAGACTTGTGACTACGCTCGGGGTGAAGCCCGTCGGGGAGCTCGTCCGGGAAGACGTCAGCGTACTCTTCGAGAATCTCTTGAACTTCCTTATTGTCATCGGCTTCTCCCATCGTGATGGCGTTAATGTCGAAGTTGCTCGCGGGGTCATCGGACTGCAGGAAGATGCCAAAAACCGGCCACCGTTGGACGAGGTCCCGAGCAAGACGTTGCCGACTAATCAGAGCTTCGGGTTTCTTGAGGGAGGCAGAAATAGATATGTTCTTGTGGTTGAACTTGAAGGGGATCTTGTTTTTTTTGTTGTTGATCTTGGCGTCCTTATCATCGCGCCACTTCTTCCCAAGGATAAGGTCATAGGCGCTTAAGTCACATACAGCGAACCGCAGCCGTTCTTGGTAGCGTCCGATGTGAATCTCGAGGGGGTCAATCGTTTCAGCGAGGACGTGGGAGCGGCCATCTGGCATGCTTGCCGCGAAGTCCGTTTCGTTGGTGTTGACATGCAGGGAGTTGACGAGGCGCCTTGAGACGACGTTGATTGGAGACCCGTCATCAAGCAGCACCTAAACAAGTTTTCCTTTGACAGACCCAGTAGAAAGCAGAAGCCCGAGACTCGGGCCTTCAAATGATGCTGACATGTTTTCAGGAACCGCAGGAGCGTCTTTCACAGATGTTGATGACGGTTGCTGCTTCAGTTCCGCTGGCCTATTGGGCAGTCCTTGGCCAAGTGTCCCTTCTCGCGACAGCGCAGGCACAGACTCTCGCGCATGCAGCGCTGGCGTTCATCTGGCGTCAGCTTGTCTACCTTGATGCTGGAAGTATCCATGGGGACGACACCCGTTGCAGGTGACTTCGCAGAGGTGCTGCCGACACTGCTGGTGATGCGAGACGGCCCAGCCTTGGCTGCTTCCACGCGCAGCACGTCTGTCATGAGGGACTCGAGGTCGGTGTACGTCTTCAGGCACAATGCCTGCCAGATGTCTCGCTTGAGGCCTCGGCTGTAGCGGTCAATCTCTTCCGCTTCAGTGATGTCGGGGATGTCCAGGAGCGCACTGAGAAAATTCCTGTTGAATGTCCCGACGTCCTTGATCTGGCGCCAAAAGTGCAGCTTGTCCCGTGCCGCCTGCATCTTGTTCAATGGGCTGAAGCGACGGATTAGTGCAGCCCGAAAGGCAGCCCAGTCAGGTACGGCCGCCGTCCGACTGTAAGTATGCCACCAGGTGAACGCTTCGCCGTCCATGTAGGTGCAGGCGATCTGACACGCTTCAGCTGCGTCAGTCAGCCGCACATATGAGTCCATGTGAGAGCACCACGCTTCGACTGTCCCAGGCTTGCCCGAGAATAGCGCAGGCTTGTTCGGCCTCGCAGTCGCGGTGCCGCCGGTAGTGGCGTTAGCCTTGGCGTCTGACAGCTGCTCCTTGGCGTCCGCCAATTCCACCTTGTGAGCCTCCAGCTCGGCGCTTATTTGCGCCACGAACGCGGTAAGTTGATTCCATGATTCCGCGGAAGGCGTAGTTGAGGCACTCCCCGTATCAGTCCCGCTGACAGCAGGATTCGAGGGGTCCATGGTGATCGCGGTCAAGTCCGCACAATTTAAATTAATCCAGCAAGTCAGAGTTGACTTACTCCGGTTGGGCGCCGGGCAAGTATTCCGAGATGTGCAGGGTAATTTGATTGCTCAGGTAGTGGTCCTCGGGCTTGGGAGAAATGCGGCCGTATTGGCCGCAATAATTCCAAGGACGCGCAACACTATTTGATGTCTCACTAGCGAAGCGATGAAGCAAAATTCTCGCGTCGGCCTCCCCCCGCAGCAGCGCCGCGACGGCGGGGTGACCACCCGGCAGTGGCCCGCGGACGCGCCGACCGCGGCGCGGAGCGCCGCCTTTTCCTCCCCCAACTCCGCCGCGAGCGCCCCGCACCGCGCCTCGGCGGCGGCGGTACGGGCGGTGGCGGCGGCCAGGGCGGCCCGCAGGTCCCCGTCGGCGGCGGCGGCCGCCGGCGCCGCCAGGGGGGTCTCGGCAATGGTGGCTGAAAGGAGTATGGACGGAGCCGCGCGCCCGACCCCGCCGCCGTCCGCGCCGCCGCCGCCGCCGTCGCTGCCGACATCGTCCCAGGGAGAGGCGAGGAGCTGCGTGTCGCCCCCGTCGGCGGTGCCCGCTGCAAGCAGCGCGTCGAGGCAGGCCGACGAGTCGACTGCATCGTCAGAGACAATGTCTGCCCAGCCTTCCTCCCCGTCTGAGCTCGACGCACACGCCCACCCATCGACGCCACCACCGCCGCCCCGCCCGCCGCTGCCGCCACCAAACTTCAACCGCCGCGGCGCGGCGGCGGCAACAGCAGCGGGTGCACCACCGCCAGCCCCCCCCCCCCCCACTGCTGAGGGTGGCCCCCAGCCACGACTGTGCCCACAGCCGGTCGTCTGCAGGACCCCCACCACCCTCACCACCCCCACCACCCCCACCACCACCGCTGCCGCCCCTGCCCGCAAGCGCGGACGGCAGCAGCGCCAGCGGCGGGGAGACGGCCAGCCGCCGCAGCGGCGACACGCCAGCGGCCGACGCGGAGCGGGGCGGCCCGCCCGTCGCCCCCCGGGACGACGCGCCGGGGGGGACGCCGCCGCCCCCAGACGACCGGTGCAGCGGCCCGAGACGCCCAGATGGCCCGCGGTTGCCGCTTCCGGTGCCACTCCCACCCCCACCGCCACCGCCAACGCCGCCTCCAATCCCACCGCAACCGCCACCGCCACCGCCACCGCCACCGCCGGGACCGCCGGGACCGCCACCACCACCGCCCCCCACGGCGGCTGGGACCCCCACCGACGGTGGCTAGCCACGGCGGCGCTCCCCCCACTCCCCCCGCGCCACCAGTGGCCGCGGGGATACCGGGGTGGAGCCGCCCACCCGCCGCCCCCCCCCCCGCACGTAGCTCAGACGCAGTGGCGGCGCCGAAAACGACGCCACGCCGCCGCCGTCACCGCCACCGCCGTTGCCGTTGCCGCCCACCCCCCCCACCCGGCGGCCAGTCAGGCCACGCGGGGACTCGGGGGGGGTCCCCACCACCGACGCGGCGCGGCGGCGTGCGAGTGGCGGCGTCGAGCCGCCCCCCCCGCACCCGCCCACTCCCCCTCCCCCCGCCGAGCCGGACGGGGCGCAAAAGCGATTCCTCGCCGCCGCCGCCACCGCCGACGCCGGGGGGATGCCCGTAAAGGTGCGGGCGCCCAGCGCCGACGCGGTCAGCCGCTGCCGCCCCAGCGCGGGGGACCGCATCCCTGACGGCGTGGACGAACCCGAGGAGGGGGCGGTGGCGCTGCCGGGGCGGCTAGGGAGACCCCCCGCCGCCGCCCCCCCGCGGGGGTGTCCCCACGAGGGAGGCCGCCGGCTGCTGCTGCTGCTGCTGCCGCCACCACCGCCGCAACCGCCGCCGGCAGCAGCAGCGCCGGCCGTGGCTGGCGACGTCGACCGGGGGACCCCCCGGGCAAAGCTCCGCCGCCGGCCCAGCGACGATGGCGACGACGACGACAGGAGCGTCGGGGTGGACGTGCCGGGCGTTGACGGCGGCGGGCGGGCGCGGTGACCCCCCCCCCCTAGCGTCGGCGTCGAGGTGCCAGGCGTCGACAGGGCGCTCCCGCCCCCACCCCCCGCCGCCCCACCCCCCACCCACGACGGCCCCTCTGTATTGGCATACGCGTAGAGCCACTGGAGGAGGTCGAGGCAGTCGGTGGGGAGGCCGTCGACGAGGCGGGCGATATCAAACGTCCGCGGCGAGCCGGCAACGGCGAGCCCCCGCTGGAAGCGCTTCCAGTTGGCCACTGCCAAGTGCGGCTCGTCGACCGGGTCCACCACCGCCGCGTCGGCAACGGTGCCGGGCGCGAGGCGGCTGAGCAGGCGGCACGCCGCCACCCCACTCCGCACCTGCCGGATGGCAGACAGGGCGGCGGGCGTACCCGTCAGGCCCAGCTGCGCATTCACTAACGCCAGCAGCTCCGCGCGGCCGACATAGTAGGTGCGGAAGGCGTTGGAGGTGGGGGGGGGGGGGGCCAGACGCCATGGGGGGGGCGGGGGGGGGGGGGTGTAAGAAGGTATGCGGAGCCCGCGATCAGGATGATCAGCGCCTCCCCACACTCACACCCCCCGGCAGGTAGCAGCGGCTCGGCACGCCATGGGCGCAGCGAGGGCGCCCACTTTGCCCCCATCCTCCCTTCCCTCCCCACCAAGACTCGTCCACCCCCGCCCCGCCCCGCCCCGCCCCCCCCCCTTCCCCTCGCCTCACCTGTTCTCGCCCCCCCCCCTTCAGTTGAGAGCCGCGCGAGCCCCCCCCCCGACCTCCCCCCCTCCGTGCGCAAGCCCCGTCACCGACGTGGTCGGCGATAGGAGCTCCAGTGGCATGGGCCGCGGGGATTCAACTTCCGCTGCGAGGGCGCCCCACAGGTCCAGTGCCGTGTCGAGGAGATCGCCGCCCCCGCCGCCGGCTCCAACTGCGCCGCCGATGCGGCCGCTTCCGCAGTCGCCGCCGCCCCTACCGCCGCCGCCGCCGCCGCCGCTAGGGCCCCCCACCACGGCCATGCCGTCAGCCGCCGCGCCGGCCGCCGCCGTCGCTACCGCAACCGCGGCGTCTGTCGGTGGCAGGCCGTCGGCAGGCGCGGTCGGGCGGACGCCCCCGGTGGCCGCCCGAGGGCCGTTGCCGCCACCGCCGCCGCCGCCGCCGTCACCGCCGCCATCACCACCACCCCCACCGCCACCGCCAACCCCCACCGCTGCAGCCGCAGTGACACATTATTGCCGCCCGACCGGGACGGGTCCTTCCTGGACGAGGCGCGCGTTGTCAGTCCGCCCCGGGGGCGGGCTGGGGGACAATGACGGGCGCTGCGACAGGGGCGGCCGCGGTCCCACCGGGAGTTGCCCCCCGCCGCCGTTGGAGGCACGCTGGCGCCTCGCCCTGCGGGGCGGCGGTGTGGGGGGGACGGGCACGCCCTCGAGGCCGCCGCGCGTCGCGCCGCGGCGCGCGAGCGGGGGAGGCCGGGCAGCGCCGACAACCGCGGCCGTGGACGCTTGGCGGGAGGCGCAGCTCCCCAAGCCGGCCGGGGGCGGCACGCGGCGGGAGCAGCGGCGGCGACGGGCGCCTAGCTAGGGGCGGCCACGCTGGCGGTGCCGACGAGCCGGAGGGTGCGTTCGGCGAGGCGGCGGCACAGGGCGGCGGTGTTGCCCAGCCGCCTGGAGACGCCCTGCCGTGGAGAGGGGGGGGTCGGGGTGGACCGCCACGCGCGCCAGCTGCAGGCGGCCGACCCCCCGGGCACGCTCGACGGTCACCGCCTCCCTCCAGCGCACGAGCCTTGTCACGCCCCTTGCGACGGCGAGGGCGGCGAGCAGCGATGGCGCGCGGCAGAGCGGGATCATCGTAGTAGGTAGGTCGATGGCCACCACTGGCAACCGGCGCGGTGCTCCTGCATCGCCATCTACTCGGGAAGCGAAAGCAAGGGCATCTGCGACGGCAGCGAATTGGCCTGGCTCACAGACACCCAACATGCAGTACACCCTATCCGTTACTGCGCACCTAAGCCAGCCTCGTCAAGCAGTCTCACAAGCCGCCCTGCGCTGACGAACGTGCGTCCAAACAATTGGACCAAGTCACCTCGCGTGCGGACAATGGAGCGCTGTGTCCAGTCGCCATTCTCCATGACGTCCTCGGACGAGGCCAAGTCGTTGTCCAGAACGTAGAGGTAGCACGAACGCGAAAGCCAATAGTCATACTGCTCTTGGCCACCAAACAAAGAGATCAGCTCAGTCTTGCGCTCGTTCAACGCCTTCAGAATGGCAGGGACGTTGTTTGCTGAAAGAGCTGTAGCCCCACGGGTCTTGGTCTGCACCCAAACGACGACTTCACCATCGCGGGTCTCGAAGAAGAACGCACCATCAAAGCATGGGCAATTGGTAGGCAGCTCGTACACAGTCTTGCACCGCTCCTCACGGCTGTACGAAGATGACAGCAGCGCCGTTACGGTCTCCAGCCGGTCAGAGCCATCCACGTTCTTACCCCGCAACTTCTTCACCACCTTGCGCGCGACCGCTGCGTTCACCAGCTCATCCTGTAGCAGATTGCACTCGCCGATGTACGTCGCACCTCCTCCATACAGCTTGCGGAGCGTAATGGCCGAGTACTTAGGCTCATGGAAGCTGCGGGCAATGGAGTGCATGCCCTCCCATCTCAATACAAACTGCTCCCACCGGACGCCCATCAGCTTCGCCACCGATTGGTCCGCCATACCGGCAGCCACTTGGTCCGTCTTACCAGCAGCTGCTTGGTTGTTCACAGGCTCGCCCTTTTCCGACACGACCTGCATGACGCACACAAAAGCATCCCAAAGGATCGAGGGCTCACGCGGCTCCGATACCGCCATGGCTAGGGACAGGCACGTGAGCTCGGGTTGAAAGATCCTGTTACCGCCGGCTGTGACGAGCCCGAGAGCCCGCACATCTCCATAGCAGAGGTCCTCTTCGGCACGCAATTGACCGACCGAGAATTTCTCCTTTGCCAGCTCCTCGCGCGCCTTGTCATCGACAGTGGCATCAGACCACGTCGCGGGCTTGATGTCAAGCATCGTAGCAGCTGCAGCTGCACTGGCCTTGGTTCCAGATGCCCTTGGCAAGACAAAGGTGTCGGCCCTCACATTCTGAGAAAGGATGGTGGACGCCAAAACCGCGTCGCGGAAGGCCGGCGAAGTCGACCACAGGTCATTCGGAAGCGGGTTGGAAGGCGTGCGGTCAAGTAGACCGACGGAGCTTCGGATGTCGACAGCCTGCATGATTTCCAGGAAGTCAAGCTTCGCAGCTACCGACAGCATGATGAAGACATTGATGGCGGTACGCCAGGTAGAGCCAGACGCCACCGCGTAGATCTCGGCGCATTCCAACAGTTTCATTGATGTGCGCTTCGCACCAATGGACATGATCAGATACCGAGAATCACGAGGGTCCCGCTGCCGCTCGGACAAAGCCCTAAACATAAGGCTCACCAGAAGATGGAACGGCGGAGGCTCAATCTCTTGCACCACCCGCGCAGAGCGTCCCGATACCGTCTGCTCATCCAGCATCAGACCCGCTTCCAGAGACGTCATGACGCTGACGCCGCCGGCCAGATCTGTCAACGAGCACGCTTCGCTCCGGACGGGGTATCTCACGTCCATGCCCAAAGAACCGCAAACGCGCGCCCCGACCTGCGTGGTCAGCAGATTGTTGATCTCGTCAACAAAGAGCACGAGCTTGGAGCTTGGCCCGCCTCGCCTTGCCTTGTTAAGAAACAAAGCACGGACCTCATTACGCACGTCGGTCACTGAGAACCGCCCCGCATCAAGGTCCATGTAGAAACCCTCCACGAATTGCGTAAAGAGCTGGCGGGGTGCCGCACCGAAGTACGCCAGCTCACAGAACAGGATGCGCACCAAAAGCAAAAGGTAGTACCCACGTTCATACTTGACGCACTGGAGCTCCTCGTCCAGCAACCGGAAGGACCCGTTGAAGGAGATGCCCATGACGACAGCATTCTCCAATATAGGGTTGTGCTCGACCGCCCGGCAAACGTAGTGGGCCGCCTCGCGCAGAAACAGGGTCTTGCCACGCCCCACCGACGCCAAAAGGTACAGTAACGGCTTGCGGGTGACGTCAACCGCTTGCACCTTTCGGTCTGTGATGAAGGCGAACAACACGACTTGCTCCCAAAACCGCTCCAAGTCATTATCCAGGTGCGAGCCAAAAGCTGCCTGCACCGGATCAGGATTAGGGGAGAAGATGATGTTGTAGTCAGGCGGCAGGAAGGAGCCGTCCGGTTCAGGTTGTCGCAACCGCCGCTGCGACTGAAGCATGTTCTGAACCGGTCGGCGACGAAGTCCGCGCAACGCCCACCACGTTGAAGCTGCAGCGTCGGAGACTGTCTTCAGCAGGCCAGCCACTATGACAGGTCCCGGTCTTGACCGTCGCTCTCTAGGGGGTCGGAGCGCCTCCCCACGAGAATGCCAAACCCCAGGGGACGGCCACGCGCCAGAGATGACTCCAGGGCCACAAAAGGATGCCCTGCAGCTGGCGAGAGAGGGGCCCGCAAAGCGCGAAGAGACCACGCAACGACCGGATGATGACGGGGTCTTGCTGCCACGTTTGCTTAAGCCTTCGCCTGCTGCTGGCGGCGAGAAGCTTACAAATGAGAACATTCGAGGAAGAGTTGGTGCCATGGCATCGGGTGCGACCGGGGACGGCAGAGTAGGACGACGGCCGCGACGGAGAAAAAGGGTTACGGAACGGCGCAGAAGCCAAACAACGTGGCGTGGGGAGCGTGGCAGGGGGTGAGGATGAGAGAACGCGCAAGTGCGAAAGAGGGTTGCGGTAGGGCGCACGACCCACACCACGTACCGTGGGGAGGGTGGAAGGGGGAAGGGCGTCAACGCGCCCCCGACTCCAGTGTAGTCACCAGCAGCGAGGGTACCGGCCCACGCCTAGCCGCGTCTCACGGTGGGGGGGGGGGCATGGCGAGGCGCCGTCAGCTCGCTCGAGCATCTCCAGCGCAGTGCCCCTTAGCTAGCTAACCCAGGATCCACCGTCCGACCCTGCCATGCCGGAACGGCCTGATAAAACCGTGATTTTTCTTGATGAGGTGTGGCGGCTTACTTTAGAATCCTCATTCTAATTGAGATGGGCCGAACGGAGATAGCCCCGTTCAAAGATTGTGCGCTCGAAAGTCGCCCGGATCGGCCCCTGCCGGATACTGTAAAACTGGCATGACAGCCCGTTCTATCGCACTCATGGGGCGCGTGGAGTGAACTGGTGGAGCTGTCGATGGCCAGGTGATCGACGCTAAGGCGCACCAACTGCAAGAGAGGTGGCAGCAGAGCATGTGGCGGACAGGCTATGTAGCGCGGTCCACTGCATGGAGGCGTCCACAGTGTCCGCAGCGACGCGGTTGGCTATCCCTGCGAAGCACTTCGTTCGCTCTTTCAAAGTGGGTGAGGCCTGTTCGCAGACCGTGTTCGCAGGTCACACGCAGCGCGTCCCCGGGGCCCGGGGCTGCGAAAGGATGAGCGCAGGCACAACCGCACGACAAGTAACTACGCAGCCGAGGAAGATAAATGTAATAAATGCATGTCGATTTAGCCTCGACCTTGGTGGGCCATTCACAAACACTCCTACCCGATGACGATGGCAGTGGTCTCCTCCGCGACAGACGCGCGGCCATGTACCCTCCGGCCTGGCAGACTGCCGCTACAGCGCACGCCATCACCGTAGCGGCCACCATGTATAGTAGGCGCGGGTTGTTTGCTTCTCCTCCCCCTGATGTAAACATCCCTATTACTGTTGAGGATGTGCAGGCCCGCTACGGTGCCAACTTCGCCCGCGCAATGCGGATGCCGGCAGACGCTGTCGAGAGCTTGGTGGCTGTTTTGCGCCCCCGCCTCCCGCGCCGCGGACTGTCCCCACTGTGTCGCACGGCTCTGGCGCTCAGGTACTTGGGCGGCGGCAGCTATGTGGACATCTGCGCGGTTTTTGGTGTGCACCCCACCACGCTCTACCGGGCGCTCTGGGAGGTGATCGATGCCATCAATGCCACCCCAGCGCTGGATTTTGACTTCAAGTTGAGCAGCCGAGACCGACGGCTGGATTACGCGGGTGGCTTCCAGCGCCGTCGGGGGTCCTCGTTTGGGAACGTGATTGGGGCTTTGGACGGCGTCGCGATACGCCAGGAGCAGCCTCTGCCGTCTGACGTCCAATGCGTCGCGGATTACTACTCAAGGAAGGGCTTCAACTCGTTCAACGCCCAGGCGATCTGCGACGCCGATTACAAGTTTCGGTGGATGAGCTGCATGAGCCCTGGTGCTACCCATGACTCGACAGCGTTTGCCTGTACGCGACTGGGTCGGACGTTATTGGACCCTGTCCACGAGCTGACGGCGGCTTTGATTGCCGACGGCCATTGCATTGTGGCTGACGAGGCATATGCTGCCAGCGAGGTATTGGCCGTACCTTGGCCAGGCGGTGGGCGAGGTGACCGCTGGAAGGATAGTTACAACTTTTATCAGTCATCAAGCCGCATCCACACCGAGCAAGCCTTTGACATGCTTTCGTGGCGATGGGGTGTGTTTTGGCGGCCTTTGCGTGTGCCTTTTCCCAAGAGACCGAGCCTTGTGCGTGCGTGTTTTCGCTTGCATAACTTTTACCGGGGCGATGCTTCTGCAAGGAACTGTGCCCCTGGGCCATGGGGTAACGACCAAGTTGGGGGTCAAGCGTCATTCTGTAAGGATTTCCCCCCTAATCCCATGCCTAATACTTAAGGGATAATATCTGGGACCTCTCCTTACAGATCCTGCCGAATCAACTCCTGGCAACATGGATCAACTCCTTGTATTGTGGGGCATGACGCGGTGTACCTTCCAGACGCAAGATGAGTCAGCCGCTGTCTCACGGTGTCTGCCGGCCGCACGACAGCAGCCATCGACAGCCCATCATGGCCTGTCGAAAGGCGCCACCGTCAGCACCCATGACGAGCCACATCTGCCACAGCTGGCGAGTCCGTTAAAATGTCCTCGCTGCAGCATTGCAGCGATGTGACTGGCTAGCCGGCTGGCCGATTCGGCCGACTCGATCGAATCGTGCTTACACGCCTCTCGGACCATCGGGCCGACTGGCGTCTGGAGCCGGCTGGGGCGGCGCCCTAGGCGCCGCACGCCGGACCCCTTCGTTTGGGGCAAACTGGGGCTGCACTCCTTTAGTGCGCACGCCCGCCCATGCTTTGTTCTGAGAGCCATGCTTTGTTTTTGGGCCGTTTTGTGCCTACCGGTGGAGCGACGGGGAAACGCATGCTTTGGGGCACCTCGGGTGTTCCGACGCGAGTATATAGTGCGTGAGTGTCGGCGCCACCGGGGGAGACCGGAAGGGCAACCACAGACACAGACCAAAGACGACCTTCACCCTTTGAACCCTCTCGATCACCACCGACGTCGCGCCGTCCTCTTCCCCAGACCCACCACCGTCACCACCTCCATCCTCTTCCCCGCACCCTGTCGCTCTATTGGCTGGCACGGGTCGCTGACACCATCACGAGTACGTTGAGGGCTGCCCAAGTGTGGGTGGTTCCTCACATGTGGTAGCTTCAGATAGTTTGGCTTTTCTACCTGGCGGTGACTTGCGATTCCGTTTTTGATTTTGGCTCTCCCTGCGATTGTGCAGTCGTGTTGCCCCCTACGTTCGGCTTGCCACGGGCATTGTAATACGAACGTAGCGGGTTCCACGAATCACACCGAACGAACAATTTCCTGACACAACCCTTGTGGTTTTTTTTTCACGGAATTTTTCTTTTGGTCAACCGATTGTTGAGTCCCAGTGAGATCCACATCAGATTCGGAATACTCTTCCTCAGCACTGGCGGCCGGCCCGACATCCTCGGCGGCCTCGGCGCGCGATACCGGGTCCACGTCCCGTGGCACCCCCCCGGTACGCACACCCTCGACGATCCGCGCACCCCCGACGGTCCGCGCACCCCCGACGACCCGTGGCGCCTTCACGGCCCACGGTCCGTCGGCACGCGGCCCCCCGTCGGCACGCGGCCCCCCGTCGGCACGCGGCTCCCCGCAGGCACACGCCCGCCCGAGGGCACACAACCCCCCGGCGGGCGCCCACTCGATTCCTACCCCGGCGGTCCCAGTCCGCCTCGCCTCGGCGGGCCGGGCCGCACCCAAGCCCCCCCTCTCGGGCAAGGGCAAGGGCCCTGCCACCAAGGACACGGCAGCCCGCGTCAACCGTCGCCTGTTACTGCCCCCCCAAGAATCGGGGCGCCGTTACACCGCCCCGCCGCCACCGGTGATTGGTCACATCAAGCCAACCACGGCGCGCGCGGTTGAGCAGCGTGAGCAACGCCGAATTGCCAAGAGCCACCGTGGGGCGCAACGGAAATTCCTTTGCAATCCGTGCGGTGTGCGGTGCAACAGCCTCACTGTGCTGCGTGATCACCGCGGATCCCGTCGCCACCGATACGTAATTAACCGCCCGGACACCCTTCCCCGTTGCGAACCCTGCGGACGCGAATTTGAGTCGGTGGAACATTTCGAGCGGCACACACGTGGCAAGGATCATCACCGCACGCTGGCGCGCCGCACCGATTGACACCTGTTGACACGCCCCTGGATCTGGCCTAGGAGCCCGATTTTCCCCCATTGATCCCCCCGCTTGGAAATCCGACACGACCCGACTCGGGCCTGTGCACGGACGCTTCTGAATAATCCGTTTGTGTGATTTCAACCGAATTCCTTGTGCTTCTCGAAGTAGTGCTGTACATCATTTGGAACGTTGCAGCAACTAGCGCAGCACTTATCCAAATCGTGTACACCACTACTGCTGCAGACAAACTCCTATCCCACATCTCCGAGATCTTCCTTGGGGTCCTCCCCAAGCAAGTCTTGTGAAATCTGGGTTGTAAGTTTGTTTGCCTCGGACTTGAACCGAAGACACCATGGATGCACCAATCCCAGGGGGTGTCAACCCGGCCAATCCGGGCTCGGGCTCGAACGCACCGACCATGGAAGCCTGGACCCAGCTTACCGCGTTTGTCGCGCAAATGAGCGAACAACTCGAGGCTCATAAGATGGAACTAGCCGACGCTAAGCAGCAACTGTCCGAAGCCAACGCCAGGGCCACTACTAGTGGCATGAAATCCGCGAGGCCGAACAAACCCGTGGCTTTCTCCGGTAAACCTGGGACGGTTGAAGCGTGGTGCTCGCATATGGATTTCTATGTGCGACTGAGTGACCCCGACGATGCGTGCAGTATTGCTTGCACCTTCCTCGACGGCGACGCGTTCGACTGGTGGAAGGTCTACAGTCAGACTACAGCTGTCCCGAACTGGGAATCCTTCCGTTCTGCTCTAATTCGCCGCTTCAGTCCACTGAACAAGACACAAGCGGCACGAGACAAGCTGCACTCGTGGCGCCAAATCAAAGACGTCGGAACGTTCAACAGGACGCTTCTGAGCGTCCTCTTGGACATCCCTGACATCACGGAAGCCGAGAAGATTGACCGCTACACCCGAGGCTTGAAGCGGGACATCTGGCAGGCTCTTTGTCTCAAGACCTACTCGGATCTTGAATCTGTCATGACTGACGCTCTGCGCGTGGAGGCTGCCAAGGCTGGTGCCTCGACGCACCTCGGCGGCACATCTGCGAGGCCATCCACGACGGGTGTCATTCCCATGGAAATCTCCAGCATCAAAGTCGAGAAACTCACGCCTGAAGAGCGTCAGCGCTGCATGCGTGAAGGCCTCTGCCTCCGCTGCCGTGAGAAAGGACATATGGCCAAGGACTGCCCAAAAGGCCAGCGGAACTGAAGCAGCAACCGTCATCAAAACCGGTGCCAGACGCTTCTTCGGTTCCTGAAAACATGTCGTCACCATTTGAAGGCCCGCGTCTCGGGCTTCTGCTTTCTACTGCCTCTGTCAATGGACATCTTGTTAAGGTGCTGTTTGACGACGGATCTCCCATTAACGTCGTATCAAGGCGCCTCGTGAATACCCTGAATGTGACCACGAAAGAAACGGACTTCGCGGCTAACATGCCCGATGGTCGCTCCCACGTCCTCGCAGAGACCATTGAACCCTTAGAGATTCACATCGGCCCATACCAAGAACGTCTTCGGTTTGCTGTATGCGACCTAAGTGCGTATGACATCATCCTCGGAAAGAAATGGCGTGACGACAAGGACGCCAAAATCAACAACAAGAAGAACAAGATCTCCTTCAAGTTTAACCAAAAGAACATCTCCATCACTGCCTCCCTCAAGAAACCCCATGGCCTGATTAGTAGGCAACGCCTCGCCAAGGACCTTATTCAAAAAGGTCCTGTCTTCGCCATTTACCTGCAATCCGAAGATCCTTCCAGCACCTTTGACATCAATGCGATCAAAATGGGAGAAGCTGAAGACAAGAATGACGTCCAAGAGATTCTCAACGAGTACGCCGACGTCTTCCCGGAAGAGCTTCCCGATGGACTTCCTCCTGAACGCAGTCACAAGTTTAGCGTCAAGCTTACGGAGGACGCTCAACCACGTCGCAGTGGCATTTATCGCCTATCTGAATGGGAACTCGATGAACTCAAGACACAACTTGCAACCCTCATACGAACGGGGTTCATCCAACCAAGTGCCTCACCGTGGGGCTCTTCTGTACTCTTTGCCGCAAAGAAGGACGGTGGCTGGCGAATGTGCATCGATTATCGAGCATTGAACAAAGCCACTATCAAGAACGCATATCCCTTACCAAGAATTGACGACATCTTCGACCAACTGCGAAAGGCCAAGTACTTCACGAAGATCGACCTCCGATCAGGTTACCACCAGATCCGGCTTGACCCTGATACTATCCCACTGACGGCGTTCCGAACAAAATACGGGTTCTACGAATTTACCGTGCTACCCTTTGGGCTAACAAATGCCCCCGCGGTCTTCATGAACCTAATGAATGACGTCTTCCGACCCTATCTCTACGAGTTTATCTGCGTCTACCTCCACGACATCCTGGTCTACAGTGAAGCTTACGAAGATCATCTAAAGCACCTAAGGCAAGCCCTGGACAAGCTGCGAGAGCATAAGCTCTACGCCAAACTCAGCCAATGCCAATTTGCGCGAACAACTGTGGACTACCTCGGCCATGTCATTTCCAACGAAGGCTTCTCTATGGAGGACTACAAGGTCCAAGCCATTCGATCATGGGCAACGCCACAGAGCAAAAAAGATGTGCGATCTTTCCTCGGCATGGTCAACTTCTATCGTCGATTTATTAAGGGAATGGCATCCGTGGCTGCACCCCTCACAGGGCTTACTGGAAACGTCGACTTCGAATGGAACTCTGACGCCCAGAAGGCTTTTGAGCAACTACAAACCCTGACGACAAATGCACCAGTACTGAGGCCATTCGACAAGAGGTACCCAATCTTCGTCTCCACAGATGCCAGTGGGTATGCTGTTGGCGCTGTCCTTGAACAAGATGACGGAAAAGGACGACGCCCAGTGGCCTACTTCTCATTGACGCTGAACATCCACGAACAGCGCTACAGTATCCGTGAGCGCGAACTGATCGCAGTTGTACAAGCCATTCGACACTGGCGCTGCTACCTCCATGGACGGTCGTTCGAGGTGCACACCGACCATGAGTCCCTAAGGTACTTGAAAACCCAAGAGAAGCTCAACGACCGCCAAGTCAAGTGGCTAGAGCTGTTGGAGCAATTCGATTTCAAGATCATCCCCATCAAGGGCACTTCCAACCCCGTAGCTGATGCTCTTTCAAGGCAACCACAAGACGCCCCCGATAAGCACGCTCCCAATCAAGATCTCCTTAGTCGCGTGCTAACCAAGACCATCGAAAGCCTACCCAAGAAAACTGAAATCAACAACCTCATGACCATAAGCCAAAGTGATCAAGACCTTGCCACCCTAGACCAAGAGTACAACGCGGATCCCGAGTTTGCCGACCTAGTCAAAGACCCGGTATCTCCCTACCGGCTTCACATGAGGTTGTTGAAACGAGGTGACCGTACGTGCATCCCCGTTGGTACTCTACGCCAAAGACTACTCCATGACTACCACGACATCCCAAGCCAAGGACATATGGGAGTTAAGAAAACCACCAACGCTATTGCTTCCAAATACTACTGGAAGACAATGCGGAAGGACATCCAAAGATACGTACAATCATGTGATTTGTGCCAGCGGAACAAAGCTGGCACCCATTCACCTCTGGGTCACCTCAAACCACTAGATCCACCGAACCAACGATGGGCAAGAGTCTCCATGGACTTTATCACCCCTCTTCCACTGACCCAAAGGGGCCACAATGGCATTTACGTCATTGTGGACAGACTGTCGAAGATGATTCGACTAGCACCAATGAAGCCCGACTGTACTGCACCAGTCGTAGCGCAACTCTACCATGATCACGTCTACCGTCATCACGGTCTACCATCCGACGTCGTCTGCGACCGAGACCGTATCTTCTTCTCCAGCTTCTGGCAGTCGCTCACCGAAATTCTCAAGGTCAAGATCAAGGCATCTTCAGCCTATCATCCCCAGACGGACGGACAAACCGAGATCATGAACAAGAAGATTGAAGAAATCCTGCGAAACTTCGTGAACCATCATCAGGGTGATTGGGACCTCTTCCTTGTTGCTGCAGAAGTAGCTTACAACCGGTCACCCAATGCGGTCACGACGTACTCCCCATTCTTCCTGAACTACGGCTTTGAACTAAGGACAGTACCTGTCGACATCGTCGAGAGCAAGGAATCGAAACTACCAGCAGTCTCAGATTGGCTAAGCAGTCTGTGGCAGTATTGACCCCCAGGTAGGGGGGCAACACGTGCCATGCAAGGGGCGGCAGGCCACTAGCCTGATCCGTTCCTCCCCCTGCATTTGGGTCCATATTCCCTAAGTTTGGGATAGTTAGCTTAGTAGTAAATCCAACTTGGATTTGAGGGTTTTCTGCATTTATCGTCTTGAATTTTCGTGTGGCCCGGTGGGCAGGTGCTGGGGTGGGAGATTCTGAGTGGCGAGATTCTGAGTGGACCCTGGGGGGATAAGGGGAGGGACAGCGGGGCTTGGCCCTGCGTCCCCATCCCGACCAAGAAACTGTTGGACCACACACCATCCTCTTGTTTGTCCGTGGGGGGTTTGCCCCACAACAGGGACAGAGTGTGTGCGACTTGCACTTCTTCCGGTTCCCCCGACACGGGAGGCAGCCCTAGCACACCGCCCCAACTTGGGTGCCGTGTGTGCTTGTGGTTTTTGCCAGATTTGGTGGAGCAGCAGGGGATAGAGGTAAACTTTACCTCCGGGTGCACCCGGGTGTAGGGGGCCCTCTGTCTCAGAGGAACGGTGGTCTTGGACCGTGTCATACGGATCGTCAGCCAACATGGCTAGCTCGGACCCCCCGTCGTCCGGGGAGTACACGGGTGACGCACGTACTTCAGTGCCTTTGAATACTGGTGAGACACAGGTGGGTTTACCTGGGGTCGCAGAGGGACTAGAGGTCCCTCAAGCCAGCAGGACTGGAAGTACGGGCGGGCAACAGGCCACCCCGACTCAGTCGGGAGTTCACTCGGGTGACACTTCTGATGTGGGTGGGCCGAAGTCTGGCCACCGCGTGGTATACTCAACGGGAACGTCCCAAGGGGTGAGGACTGTCCCCGCGGGTTCCACTCGGGTTGGAGCCAACTTTGGCTTGGAGTCGTCGCCAACTAGGCTTTCGGAGGACGGTGGACCTCCGTTGGTCGGCGATGGGCTCGCGCCCATGCCCCCGGTTGAGACCCCTGAGGAACGTGGTTACCCCTCAGGTGGACTCCCGGAGGCGGACCGAGACTCAACTGGAGTCGTCAATCCACTCCTCGCGGAAACTGTCCGTCGGGAGGCGACCAATGTGTTGCGGCAGACTTTGCCGGACCTGGTGGTCACGATGACGAATACTATTCTGAATCAGATTGTGGCGAGTTTGCCAGATGGCCTTAATGTCCAGACCGGATTGGGGCTTTCGAGCCCGCAGGCGCAGGGGGAATCCCCCCTTACGCCTATCTCTGGTCGCCCCGAACTGGGGGCGACACCTGTGACTCCCAACGAGGGAGCCACACCATACTCGGTGGGGCGTTCGCCCTTCACGGGGGAGTTCCCCCCGGAAACGCCGGCGGCTACACCAAGCGCGCCGCGCCGGACTACAGGCACTGAGAGTGAACTTACCCCAGTGCCACAGCGGCTGTTCCCTCAACGTGAGGTGCCGCCCAAGATCCAGGTAGCCAACCCGGTCTACCAGAGGATCTTTGACTGTGAGACCTACGCCCTCCACAACAAGTCGGTGGCGTATGGTCCTGACCAGGCCCGAGCCATGGGCCGTGCCAAGAAGAATGCACTTCATTCTTTTGGGCACAAAGCGGAGTGGGACGGAACTCCCCCCCTCCGTGTCTTTGAGTTCCTACGTCGTTTCACAAAAGCCTGTGACGACAATGCCATAAGTGAAGGCATGGCTTTTTACATGCTACAGGAGTTTACGAAGGGCGACCTACGGACAGAACTTATGTCCGTCATGCCCAGCTCCTCAAGTGGAGGCGCTGGGGAGGTGACGTCCTATTTGGAGCTCGTCAACTGGTTGTTGAGAGCCATGGTTGATGAGGCAGCGTTGGCTTCTCAAGTCGAGGAGTTTACGCAAGCCCATCAGGAAGAGGCGGAGGACGAGTTGTCCTTTGCGGAGCGAGTCCGTAAGCTCAACAATCTTTGTGGGTTTCTTCATCCACAAGCTGTGGTGAAGAGTCGGTTTGTGGAGGGACTCCATTGGTCAGTCCGGATGGAGACCCGGGAGCATAACACTACCCGGGCGACCCTGGCCGAGTTGGCCAGGTTCGCCTATCGCAGAGGCGAGGCCTACCGCAAGTTTCGGGAGGAACAACGCCAGGAGCGTCAGGCCGAGTTGGCCAAGGAACGGGAGGAGGCGCGCCAGGCCAGAGAGTTGAGAGAGGCACGCCGAATCCGCAAGGAGAGGGTGGTAGCTCCCGTGGGAACTTCCCAGGGTATCCCTTCGTCTTCCCCAGTCGGGAAGACCCCTCCCGGACCGGACCATCGGTGTTGGAACTGCAACTCCGATGGTCACTGGGCATATGATTGCCCCAAGTTGAGTAAACGCATCCAACAACTTGTTAGGAATGCGAGTAAAAAGTCGGCTACGAACGAAGTACGTTCACGCCGCGAGGGTGGGTCTCGACCGGTCGTTGCGGTCGCCACACCCTCGGCGGAGGAGGCGGACACGTCGTCCTCGGACTCGTCGTCTTCCTCCCCGCCCTCAGATTCGGACGCCAAGTCGGCGGGAAACGAATGACCGTTGGGGCTGGTCGTCCGAAGCTCACAACGGCAGCCTCGGCCAAGTGGGCCAGGAGGACGAACCAACCGTGCCGGATACTGCGGCGACCTAAGGGAGTCCGCCCACCTCGGGTAGGACTCCCCAAGAACGTAAACCCACGTCGGGTCATCGCGGTGCTGACGGGTGAGAACTTCCAGGTGGCTGGACGGGTGCAACTTGCCCCCGGCCGTGCATGCTGTACCCGTATCGTACTTGATACCGGGTCAGGAGCCTCCTTGATACGCAAGTCGCTATTACCAAAGGAGGTGAATCTCCCACGCTGGAGGTCCAAAGCTGACCATATGATTGACATCAATGGTGGGGTACTTCCCATCGTTGGTGCCGTGACCCTACCAACTAGGTTGGGGACCCATGAGGTCGACGTGACCTATGGCGTAGTTGAGAATATATCGGTACCCCTGCTTCTGGGTACCCCTTATGTTGTTACACAAGTGCCTTTGATTTGTGGCCCTGAGTACTGGGTCAAGTTGATGAATGGGGAGACTATCCCCATCCTTGGTAAGGGAAAGTCTGTGGCTCCTGTGACAGTCTCACAGTCGAAGCCTGTTTGCTCTGTGAGGGAAGGGCTTACTGCTACCCTGCGTTTAGCCCGCAAAGTCACGTTGTCCCCCAACTCGGTGGCGCACGTTGATGTTGTAACTGATTTTACGGGGAACGGGTTGGTGCACCCTCACCCCCGTCTTGCTCGCAAGCACCAAGTGCATGTTGCCCTTGGCACGATGGACTCCAAAGCCGGAGTCCCGTGGAGGATCCAGGTGATGAACCTGAGCCCGACGCCCAAGTACTTCAAGTCGGGAGCCAAGTTCGGCTATATCGACCAACACGAGGGACCGGTAGTAGCGGTCACCCTCAACGCGGGCGCAAGTAGCGACCCGAAGTCCGGAAAGGAGAAGCATCAAACCAAGTCGGCCGCCTCTCCTCGACCCCATGTGAACATGGAGGGTGTCCCCCCCAGGTTGATGGTTCAAGTTGAACGCCTCTTGGACCAATATCACAAGCTGTGGGATGGTCAATTGGGACTCATGAGAGCCACCCAACACCGGATCGAGTTGAAGCCCGGTGCACCCCCTATACGCCAACAACCGTATAGGGGAGGACCTCGTTCAAGGGCCCTCGTTAAGGAGCAAGTTGCTCGCATGGAGGCCCTCGATGTGATCGAGGCCAGCAACGCCGAGTGGGCGAGTCCGGTGGTTATCGTCCCCAAAGTTGATGGGACCCCCCGGTTTTGTATCGACTACCGTAAGCTCAACGAGAGCACGGTGAAGGACAGTTATCCCCTACCTAGGATGGATGACTGTCTGGACTCTCTGGGGGAGGCAAACGTGTTCTCTACCCTGGACTGTAACGCGGGGTACTGGCAAATTCCCATTGCCCCGGAGGACAGGCATAAAACTACCTTTACCTGTCACTGTGGTACCTACCAGTGCAAGCGCCTACCGTTTGGTCTGTGTAACGCGCCGGCAACTTTCCAGCGCGCTATGGACATGATTCTGGCCGGAGTACGGTGGCAGATCTGTCTTGTGTACCTAGACGATATCATTGTGTTCTCCCGAAGTCCGGAGGAACACATTGGCCATCTTGGCCAGGTGTTCAAGCTACTTGCTGACGCCGGTGTGTCACTGAAGGCGAGTAAGTGCCACCTCTTTACTCAAGAGGTGGAGTACTTGGGACATGTTGTCCATCCGGGGCGTCTCAGTGTTAACGAGAAGAACTTGAGGGCCATTCGTAAGGCTCAGTACCCCCGGACCCAGACCCAGATGAGGAGCTTCCTCGGGATGTGTAACGTGTACCGACGTTTCACCAAGGGCTTCGCCAAGGTGGCGAAGCCGTTGAATGAGCTAGTGAGCTCAACGCTACCGAAGAACCTGCCTCCCCCAAGTCGGGTGGAGCAGGAATCCTTTGAGACTCTTCGGGACCTTCTGCTGAAGCCCCCCATCTTGGCTATTCCCAGGTTGGGAGGCCACTACATCCTGGATGTGGACGCTAGCTACGACCAACTTGGTTGTGTGTTGCTTCAGCAGCAGCCGGACAAGGAGTACTTGCCGGTGGGATACTTTAGTAAGGGGCTGAACTCGTTCGAGAAGAACTACGGAGTCACCGAGTTGGAAGGACTCGCAGTGGTGTGGGCGGTGACGTCACTTCGTCACTACCTGGAGGGTGAGAAGTTCCTCATCCGCTGTGACCACCGCGCGTTGCAGTTCATCTTTAAGACGGACTGTACGAACACTCGTCTCAACCGGTGGAGGGTGCGACTGGCACCCTTCAACTTTGACATTGAGTACCGACCTGGCAGGCAACATGCCCTTGCCGACGGCCTCTCTCGGGTACCTACCGAGGGGCTGGACACTAACCCAGTCGATGAGGACATCCCCATCGTGGGGGTAGTCACGCGCTCGGGTCAGGCGTTGAACCCCGAGGCGCCAGGGAACAAGAAGTACTTGCCCCTGTCCCTGGACGAGGTGGTGAAGGCCCAGGCCGAGGATTCCTTCTGCAAGTCGCAGAGGGATATACTGGATACGGTGGTTGAGACGCGCTTCTTTCTGGGAGACGATGGCCTCCTCATGAGGAGGGGGGTATTCCAGGGGACCGAACAACTTGTCGTCCCCGCATCCCTCAAGGACAGTATCCTTGAGAGGGAGCACAACGCTCCCACGGGTGGACATCTGGGGTCTAGTAAGCTGTACCAGACCCTGAGGACCAGGTACTACTGGCCGTCCATGGTGGTGGACATCTACAGTTGGGTGGCTGCCTGCACAAGTTGTGCACAGAATCGTCTGATGGAACGGCGGCCTAGTACGGCTATGCTATTGTTCCCGGCCAAGGAGCCCTTCGCCGCGTTGGCGATGGACATCCTTGGGCCACTGCCCGTGACCGAGGAGGGCAACCAGTACCTCCTGGTCATCTGTGACCGCTTCACGAAACTTACGCGAGCGATCCCACTGGCAGAGATCACGGCCATGTCGGTCGTGTCAGCCTTCCTAGATCACTGGGTTGCCCCGTATGGCATCCCAGATAGTACACTATCGGACAATGGACCGCAATTTGCGTCTGAACTGTTTCAGGGAGTGCTGGATATGTTGGGGGTTAAGGCAAACTATGCCACCCCCTACCACCCACAAACTAATGGGCAGGTGGAGCGCTTCAACAAAACTATTGTTAGGCAGCTACGCCACTATGTGAGTGAGCACGTAAAGACGTGGGACCAATACATTTCTATCCTTACTACTGCCTACAATTCGCAGGTTCACTCATCTACAGGGGAAGTACCCCTCGCTTTTGTGACCCCCCGTCGCGTGCGGTCTATTGCCGTGCGGCGGTCGCTCCCAACTAGGGAGGATGGTGGCAGTACGCCTACTCCTACTGAGAGTAAGGCGGAGTTCGCCGCTAGGCTTGAAAACCTCATCCCTAAAGTCAGGGCTGAGATGGACAAAGCACAAAAGCGCTACAAGCGTACCTTTGACAAAAAGGTGCGCAATGCTAAACATGTCCCCGAGCAGGGTGACTGGGTGCTGGTACACTCGCACACCCCAACTGGGGGTAAGCTGGTATTCCAGACGAAGGGACCGTACCAGGTCCTTCGTACTGATGGGCGGCGCTTCACCATCGAAAGTGACGATGGGGTCCGCACAGTGAACGGACAGGACGTGGTCAAAATTGCACCACCGCCTGCAGGAGACCCAGCTTGGGCGCGTGCGTTGGAATCGTGGCGCCTCCCCTCACTGCCTGCGGCCAAGCAGGGCCCACAGGAGTACGTGTTCGATAAGTTCATCGACCACGGATGGGATGAAGACACTGACCGCCTCATGTTGAGGGTGCGTTGGTTTGGCTACAAAGCCAAGGATGATACGTGGGAGTATGTGGAGGACCTTCCCGCTGAGAAGGTCCGGGCGTACTGTGCCCGGAATGAGATAGACCCTAACAGCCCTCCCTCAACGTGAGGGAAGGCCGAGTAACAGTGCCAAGAGAGTGCTTCAAGTCGAAGTGGTACGCAGAGTGGCTTTTAACTACAGCCCTAACCCTCACACTCTCACAACAAAGGCAGCTGCCAACTAGGCACGCATGCTAGACTCTCCCACTCCACGGCCCTCGCCCTCACGTGGAGGCGAGCGGCGAGACCCACGCCGATAACGGTCTCCACTTGTTGAAGGGGGCGGCGGCTCCAAGTCGGAACCGTCGCGTCCCTCACGGTCGCGCAAGTGGCGCCGACCGTGGCCATTCTTCTGCCTGGTCTTGCGCGCAAGTTTGCGACGCAGACGCTGGACAGACTCCGTCTCCGACGGGGTAGAGGACTCCGAAACGGAATAAGACAACTCGTCTTCCGATACGGAAGGAGAGCGCCGCGAGTGTCGGCGACGACGGCGAGGAGGCGAGTATGCCCGGCTCGCGCGACGTTTGCCACGCCCAAGTGGGGCTGGCTGGGGCATAATAGCCCCAATGCGAGCCAACTCGGCTGTCATAAACTCCGCCACCGACTCGCAACTCGCGGTCGCCACTGCAGTACGAACGCGCTCCTCAAGTTGAGGAGTCTCGGAACTCTGTAGGGTTGCGGTCGACGCGGCCAACCAGGAAATGGTGCGCACCAACGTGGTGATCATCATCTCTGAGGTTAGAGGCGTGGGCGGCAACACCAACTTGGGGTATACCGTCAGGAGGGTGGCCCCCAAGTTGGGGGACACCGGGGTGGAAGACTCCACGGCCCACGCTGATCGGGATGTTCCCGTGAGGTTGGAAAGGAACAGGAGGAAGCGGAGGGGCCCGCCGAGGTGGCGGTACCCGGGTGTAACTACGACCCCGACTTGGGGCCCCCGCAGTGGGTTGAGTCATATGGTCATCATAGGACGGCACGGCCATAACTATGGGCTTGTCCGGGGGTGGCGCAGTGTGGCGATCCACCCCCGGGGCATACGGGTAGTCCCCGATGACCAACCCCTCTCGTAGGACCACACGGCCGTCGTGAAGTTCACGAGCGACCCACACGAACTGGCGAAGTGCGCCATCGTCCTTGGGCCCACGAGTGGGGCGGCGCAACTTGTGCTCAATGCTCTCCCACTCGATAAACTTATGGAGCCGGAGCATCTCCTCAAGTAGAGTGAGTTGTCCTGATGAGCACCCCTCAGCAACTAGCTGAGGGTGAGCTGTTCCAAACCTTGGAGGAGCCGGAGGGGGAGATGCCAGAGCATCCCCCGCCGCTGAACACAGGACACCCAGGTCGACATGACCTCGAGGAGCCACTGGGTGGCCAACATGGCCCACACCAGGTGATCAGGGGCAGCCGTCAACATGACGGAGCCGAAGTGGTCAAGCAACCGTGGCAACAACGCCGGGAACCCGTAGGGGACCTCAACTTGAGGCCACCACTCGGGCTTCTTCGGATAGTACTGCTCCTTAATGGCAGCAGACTGTTGAGGAAACTTCAAGTTGAGCCGAGGTCACCAAGTAGGGGACCTCGCCGGAAGTCGTTTCTCCATCCGCACATCAAAGTGATGAGTGTGCGGATCGGCCTCGTGGAGGTACGGTGGGCGAGTTGCCACAGCGTCCCACGTGAAGGTCGGCAAGTCGCCGGGACCCGGGATAGTTCCCCCGCGGTCCACCATGGCCTTGGCACGCTGAACGTCCTCAACCTCCTCATCGTCCAGGAGGCAAACTGGTCCGTCCTGAAGCCGGCAGGGAACCCGACCCTACGGGGATACTTCTCCCGTAGGCGGTCCCATACCCGGCCCATCCGCTGCGCCAAGTCGGCCACAGCGAAGAACAGTCAGCCCCTCCTCATAGAGAGGCCAAGCGGGGTAAAACCACCGCCCCAAGGCCTCACGCGGGACAAACTTGTCCCGCCTCCGGGGGAGACCCCGCCGTCAACCCAAAGCCGGGTGACGCGGGAGTCCCGTCCCCCGGAGCGATCGCGGAGCCCCCGCCGGAAGTCCCGGCGGGTGCTGCCCCGTAGGAGGTGTCCTCCATGCGCTCGTCAAGAGAGTCCGTCTCCACTCCCGGAGTCGCCATGCTCTCCCCAAGTTGGGGAGAGACGCTCTGGCTATCGCAGCACGAGACCCGCCTCGAGTTGAGGGGGACTCGGATCGTGGGTATTACGGGTGGCCTCCCCAGCGTGGGGCGGCCCAGTGGAAGGTGAAGGGGAGGTGGTGGTGATGGTGAAGTGTGAACTGAGGAGAGCAAGCTGCCGAGTGGGCAAGCTTGAGGAGAGGGGCGGTCAACGTGACCGCCTCCACATCCGTGTTACGTACTCGATGGGGACAGCAAGTCGCGCCCCCAACGCCGAGACGTGCGTTTACGCACCCCCTCACAGGGCCGACCGGGTCGGTCGGAACTGAGGAGAGGGAGTGTGGCAGTATTGACCCCCAGGGTAGGGGGCAACACGTGCCATGCAAGGGCGGCAGGCCACTAGCCTGATCCGTTCCTCCCCCTGCATTTGGGTCCATATTCCCTAAGTTTGGGATAGTTAGCTTAGTAGTAAATCCAACTTGGATTTGAGGGGTTTCTGCATTTATCGTCTTGAATTTTCGTGTGGCCCGGTGGGCAGGTGCTGGGGTGGGAGATTCTGAGTGGCGAGATTCTGAGTGGACCCTGGG